>PVLA01000276.1:548065-561870 GCA_004027455.1 Hydrochoerus hydrochaeris
TGCAAAGATTCTCAACAAAATACTGGCAAATAGAATGCAGCAAATCATCAAGAAGATTATACATCATGACCAAGTGGGGTTCATTCCAGGAATGCAGGGATGGTTTAACATACGCAAATCAATAAATGTAATACACCACATCAACAGAGCCAAAAACAAAAACCACATGGTCATCTCAATAGATGCAGAAAAAGCTTTCGACAAAGTCCAACACATGTTCATGATAAAAACCCTTCAGAAACTCGGAATACATAGTATCTACCTCAACCTTATAAAACCATCTATGACAAACCAACAGCCAACATTATACTAAATGGACAAAAACTGAAAGCTTTCACTTTAAAATCAGGAACAAGGCAAGGATGTCCACTGTCACCACTCCTTTTCAATATAGTTCTGGAAACACTAGCCAGGGCAATCAGACAAGAGAGAGAAATAAAAGGAATAAAGATAGGAAAGGAAGAAGTTAAATTATCACTATTTGCAGATGACATGATACTCTATATAGAAGACCCAAAAAACTCCATTAAAAGACTACTAGAGGTAATAAACAAGTTCAGCAGTGTAGCTGGATATAAAGTCAATGCTCAAAAATCAATAGCTTTCCTGTACACAAACAAAAAGCTCACTGAGAGAGAAATTACGGAAATATTGCCCTTAAAAATAACATGTAAAAAAATGAAATACTTAGGAATAAACCTAAATAAAATGTAAAAGATCTATATGCTGAAAATTATACTACTCTGAAAAAGGAGACTGAAGAGGATATTAGGAAATGGGAGGATATTCTTTGCTCTTGGCTAGGAAGAACCAACATTGTGAAAATGGCCATACTCTCCAAACTTTTACACAGATTTAATGCAATCCCAATCAAAATACCATTGAAATACCTCACAGATCTAAAGAAAACACTCCCAAAAGTCATTTGGAAACAGAAGAAACCTATAATAGCAAAGGCAGTTCTGTGCAAAAAAGGCAAAGCAGGAGGCATCTCAATTCCTGACTTGAATCTATACTCCAAAGCCACAGTGATAAAATCAGCATGGTACTGGCAAATAAATACACCTGAGGATCAGTGGAACAGATTAGAAGATGCAAGCACAACTACAAAGATGCTTAGACACCTGATATTTGACAAAGGGGCTAAATAAGTCTACTGGGAGGATAGCCTCTTTAATAAATGGTGTTGGAAAAATTGGCTCTCCACATACTGAAGACTGAAACTAGATCCATGCATATCACCATGCACAAAACTAAAGTCTAAATGGATCAAAGACCTCAATATTAAAACAGAAACACTAAATCTACTGGAAGACAAGGCAGGTAGAAGTCTTGGAGACATAGGGGTAGGCAGAGAATTTATGAACAAAATGCAAACTGCACAGGAAACACTTGAAAGAATCAACAACTGGGATCTCATACTATTGAAAAGTTTCTGCACTTCAAAGGAAATCTCCAACAGAGTGAAAAGAAAACCCACAGAGTGGGAAAGAATTTTAGCCAGCAACCCCTCAGACAAAGGACTTATATCCAGAACATATAAAGAATTGAAAGGCATCAAGCTCCCCAATTCAAAGACCTCTCCAAAAATGGACATCTGAGATGAACACACAGTTCTCAGAGAAAGATATACAAATGGCAAATAAATACATGAAGCAAAGTTCACCAATACTGGTCATTTGAGAAATGCAAATTAAAACAACATTGGGATTTCACCTCACTCCAGAAAGAATAGCTGCCATCGAGAAATCAACTGATAACAAATGTTGGTGAGGCTTCCTTTGAACACTGCTCCATTGTTGGTGGGAATGTAGACTGGTGCAACCACGGTGGAAATCCATATGGAGAATTCTCAGAAGACTAGGATTGAAAGTTCCATTCAATCCAGCTATTCCTCTCCTGATTATTTTCCCAGAACTGACAAGTTCATATCACAGTGAAATATATGCACCCATGTTCATAGAAGCACAATTTCTAATAGCTAAGTCTTGGAAACAACCAAGATGCCCATCAACCGCAGAGTGGATGAAAAAGATGTGGTATTTTTACACAATGGAATATTACTTGGCTATAAAAAATATGATCTTGAGGCCTTCACAGGTAAATGGAGACAACTTGATGCTATCCTCATTTTAAAATAAATAAGAATCATATTTATAAATATCATATTGTGTCTCTAGTATAAAAAGTAATAAGAACTATAAAAATAATAAAACCCAAAATGTGTAACTGCTATTGTAAAAAAGAGAGGAAAAGAAAGAGCTCTAAGGGATACAACTGCATGTATGTTTGAGTGTGTAAAATAGATGACCATATTGCTAAATCTTTGTTGGATCTTTGAGCAGAACTGTTTGCAGTCTCACTGTTTGAATGTCCACTATGTATCCTTCAAATTTGTAACTTGAACAACTACATTCAAGATGACAATATGTATGACAATATGTAATTTATCAACTAGTGATTTCTTAGTGTTTTTTTCTCTTTTCTTTTAGAATTCTGTATTATTGCTACCCTTTTTTCTTTTGTTTTTTTTTCCTCTTTAAATAACATTTTTTAAATAATGCATAATTGCTGTTGTAAAAAAAGGAGGAAATAGGAAGTGCTATAAAAGATTTAACTGCATGAATATTTAAGTGTGTGGGATTGATAACCATACTTCTAAGCTCTGGATTGTTGAACAGATCTGTTTATAGTCTCAGTGCTTGAATGTCTACTTTTATGCTCTAATTTTGTAACTTTAACAACTATCTCTAAAAAGACAGTATGTAGTTTATCAGCCAGTGATCTCTGTTTATCCTTTTTTTTTTTGAAATTCTGTTAATATTTCTACCATTTTTCTTTTTTTCTCTTTAAATAAAAATAATTAAAAAAATAAAAGCACTACATCATTGAAGTAGGTATCTGGTCTACTGCTCAAAATAACAGACAGAGTTTGGTTTCTGTAGGTTCATCAGTTGTTTGGATAATGCCATAGCCAATTATTCCTTTGGAAAAGAATGTATAAACTATACGTTGTTTAACTATGCTGTGAAGATGTTGGTTTTATACATTTTTCTTTGGTATATTTGTATTTTCTCTCTGTAAAATTCTCTGGCTTAGTACTCTCTGAAACATTATATCTTGCTATATTTTATAAATAGCATTTTAAAAATTTCTGAATAAAAGATGCTTGCAAATTCAGGGTTTTAAATATCTTTTTCTCATTGCTCTTAGTGTGTCTCTATTCAGGTACAGAAAAATTTAATAAAAATACATTTGCACTATTATATAAAACCTCCAAGAAAGACACATGTTCATGGCAACTGCATACCTTGTGTCACACATTCATTTGGATGTCTCTAGATAAAAATTAATTATTTCATATTAACATATGTCAATAATTACTTAACCAGAACAAATCCTCATTCCAGAATTTCCATTGCCTTTTTCTCCATGGAAAGGTTGTAGGCAACTGAAAAATTGCAGTAATTGACCTGGGTCTATACATCAAGTCTAAATAGACACAGTAAATTATATAGCATTTGGTGAAACAAGTTACTCCTTGTTCTTTTTTCAATCCATGATGATTATAATTCAATTAGGCTTATTTCCTGTTATTCAATATGATACTACTGTAAAATTTAAACATTTGTTTAAAATACAAAATGCTGAGGTAAATACTCAGTGCTTAAAGTATTCAAGCACTCCAGTTTAGGAACAAGATTACTTTATATTTGAAAACTTTTTCCACTATTTACTTTGTCACTGGGTCAAATAAAGGAGTGAGAGTCAAAATTAATTTTGTTCTCTGGGATGGGGTAAGTGATGAGAGAGAAACCCCCATGGAAATCAATTGTATATTTATTTGTACTTCCATCGTGCAGAAATCACAGGAACACTGGCAATGTTGGAAGCAAAAGAAACATGGGGGAGGGGAAGTGCCTCTATTTACATTTATATTCATCATCATCACCATTATTCCTAAAACACTACACTATACTGTATTACATTACAGTACGCTGTGCTACACTACACTACACTACAAATAATCCCCGGATATTTTAGTGCCAAGTATTAAAAAATAGTCTATGAATCATAAATATTTTAAATCTCAAAATTGTTCTCCATTGAAAAAGACACTTCCCAGGCTAAGCCTATCAAAAAGAATTTATGTATATTGCCTTTACCTCACAATGAAAAATATCTGCAGATATAGTTTTCTTTAAGATGTTAAAAAGAACCTGCAGGTATAAGGAATTTTCATGCAACTTAAAAGTGAGTCAGATGTGAGTAGATATGACTCATAGAATAAGCAGGCATACATCTACCACTGTAGAGAAGCTAGCAAAGCTCGCTGTTTTGAGTGTTAAAGAGAATTGTGTAAGGTTTAAATAAATTAGTATAAATGAGTATGTCTAAAGTACTTAAGAGAATCTTAGCATACCACAAGACTCAAATTAAGAGCTTGCTACTTTACTGCCCACATTATCATCATTTGGAATAATATTAAAATTTGTTCTATGAAGCTTGTTTCAATTTACACTTTCATAAAACTCACAGTGATGTTGGGTCTTTTTTCAGTTAATTTAATGATCACAAAAAATAATTTATAAAACACCGTATAGCTAACAGTCTGACTATGAACATTCGACATGTGACTACCCCACAGATAGAAAAAGACTGCCACATCTTTCACCTGTCAGCTGGCTTCCTAAGACAGCATCACATCCTTTTGACTGCGGGTACACTTATAAGGACCCCTAACTAATTGACATAATGCAGGGACATAGGGATGATAACTTGGATATTTGATTCCATTACAACTATTAAGAAATAGTTTCAGTTTTGCGCCAACAACAGTGGGACCAACTCTATTAGTTCATATTATGCAGGGTCTAGGTATTTGGAACTAAGACATTAATTTCCAAAAAATATTTAAAATGTTAAAAAAAATAAGTGCTATGGACAATAGTTTTTCTTCCCAAGTTGCATAGAAAATGTCCAAATGCATTTTTGTCACTATTATTCCTGAGCAATGGAAGCCTAAACTCACACGTTTTTCAAATATTCTGACATCCATATTATTTGGGTTTCTCTGACATGGTATCCGGTTGACCCCGCACAAGGTCACTTATTCTGAAATTACCATGAAGTCATACGGAATGGAATTCTACACAGAACAAAAGAGCCCCCTTGTAACTTTCCCTTGACATTTGCACTTTGTATACAAGCATCTTCTAGTTTTATTATCATGGCAAAAATCAGTCAACCTCCCATGGTCAAGTTTCTTGGCACTTCAGACATCATGATAAAAGTGATAAATTTAATTAGTTGGTTGAATTTATGGGATGTCAATCAATCTGATGTGTTTCTTTTTCTTTACCACAGTAAATAAACCAACCAGTTTTTCACCCTTCTCATCTGCTTCACCAAACCCCACTGATATAACTTGGCACAGGCAGGAGCTTTGGAAAGAATTGGGTTCAGATAATCCACCTATTACTTGCTAATTCTTTCCCCTGAAACACATTTTTTAACCTTCATAAACTCATTATGAATATTAGATGAGAGAGAGATCATCAAATACAGCACAGTACTTAGTTTCATGCTGTACCAAGTGACCAAATGATCAAGAAAAAGCTTGAAAGACATAGACTTGAAAGAGAAGTGCATTTATTTTGGAGGTTGTTTGTGGGTGGTGGTGGAAGATCTCAGAGCCCTTGTAACTGTCTGAGGACAGCAATACAGAATATAATATAGAAAACTCCAGTGAACATTGTAAATAGAGACACTGGAGTGCAAACTAAAGAGAAAAAAATATTAATAACCAAACATTCATAGCCAATATTCATTATGGGCAAATGGCTTTAAATTAGAGTTGGGTAGTACTGGGTGGGCAGTTTCCTTCCTTGCAGGAAGGGATTGTCAAGATCCATTTGGGGGTAAACTTAGTTAATGGAACCCAACTCCATAATGTAATATTTTCAAAGCTTCATACTGATATAAGACAGTAATTGGCTCTTATTCCTAGATGTAAAAATGTCTCAATCATTTAAAGCCAAGATATAACTTTGAAGTATGGTGTTTTATTTTAAAAATTCATACATGTCTATATTCCTGTCTGTAACACATCTGTGTTCATCTTAAAGTTGTCTTTAGTCAAATCTTGGAGCAAATTGAAAGCTCCAGGGACTCCAACAAGTCTATCCCTGAATTTTGCAATACCCTTGGCATGCTGCCTCCTTCTTCCCCAGGGGCTACAATCATAGTGTCAGAATAAAGAATTAACACAGACCCCCAATACTGCTGCAAGTCAGATAATAAAAGTGTTCATGGAAAAAAAACTAGTCTTTATTGGAGGTCCTTTGCAAATTCTCTTCAGACATGTGCTTTGTTAAGTGTAGGTATAGAGTTCTAGGTCTGTCCTGGATAGGTTGGATACTCTTCACACTACCCAAGGATTGGATTCAAGTTAGGTAAAAGGAAGCTTGCAAAATAAATACCCCTCCAAAGGTATGTTATTGACAGCTATGTACAACAAGCAACTGAAGGTCAGCACATCTCTTTGGACAGACCTGTGTTTCTTTGGACTACATGAAAGGTGGGTCCACCTGTCACTGGAATGGATAAGGGGGACATATCCTCTGGGTCAGCTGCAACCCATGTCCTTCTTAGAAATTAGGTTGTTTACTTACACTAATGAGAAAAATGTTCCCTTTTTGACAGTTGACAGTGTGTGTGTGTGTGTGTGTGTATTATAAATTATTCTGTGCTGTCACCAACATCTTCTGGGAGCCAAGTATTTTTCAGCATTTCACTCCTCCCCTGCCTGTGGCCATGGAAAACATGCCGATTTCCACCAAGTTCTGTCTTGCTCGTACATCTTTAACCCTAAGGGTTCTGCATTTGCCTTCACATCGGTGGGTGGTCGCTGTGAGTCTGTCTGTGATCAGTGTATTGGGAGACCCAGTTTGATTCCCACAATAAATAAGGTATTTCATAAAATGTTTTCCTCCAGAAAAATTGAGTGTTGATCTTCAGCATGCTCTTACATGTTCACTTTCTGCCAAAATAACAGGAAAATCATTTCTCAAACTTGTATTGGTTTTGATTTTCACAATAAAATATAAGCAGCTTTGCACATTAGGAATACAAGCTTCTGTTTGAGCTATAGATGTACAATTAGTCTGTGAAGATGTTTAGTGTAGAGAGTATGTCTAGAATTGCCTGAAAGTCATCTTACAAGTCACCCATTCCCACATTCACACATGTGAGAGGCTCATATAACCATTATAAAGAAATTCCTTACTGCTATTTTGATCCTTCACATTCCTGTACCAGCAAACATGTGTTTTATTGGCCAAAAGAGGACTTAAATACAAATGTTTTGGGGTAAGATTACAACTGGTCAAAATCACACTGAAGACTGAATGACAAAATAGGTCCTTCCTTTGGTCATCGATAATACTTATCATGCTTTCATCTGCAATTAATAAACCTGACTCATCTAGATAAAGCAGTAAGGAAAAGGCTTCGTCTTCATAAACAAAGACATCAAGAGATATGGAAGTTCTAGAGCTGGTTATGCTGGCAGCTCAGTAGTGGCAAACAGGAACAAAATTTTTACCATCCACCAGCTCATTCTTCCTCCCTGGGCTCGTCTTTACTGTGGTGTTCACTCTCTCACTGCCACAGACTTCTGCAGCAACTCTCATGATCAAACAATTTCAAAGCACAAAACAAAAAGGAGACCACATCCTTTCTATGACTATCTTTTGAAGTAAAGTTCTCTGATGTTCCCATTGGATTTTATTGATTAGAAAGGTGTCACATACTCAAACCAAACCTATCTTTGACAGGAAAAAATGGAGTTGCCATGATTGTTTGGATAAGATGTTGTCACATTTGAGCATGTGTCACATAATGCTCATCTCACAAAGTGCTCATTGAAACAGATGGTTGGATCTCTCCCCTTCAGTTGCCAATCTAGTAGGTTTGTGATGAAGTTCAAGAATTTATATGATGAGTTACTGATGGTGCTGGTCTAGAGACCACAGTCTGAAAACTCCTACTTAGGCCTGCTGATATTGACCTGCTGACCCTCCAAAATGCACCAGCTAAAACCTGAACAAAATCAAGATTTTGGTAATTAGTAAGAAAAAAGAAGGAAGTAGCTTTAGTATTTTTCCTGCATTGATGCAAGAGAAAATATACAAATGTTCCCTAGAGATATGGAATAAAAGAGGAAATTTCCATTCACAGATATCATCAGACTGGAATTCAGAAAATTACACCCAGCCAAAGCTTTAGCAAATTTCTAGAATATTCCTGTGACCCTGTAGGCATCCAGCAAGATGTCCACAGTCTTTTGGAACAGAGAATTTCTTCCTCTTCCTACTGACTGTGAGACTCACTGGGGTATGAGGCCACTTACCACCATTCTTTATCATTTAGGGTCTATGAGAATCTCACTTGAGCTAATAAAAAGTGTTTCCTACTTCTACATTTGTTCCCAGGGGTGTAGGTGATATCTTTTCTCTGATCCAATCCTGGTGGCCTGTGAGAGCCCTATGATCCTATTCCAGACCCCCTGCCTGGAACATACTCAATTTCTCTCTGATCTTGCTGATCTAGTTTCTATTCAAAAAAAGATACAATTCTTTCTGCTCTTAGATCCTCTAACCCAACATGGAATGACTCTTGTATAGATGGTCCACTCCTTTGTCCAGCGTGAACCTGGCTGAGTATAAAGAAATGGAATTGAAACTCCTCCTCAGTTGCTGGGCATCTATCTAAGTGCTCTTTCTCCATGGATGCATCCTTCTCCCCTTCCTGGGAAATGCGTAATAAGTCTTAAGGAAGAAAAAATTCTCTCCCAATTATTATGTTCTCACTTTTTAGCTGTATCTACATTTTGAAACTCAAGATACAATAATCTGAAGTTTTTCTAATTTTCTGCTTTTCTGCATAGCAAAATTCCTTAAATAGGTAACAGAAAAAAATTTAAGAAACCTGAAACAACAGATTCCTAAAGAAGTGCAAAATGTATCAAAAAATAAAGAAAGAAAATAACCTGAATAAAGAGGATAGATAATCGGCAAAGAGATGCAAGCGAGGAGGGAAGACACAAGTAGGGAGCGTAGATACAAAGTGCAATGTATACATGCATGGAAATGAAAATACCACAGTGAAATCACTGGTTTGTGGATTAATATGATTTAATAATTAAATATTTTTAAAAACAGAGAACATGAAAAAATGAATAACTATAATGCAATATGAATCTTGTAAAGCATAGCAGAAAGGAACATGATTGTTTGATTACAGCCTGATACCTTAGACATAAATGCTAGCGACATCAATGTCACATTTTAATAAACAATGTATTATTAAGGAGAGTGCCATAATAATAAAATTAAAATCTATACTCTGTCTCTTGATTTCAACCAAATGTGCTTTTTTAGACCACACTTTGACTTTCTGTCTATATTCAAGAGATCATTGAGCACAGAATTACTTGTTCAACATAAAGTAATGGTAAGGAGAGGAAGGAGAAATAATCTTCTCAAGATCTTCACAAAACTATTTTTTCACAATACATGTTTTTACAAAATGTCCTGATTTCTCAGTTTTCAGAAAGAGCCCTGAAGGTCAAAGATCCAACAGAGAATTCCATTGGTCATATGTAACATTCTATAAAAGTGTTTATAGTCCTAAACAAGAATATCAAATGTATCACAAAATTATGAAAGAAAGAAAATTGGAAATCATGTTCACATATTAGGTGAGATAATATATATCAAAGTTTACTATAATCTCAGAATGGTGGCACACACCTATAATCCTAGTACTCGGGAGGCTGAGGCAGGAGAACCATTGCAAATTCAAGACTAGCGTGAGCTACAAAGTGAGCTGAAGGCCTGCCTGAACTGCATAGCAAGATCCTGTCTCAAAAATAATAATAATAAAATACTGTAGGTATTTCAAAATAAACTTCTAATCATTATGACGAATAAAATCAGTTCTCATTTCTCTGATAATCTCCAAAGTAGATCATTATAGTTCAAATTAAAATTCAGGTTACTAATACTGACTCAGATGGTATTTTGAATCATCATTATTTAAAACAGTGTACTACAACTTGTATGACTTTAAAAATACATCACATTAATTAAATCATTGTACTGATGTATGTATATACTATCACATAACACTGTAAGATATGCATATTTAAGGAGGACTATACAATGTAATATTTTAGTTTTTCATTAAGTTTTACTTTCAGACAAATTCTTTTTAATTGTCATAGGTAAATGCTCTTTAATAAATATATATAAATGTTCCTTGTACTTCAAAATCAAGTAAAAACAAGCATAACTAACAGTATTTATAAAAATTGCATAAAATCAAACTCTAGTAATGACTATCATTTGTAACCCTTTAGAAATCTTTTTGTTCCCAGATGGTTTCAAGAACCATTTTGTGCAGTGGGTAGGTCCAGACTTGAGCGAAGCATCACAAGTGCAAAGGATGGTGCATCTCTAAACACTCACACTCCATGGAGAGCTCAGTACTTTTAGGGCAAGGGGAAATGTATGAAAGGGACATGGAGGCGTGAGGTAATTATTAAAACAGTCCTAGCTTCTGTCCAAATCACTTTCCACTGAATGTATTTTTAAACCAAAGATAATGATGTCACTAACGAAATGATGTGGATAATGGCAAAAATCCTCAATCTCATTTTTAAAATAAACAAACCCAAAGGAATGGTAACAACTCATCAACTGGTTATTTAATGAAAGGGATTTTGAAACCAAAAGAATCCCAACCACCCTCAAAAAATCCACCTAAAATTTCTAGGTTTTTCATTCAGCCAAAAGATAGGTTCTTTAAAACAAGTCCAAAGCTCAAAGAAGAAAAGATATTTAAAAGAGGGAAAATAAATATATGAATCACTTTTTTCTACTAGTAGGCTTAAAGTATCTAGGTTCCTCCTCCTATCACAGCCCACGAATTCACTACAGAGGGGCCAAGTGGTTATTTTTCGTATATTTAGAGCCTAAATATGATTTCATTGATTAACAGAAAAAGGAAAAACAAACTCGAATACAAATGTTTAACAATGCTTCTACAGTGTTAAAAATGATGGTTTCCTCACATTATATGGGGCATCTCTCTGCTTATTTTCATTATATGAGTTTGATATTTCAGCTTATTTGAATGTATTTTAAAAATAACATATAGGCCAAAGATGAGGAAACTTTAACTAATGATTGAAGTAAAAATCACTTTGCAATGTAACAAAAATAGATGAAACTTTCTTTGGTTTTGAGTTTTTTTCTAAATATTAAAGAGAATAAAACCAAGCAAAATAAGCCAGAACAAAAGTCAATCAAAACAGTATACGTGACAGAGGACTTCAAAACAATACATAATCAACAGTGGTTACCATAATACCTCTCATCTTCAAAATGCCTGCCCATACCTTCAGACATAATAAAAATCAAATAAAACAGGACAAAATAGAGCCAATAAAAATAAAATAATGACTGCAATAAAAGACTTCAAAATAAGACAATATTAAATCCAAAATGGCTACCATATTATATCTTGCTATCTTTGAAATGCCTGCCCATGCCATCAGATATAACAAAATCAAACAAAACAAAACAGTAAAACCCAACCCAGCAAAACAATGAAAATGAAACAGGACTTCAAAACAAGATAATAGAAACTAACAATGGTGACCACCTTCAGTAGGAGATCCCCCATAGATGCCACATCGCATATTGTTATCCTCCGAATAGATGATCAGACCATCTGCCCTAGACCTGCAAAGTCGGTGAAACACCAAACACCACAAGCATCACATTGCATTTCACCCCAACAGTTATCGGTGCAGCCGGTGTTTCTTCAGATCAGCCAGCTGCCTGGGCCGGCAGCCGGGAGAGGGGAGTCAGCTCTTCTTGTTTCCCAGCATGTACGCTGGAAGGGGCGGCGGCCTGGCTGTCCCTACAGCGGTGGTGGCCCACACACAGTGCTGATTCACAGGGAGGAATTGCTTCTTGTTGAAGAGCTGGTTTTATATTGTTTTCTTTTAATATTTTATTTTGAATATAAACATTATATGCCAAAAAATAAGCTGAGATTAATATTGTGATATCGACAAGAATGAAAATTGGAATACAGGAATTAGAGGAGGAGGCGGGGAAGACAGAGGAAAGGGGAAGAGGATTAAGGAAAACAAGGAAGGAACAAGCTCTTGCATGCACATGCATCCACTCCTCAAAGGATGGAAATGCATGCACAGCAAACATGTTTGAATAAAATAAAATAAAGCAAAACACAAACAAGAATTATTTTTGGAATATACTTTGGAATGTTTTTAAGTACCTATATATTGGTAAACCTGTAAATATTATCTAGCAACTGTTCCATTTATACAAAATAACCGAGAAATGTCCTCTAAATGTAAACATTGCCTGTGACAGCCCATACAACACACACACACACACACAAACACAGTGCTCAACTTCAAGCTGTTTTCTGTAGATTTTAAAACACTCATTACATCAGAAAAATTTCTAAAAGAAGTTTCACCTTCTACAAATCCTCTTCAAACACAGCACTTTGACTTAATGTTTTCAAAATATCATCCTTCTTCAATAGTTGCTCTCTATTCTAAAAGTACATTCAATCCTGAATTGTTCTCATTTCTTTTAATAATAGCTTTTCTTTTTAACATCTGTAACACTGCTCCACTAGAAATGCAATACAGTCTACCTGTGTAATCTCGTGTATTCTAGATATCACATTTCAGATCAAAGTTTAGCAGGAAAAATTAGCAACTTTTCGAAATATAATTTCACATTTTATTGAACTGGAATTGACACACCATAAACTTGACCCTAGTGGACAGTACAGTAGATGGCAGTGTGCTCAGAATGTGCAGCCATCCCTGCAAAGTGGCCTCACCCTGCATGCCATCCCCAGCTCCCCCAGTAAAGAGGAGATGAACACCTGTCTCAGCACCTGAAACATGCACCAGTGGCTGTAAGAGTGGGCACCAGAACACCAGAAAGACAGCAAGGGACCTGGTTAGCGGGTTCAGAAAGAGACTGACACAACTGCTTCGGAAACTAGGAAAACAGCAACTAATGTCATGGGTGGTAGAAAAATGAGTGACCTACTGTCCACAGTAACTCAGAGGGCAAGAACAGTCCCAGAAATGTGTGGATTTAACTAAGAGGGTTCAAAGAAGGGGTGTTGACAATGTGAGTTGTCCTGGTACTTTAACAGAAAAATAAATCAATTTTCTATTCAGTTGTTTATTTGTTTTTAATCAGAATTTCAAGGAAGCATATAAAGTTTCTGGGAATATAAATGGAAAAAATTGGTGTGTGTGCGTGTGTGTGTCTGCCAATAGAACCTGCCTCAGGCTCACTACTAAATCAAAAAATGAAGCTAGAATTTCCCACTTGGAAAAAGTTAAGACCTCGGAATGACAGAAAGCCATGACTCACACATCCCACCTGGACAAAGGGCTCCACAAAATTTTAAGTTGCTTTCTCATATCACCCCAGCTTCCAGCCAAGACATTAGTGAGAATGACTTTCCTTCTAATGTGTGTAACTAGAATTTGATATATTGGAAGCCATAGCATTTTAAAGGATGTTTTAGTGGATAAACTAGGTAACTTCAGCATTCCACAGTGGGAGAATACATGGAAATTAAAACATTTATCTGTATTTTAATTTGAAAAATTATCATAGATGATAAAATTCTATGATAACATGTAGAAGGACATACCACAAATATATTTTTAT
>PVLA01000276.1:561970-640816 GCA_004027455.1 Hydrochoerus hydrochaeris
GGGGGGAGGGAGGGAGGGAGGGAGGAAGGGAGATTTTCTATGTAGGTTTAATAGTTCTATGCACATATGTATTTGTTTAGCAGCAACTGAATTGGCCCATTTTTTTTGTCATCATGAAACTGGAAGCTCTTTAATAATGGTTAGGAAAGTAATTTACTTAATTAGAATAAACATCTAATGAATCCAAAGCAACTGCTTTAGTGATCTCACACTAACAAGTTAATTTCATTGTCCTGTTTTTCTCTCTGACTGCCACAACCTGCTCTTTCAGAGACTAGTCAGACTAGAAGGGTAAAGAGTTCTACCAAATAAACAGAAAGGAAAAAGTTGATATAAAGGTCAGCCCTTGCGCGCATTACCTATTGAGCCATATGTGGTTTATACTCAGCAGTGTCCAAACACAGCTGGAATGTTATTCTTAGAACACGATCCCCAAACTGTCATCTATTTAACATAGACATGTTGATTTTAAATAATAGCCTGAGCTCTTCTAAAAAACAGATAAACCAAGAAAATCAGTGTCTGTCTCTAAATTTAAAAATGGCATTTCTACTCATGTAACAATTTCCGTCACATCATCTACCTACTGTAGCCACACAACATCATTTTAAGTGAACTTGCTTCCTTCGGCTCCACTTTGTAATACGTACTAAAGTTAAATGATACTGTAAGATCTTTCCTTTCCGTTCTTGTTATCTATAAATTCACATATTGCGTGGAAGCATTGCACCTATGTTTTAGACTCAGTAACAAAGAGGCTCATCTTTTGTGAAATTCCCAGGCACCTTTCCAAAATTCTCAGCACTGGTCAAGTTCTACAAATGCATAGCAGTTCGTGAAGGGCACTAAGGACAACACTTTTATGTGTATAACAGCACACATCTATGGGAAAAGAGCGGTAAAGAAATGGAAAAAAAAAACTTTTCTACTAGATGGTCACTATGCCTCACTTACATTTTTAACCCATTCCACATCGTATTAGAATCAAATGTATCCCAGCTTCCTCACTCATTTCCCTTGGGCCCATGAAAATGTCAAAATTTGTTAAATGACTTGATGTATGATGCCACTGTTATTCCTTTACTAGAATCTCCTGTCTGTCATAAACATTTATTAACCTAATTGGCACAAAGTCTTTTTCTAAATCAACTGAAAATGCTCAGCCTGTATTTCAGTTCCATTTCCAGGCAAGCCTGTGCTAGCCTCTGCTTCCTCCTCCCCTCAGAGCACATGATTTTCTCTTCCCCGAGCATGTGGCTGACGTTACTGCTTGCCCCTTGGGGCAAGATAATTTGCTCATTGTGGATTAGTTGCCTTCAGCAGGTAAGTCTCACCTGGGTCACATCCTTTAAGAGTGCATTCACATATAGGGCTGCCTGAAACCTCTCACTGGAATGTGCCAAACGCTGTCCTGGCTTGTCATTGCTTTCTGCTGCACTTTCTTTCCAGGGCTGATTTTCCCTCAAAAGGTAACACTGTTCTGGCTGAATCTGTAACTTGTTTGCATCTTATTCCAGCCTTTTTGGTTTCCCTGCTGCCCATCTGATAACCTGCACCTAGAGAAAAGTAAGCTTGCATTCTGGTAAATTTCTCATGGAGCAGCTCATAAAAACCTCTAAAGAAGTTAGAATTCAGTCTGTCCAAACTAAGTTCTACGTGCATTGAATCAACTGGATCATTAGTAATTATGTATGCATGGTCAGGGAGGAGGAGTGCTTTTTGTATAGCATATACAGAGACGGCAGGTAAAATAAGAAGTATGGGCTGTCAGACCAAGAAAATACAAAACATTCAGTGCCTCAGAATCTATTTCCCAATTTAATATTATGTATTCCACAGAGGAACCAAGTTTTTGTTGTACAAAAATTTTCTCTTCTGGTATATTTTGACCTTGAAAAGTATTCTCTCTTAGCTAATAATATGAGTCACTGATAGAGTCATAAACGTTTCTTCTCACATTAAATTAATGTTTATCTTACATTCTGTGGCACACAGAAGTCCATATATAAACTCTAGTAACACCTTCCAGAGATACATTAAGTGTTTGAAAGTGTATGGACACATTTGCATTTACATTTCCAGGAGGAAAGGTGGTCAACATTTTCACAACGTTTCAAAAGAGACTCTGGCTCCTCCAAAAAGTAAAAAGTGGTGCTCTAGGTTAACTGACATTTTGAAAACTATTGAAAATAGAGATGTAACATGATAGTTTAGTGATGAAAAATCATAGTATTTTTTCTCTCTTATTATCCGTGTCTAGGCTTTATTACCATATTAATTTCCCATACTTACCCATCATTCCATTATTTATTACCACATAACACCCATTTTTCAACTAAATATAGTGTGCTGCTTTTTAAAAAGTGATCATTACGTCTAGGTGAGAATACTAGAAAAGAAATATACGAGTGAAAAATATGTGACTACAGACTTTTGCTGCTTGAATTAGAAGTAATTTGTAAGTGATGAGAGAAATGATTTCTGGCAGGAAAGTGTTTTATAATAAATTAAAACTCAGGATCGTGTGAAAGGATCAAACATTTAAAACTCCTAGGCCAATTAATTAGAAGTTACCCATATTTTTGCCAAAATTAGTGAGATTAAACTCATTTCTGAACTTAATGGATATTTTTTGTGAAAGCTATATTTCATAGTATATTTAGGAATCCTGACATTACAGTGTGTCTTTATTGCTCCAAATATTTCATGCTATGAATATTCCATTATAAAGTCCATAAAAACATTGTATATAAATTTACAAAACTATTTATTTTTAGAAATCAAACTCATTTCAACTATGGCTTTGTGATGACCAAACACTAGATGAATAGTCATAATTCCTCAGAAAACTATAACTAGAAGAACATCTTTCCTAAAATGGTTTGGTAGTCAGCATCCAAGATTTCCTCCAGTGATCTCTGACTCCCTGAACATAGGGTTGTATTCAAGGTTGTGTCAGAGTTGTGTTATCTTTCTCTTTTCCAAAGAACACAGTAGATATGCTGGTATATTATTTCCATGGAGACTATGAAAAGCACTGCATCTTTTGTCATATGGATCTCTCTCCCTCTCCCTCCCCATCTCTCGCCCTCCCCTGCCTTGCTCTCCCTCCCCCTCCTCACTCCCCTTCCCCTTCTCTGTCCTCTCCTTCCTACCCACCACCAATTCCTCCATCTCTCACCCTTCCCTCCTTCCCACTTTCCTCTCAAGATTTGCTTAGGGAAAAGACAGCTACCATACTGAATATGGAGAAGTCCAAGTGGCTTCCAGCCAAGAACCATATGGAGGGGTTGGGAAGCAAAGACTCCAGCCTTTCAAGTCTTCAGATGTACATACAGCTTTGGACATTTGGACTCAATATCATGAGAAATGCTGAGCCAAACTCTCAGCTCCACCATTCTTGGGTTCCTATGCCACAAAACTGGGTGAGATGATAAGCGTTATTCATTTAAACTTTAGAATTTTTATTAAACAGTACATACCTCATACAGATTTAAGTACCTGGATGTGGAATGGTGATCTAACAAATGTGGGAACAGATTTGGCGTGGGGCAGTGAGCCTAAGATATAATGCCTTGAGGAGTCTCTGTGTTACCTGAGAAGGATATCCATGTGCTGAAAAGAAAATAAACTTGGGTCTGTACCTTGAAACATGCACACAAATTAAATCAAATCAAAATGGATGGTCTCCTAACCTGTTTTGCTGAAACAGCACATGTGAGGCTAAGTAATTTATAAAGAAAAGAACTCGATTTATTCACAGAGTTGGAGTCTGGAAGGCCAAGCATAGGAGACAAGATCTAGTGCTCACCTTAACATGGTAGAGAAGTAAAAGAGAAAGCCTGAAGAAGAACCTCTCTTAGAAACTAATCCAGTTCTGTAAAAATGGGCCTAATCTAGTCACAAGGACAATGTCCCCCGTCATCTACTTCTTCCCTCTCATCACATTTATATCATATTTAAATGTGTGTTTCAGAACGGGCAAGCTATACTGAAACTTCATTATAAACTAAAGACTGTAAAATTATAAAGTAAGAGGAAGAAATCTCCATGGCATTTGGCTCTTCGAAGTTTTCTTAAACAGAACAAAAGCACAACGTATAGCATAAATAATAATTTGGAATTCTTCAAAATTTAAAACTTTCACTCTTAAAATGCACTGCTGTGATTATGAAAAAAATAAATTACAAATTAGAAGAAAGTGTTTGCAAGACAAATATCTAAAGTGCTTTTACACATATTTTTAAAGTCCTCAAACTCTGTAAAAAGAAAGTGAACAATTATCCGCTTCAAAAGAAAAAAAATGAAGGGTAAAAGATTTGAACATATACTTCACCAAAGAAGACATATACAAGCAAAAAAGAAAGGAAAAAGAAAAATGCTCATTTTTAATCATGAGTGGATAAATGAAAAATGTGGTACCACTACTCACGTACTAGAATGGCTAAAAAGAATGACCGATCATATTGTGTGTTGGCAACCATCAAAAGAAATTGGGGCTTTTCTATGTTCTTTTATATGGTGGTAATATACAAAACTACAACCACTCTGGAAAACAGGTTGACACTTCTTTGAGCATTTAAATATAAACTTCCTGTATGATTTAGCTATTCTACACCAAAGCATTTGTCAAAAAGAATAAAAGCATAAATTCATTTGATGACTTGTGCACAAATGTTTATACCAGCTCCACTTGCAATAATTCCAAACTAGAAACAACTCAAATGTCGATCAATGGTGTAAATACATAAGTGAATTTTAGTATATTCATTTGGTGGAATACCCTCTCCAATGAGGTCTGATTCTCAGCTCTGCCAAGGTCGCTCCTCCGGCAGTATTCTTTCTGCCCTAGAAGTTGCAGTTGTTTTTATTCCTTCTCTTCCCATATTCTTTAGAATTTTTCTTTTACTTATTATTCATCAATTCAATCCTTTGTCATAGTTAATAATTACTTATATTAAATTTCCCCTACTCAAATTGCAGTATGTGTGTGTGGTTTTGTTTTTTGTTTTTGTTTGTTTGGTTTTTGGTCCTGACTAGTCCCAGATCCATTTACTTCTGGATTTTGTTATAGAAGACTTCAGTTTCTGACTTGTCACACATTTGACAAGCATTTGCATCAGCTGCTAGCACCTGAGCTCTCGGTAGACCTTTGGTGAGGAGCTAAAGCCACTTCTAGTAGCCATTATCAAATCAGGAAGTAGCTCCTCTGCCCCATCCACCCTCAGATAAGATGGTAGCCCTAGCTGTGATCTTGACTGAGAAAGCCTCACCCAGAACCACACAGCTAGGCTGCCCACAGATTCCTGGCATCAGAAATTAATTGAGATCATAAAAGTTTGCAATCACTTAAGTTTGAGCCAAAATGGGACTGTTAGATAGCAAAAAATGTTACATGACTTTAAGCATATTTTAATAATTATTTTATATAAAATCTTTATACAGCAAAACTTTGTAATCTAGAATTTTGTTCAGTCAATAAAACATAATTATCCCACGGTATGCTAAAATTATTATTCAGAGTATATATGTAGTATGATTAAAGTGAAAGGTGAATGTTTAAATTTTAAAAATGCATTGCAGTAAAAGACATATTAATTCCCCCTCAAAATATTCTCCATCACTTTGAACATACTTATCCCACTTTTTTTTTTTTTTGGTCTTTTTGAGACAGGGTCTCCCCCTGCAGTTCAGACTGGCCTTGAATGCCCTTTGTAGCCCAAGTTGGTCTCAAACTTTTTCCAAAGTGCTGAAATTGAAGGTGCGCACCATCACACTCAGCTTATTCCACCATTCTTGACATTGTGTCTTTATGAAGTATGGTAAATATGCATTGATTGCCTGCGCCAGGTACCATTCCATGGAAAGGCAAGGTCATAAAAATATTATACCGTGTCCTTATCTACCTATCTACTGGACCTGGCACCATGTGATATCTCTTTCCCAAGATCAAAATGACTATAACAGGTAAACACTTTGAATCAATCCAAGACATCATGGCAGCCACTGTAGTGCAACTAAAGACCTTCATGAAAGTGGACTTCCAAACTGCTTTAGAAAGCAGAAAGAATGATCAAAGAAGTGTTTGAAGTGAGGATTTTCAGGAGGATTAATAAAAATGTACCTTTTATTAGAATGAACTTTTTAAACAATTGCAACATTCTCTATTTATTTTGATTACCCACTGTAAGTAACGTAAGGTAAGGACCACAAATTCTGTCAAACAGCTACTGATGTGTGACTCAGAGAAAGCTGTTTTACCCTTCTGAGCTTCAGTTTTTCAGCATATGATTATTACATGTCCTTCAAGCAACAGTGGTGAATTAAGTGGGACAGTAAATGGAAGGACTTAACACACTGCTTAACAAACAGTAAAACTGTAATCCACACACAGAATGAGAACAATTCATAGCAGTTTGTTCCAAAATAATTTCATCAGAAGCATATATTCTATGAATTCACCATTTAAGCATGCTATGGCAGATTTTGTTGCTGTGTAGTAAACATAACTGGACCAAATACTATGTTCCTCTTGTTTATAATTTTAGCCCCAGCACCTAGAATATTTAACAGTCCAAAAATGGCTATTAAATAAAGGAGGGTTCTGTGATATAAAATTACATTCTTGAAGAAATTGTAGTTATTGCCATTTTTGGTAGTGTGGAAATGAGTTTTAAATATCTAAGTCTCTGAAATGTTTGTTTAAATATTATTAAATATTAAATAAAATCTCTGATTCTTTAGTGAATTCTGCTAAAAGTATACTTTGTAATCTTTACAGAAATAAAATATAATAACACTATGTCCTTTAATGGAATTTTAGATTTCTTCCCACAATAAAGAAGTCTTTTAGAAACTTCCTGTGGTACACTGCTTATACTTGTTAATTCCTTAGCCCTTAACAAAACAAATTTGCCATTAATAGACTAATATTCTAGACTAGCACCTTTTTAAAAACAATTTCTGCCCTCACCACTGGCTGTGAAACAGGTGGCTAATGATGTAACCTCTTTATCAAATGAAATTTAGTACATTCACCATCAAGGACATCAAGTTCCATATTTACAACAAAATTATAGTTTCCTCATCAAAAGGTAAATCCTTCATTTCACAAATTTAAATGGCTCTTAAAATAGAAGGTCAGATGACTAAATTTAGGCGCTAAAGAAAGTCTAATTCAGGAATGCTTTTTGGCACCGTTCCCAAAACACTTTCATTTGATTATGGATTGAATATGTTTTTCATTAATTTTCAACTCTTTCCTCTCTGTATGTTGTTCTGAGATAGGCAAACTAGTGCTTGTAGGTAAATTGGCTTCAAAAAATATGCCTCTCTGCTTAAATGATCTCTTTCTGTTGACATATTGGAAAGATGGCCTTACGCTTACTGACCCACGTGTGGTCATCAAGGTCACACATGTCCATGATAAAATGCACATAGGTTGTGTTCTGCTTCAGGACTAATGAAAGGAGATTGCAGAATTACAACAGGTAAGCGCTAATCCACGGAGCCTGTAAAGTCTTAGATATACAAATCACAGGAACTCATGACTCTGCAGTGTTTTTTTTTTTCCAGTTTTATTTTTATCTTGTTTGTTTTGTTTTATTTTTGTCATATTTTTCTAGTTATTTTGTTTTGTTTCTATATGGTTTGGTTTGGTTTGGTTTGGTTTGGTTTGGTTAGTACTGAGGATGGAACCAGGGCATTTTTTCTGCTAGGCAAGTACTCTACCACTCAGTTCTGTCTTGCTTTCTTTTAAAATCTTTTTTGTGTATCTTCATCCTACCTTTTTATTATTTAAAAAATAATAATCCTACCTAATTATTATTTAAAAAATAATTCTTTAAAATGTATGTCTTTATTAATCATTGAATTAATTCAAAAATCATTTCAGTTTACTATTCAATATTTTTTTTAAAAACCTATGTCTTCCGGTTTTTATAGGAATTCAAGCTCATTAGAAAACTCTGTTGGCCAGCTCTCTTCACATTTAGCCCAGTTAACAATAGCCTTCTTCACACTACAGCCTAGCTTTGTTAGTAAATCAGCCAAAAGAATCAAGTGCCTGTGTTCGAGATCACACTCTACCACTTGTGAGAATTACGCTGAGCCACAGTTTGCACATCTGGAAAACTGTCTAATAACAACTACTCCAGTGTTTCATCTGGTCCCTCAAGGAATCACTCAAGATATTACTGTGAAAGTGCTCTCCAAACTGCAGTGTGCTCTGAAGCTCCAAGGCATAATTATCCTGGGCTAGTCTCCCTAAGTTTCGCTCTTTACTACAACTGTTTCTTTATGTATGAAGACCCTCTCCTTATCATCTTGTAACTGATAAATTTTTTTAAAGAGAAAAAAAACATGTGAAGGGTAGAGATAATACAGAATTTTTAAAAAAAGATAAACAGTAAGAAATCACTAGTTGATAAATTACATATTGTCCTCTCAGAAATAGTTGTTCAAGTTACAAAATTAAAGCATACAAAGTAGATAGTCAAACAGTGAGACTGTAAACAGCTACGCATGCATGAGTCTCTACATGTATTTCTATAAACTTAAAGCTTTAAAATCTTACTGAGACAAAGTAAATAATCCTAAATAAATATCATGTCTGAGGATTTGAAGACTCATTTTTTTTTTAATTTAAAGAGAAACAAAAGAATGTAAAGGGTAGAGATAATACAGAATTCCAAAAAAAAAGATAAACAATAAGAAATCACTAGTTGATAAATTACATATTATCCTCTTAGAAATAGTTGCTCAAGTTACAAAATTAAAGCATACAAAGTAGATAGTCAAACAGTGAGAGTGTAAACAGCTATGCATGCATGAATCTCTGCATGTATTTCTATACTTTCTGTATTAGAGGGAAAAACAAAACATAGCAAGACAAAACAAAACAAATTCCTATAAAAACATGAAACCAAAAAGTTGTATAAAAGCACAGTACAAGGTGATCTACAATGATTACTGTGTTGTTTCTTATTATCTTCAATAGAATGTCTATATCATCAGGCATAATTGAATATAGCAGTATAATTGAGTATAGCAGTAAATAACAATAGTAGTAAAAATAAAACATTGTAGACAGCATAAAACTTTAAAGGCAGGTAATAATCAAACCAGAGTGGATATTCTAGTGGATCTTGTCATCTTAAGTGCAGTTGCCTATACTCTCAGACTTGATACTATCAATCATAACAGCTTTGAATAAAATCTATCATACAAAACCACGATCCAACAAACCAGATTCAATTATGATTAATCATGGTAAAACAATGTAGGTTTTACAGAGCTTTAGATTAAGTTAATAGGAAATTAAGGATGATTACCGTATTATATCCTGTTATTTTCGGGATTACTGTCTGTGCCCTCAAATCTAGTATAGGTAGAATGACTGGAACAGAATATAATACATCTAAGCAGAGTAGTGTGAGTAATGTGAGTTTTAAATCCTGATGCACTATTAACAATATAGTGTATCAAGGCCATCTATGTTAGCGATTCTAGTTATCCTTCTCTGCCTCATTTCTGCCATGTTATTCTCCTGCCTTTGTCTACTTTTCTCCTTCATTCTACTGCCTACCCCACCCATTGAGGCCTTTCTGCCACTGTTCCTAAAATCCTGGTATATTTTTCTCTCTCTCTCTCTAGAATGTCCTTCAGCATTCTCTGTAGGGTTGGACTGGTGGTCACAAACTCACCCAGTTCATCTTTGTCATGGAAGCATCTTGTTTCTCCATCAACTTCTAGTGACAGTTTTGCAGGGTACGTCAATCTGGGCTGGAGGTTATTCTCTTTCAGGACTTTGAATACTTCACTCCAAGCTCCTCTTGATCTGATGGTCTGTGTTGAGAAGTCAGCTGTGATTCTGATGAGCTTACCTTTATAGGTAATCTGTTTCTTTTCTCTGATGGCTTTTAATATTCGGTTTTTATATTGAGTTTCTGGTATCTTGATTATTATATGTCTGGGTGTAGATCTGTTTTGGTTGTAGGTGGCTGGGGTTCTGTATGCCTCACACAACTGAATGTCATTTTCTTTTCACATGTTTGGGAAGTTTTCCTTAATTATTTCTGTGAATAGCCTTTGTAATTCGCCTGTATGTATTCCTGCTTCTTCGTTCACGTTTCTTATTGTTAAATTTTAGATTCTCTTGTCATCTTCTAGCCTTTGTATTGTTACTGCCTATTTCCTTGTTATTTTTAAGAGATCTTTCCTTTCCTCATCATACACTGCCAACTTGTCTTCAAGTTTTGATAGTCTATCCTTAGTTTCTTTTAAGGAGTTTTGCCAGCTTTCAATGGAGTTTTTAATTTCCTGATAGTCTCTTTGAATCTGCTTCATGTATTCTATAATTCCTTTATATTCTTATCGAATGTTTCTCTCCTTTTTTTGTGTTCCTCCCTTCTTCCATCTGTATCATCCTGAGAGATGCTTTCTGAGAGCATACATTTTATTACTCTACTCATATCTTGCTTTACCTGATTTAATATTTCAGTTTTGAGCTCGTCTACAAGGTTCCAAAGATATCTCTTAATGTCCATTGAATCCATGTCTGATGTTGTGTGTTCGCCATCCTCAGTCTCCTTTGTTTTTCCCTCTCCTGGACCAGGGCCCTCAGGGTTCTGGGCTGGGGGCCTCCTCTTGCCTCTCTCTCCTGTCATGGCCTTGGCTTCCTCCACACGGGTTACAGTGTAGGTCCCAGCCCCCTTCCCCATTGGCCACGGTTCCTCCAAAGCACACTGGCCGAGGGAATTGCGCCCTCTCCTGCCTGCCCCTCCCCACAGGGCCAGCCAAACTTCAGGGGCCTTCACCCGGTTAGTGTGTGCTAGGCACAGGGAATCGATTTGGGACAGCTCATTGGGTCCCGGCCAGAGGTGCGGCCCTGTCCAAGCAAATCCCACGAATCTGCTCTAGGGAGGGAGCAACCAATTGAAGTCACTGTCACTCCCAGTTCAGGCTCCTCCTGCCTGATTCCAACATGTCGCCCATTTGGTCGCACCCCTCCCATGTGTGGGAGGGTCTCATTCCCAGCACTGACCGAGGATTAATGAAGGTCCCTTCACTGGCTCCGCTCTCTGTTGGGCTCACCAACCCCCAACTTCAGTGCTGCTGTGCATCCTGTGAGTGGTGGCAGGAACAAGTTTGGGTGGCTCTGCCGGCCGGCGCAGATTCAAGCTGGTGCACACTTGACGGGTCACTGTGAAAACGCTTTTCCCCCTTAATTTTCAGCTTTTTCAGTTGTAGTCCAGAAGTATTTGATGAGCTCTTTTATGTTTTAATTTCTTCCTGTGTCAAGAGGATCCATCTCCCTCTGTCTGGGTCTCTCCAGGGTGTTTTATTCTGGCATATGAGTTGTTTCTCCCGGGAGGCTTTGTATTTTGTTGCTCCCTGATCAGCCATCTTGTCTTCTCTCCCTGATACATTTTTGACCAACTTGGACTCACCTTTGTTCCAGAAATCTCTCATCTCCTCTGCTGAGTATCTCAACTTTGATCCTCAAACTTGGCATCTATCACCTCCTCAGCCACACAGCATCCATGTGGTGAACCTCATGCCTCATGAGATCAAATGTACAATTCACAAGTCTCTTGCACATGTTTGTGTGAGGCACACAGCATGCTACATTTTTATTTCTAGTATTCCTCCATCACTGCCTAACATGATGGTCTTTCCCTTTATATTGTAAATAATGTTTCCTTTTCTTCTCATCTTCTCCAAGCCTCTTGGCATGAGAAACTTCATTGCAGGACATAAAAGTGTTGAAAAGTGACTGTAGTCACTTTAAATTTAAACTTTATAATAAAATATATTAAATTCATGACAAAAATTTTAAATGAAAGGTTTTTATTTTTAGACTGTCTACATCTATTCAGTATGAATAGATGTAGGTGATTAACACAAAAGAATAATATTTGTCACATGCCTAATTTACTGAACTATCTCTCTAAAAAGTGTTTCCAAATAGAACTTGAATAACAAACCCCAATCCAAATTTAAGTTCACATTCTGCCCAAAATAGCACTAGTCAACAGATGCAGTTAACTTTTTCCCACCAAGTACTTGGGAATAATGTTCAGGCCAAATATTTTGAATGACAGAAAAAGGCAGTGGCTTACTCTACCTTGTCTTTGGCATCCAATAACAGCACCACTTCCATAAGTAAAGAGATAGGAGAGAGCCTCAGTTTACTGAAGTTTGAGAGTATTTTCCTACTGTCATCTTACTTTATTAGCCTTAGAATTTCCTGGGAATAGATAACATATAATAACATCATTAAAACTAAGAAAAAAAATCTGGCTGCAGAAATATTAATTATGTTCTAAGAATATTTTCAGTTAAGGAAAAATTATTACTACAATTGTTTGGTTTTGGTTTTTGTAGACAATATGAACAAACATTAATTTTGCCATTAAGAATTGAGAAGGGATGCTGTACTTCACATTCTTCAAATAAGATCTTTTGCTACACAAAATCTTATGCAAGGAATTTTTCATAATAATTTATCTATTTGCTTCTGAAATTATATGTCCTTAAGTATTCCATTAAGTGTAAGTTTGAATAAAATGCCTTACCTGTTTGCACTGAACAAAGTTCCCAAAACAGTTTACAAACTTTCTTTAATTAAACACAACAGTACACCTTAGCTTTAAATGTAATGATCATAATTTCTCACAGACAATTTTTAATGAGTTTGCACTTTGCTAGACCCCTCATATATTTTCCTCTCCTTCCACGTACTGGTGATGAAATTGTGATCAACATTATGAAATTGGATCACAATTATGTCTTTAATCAAAACAAACCAAGCCTTATGCCATAGGTGTGGAAATTCATTTTGCTATGCTATCCAATTGCAGTCATATTTTGTAATCAGTGCTTTTGGCCAAATGCATGGTGTAAATTATATGGAAAAATGAGAAGACATGTTCTGTCTCATGCCGTTGCCAGGTATGTTTCATATTTAGATATAAACAATGAGAAAAATTCAAATTTCACAACAGTTGAGTCATCTCTGCCACTGTGAACACTTGTAGTTTATTTGTAGTTTCTCATGATTTTCTTAGGACTGGGATCTTTTTTGGACTTAATCTATAACACTCTCAACATGCTACCAAAGTTTATTTTATTCAATAGAATAATGCAATAGAAGTCTTTCCAAGGAACAACTTAACCTCAAGTATTTACCAAATACTCATTATACACAGAGCAAAGAATAAATTGGGATTTTAAAAAACACACCGTAAGATACGATCCTGAAGTTCCTAATACTTATCTCACACCCCAAATCCAGGTTTCTTGATGTTAATTAATATCCACATGTTATTACCCTATGAAGTGTCAAGAGTTTGATATCCTAAATGCCTATCTGCATGGACACTATTCTCACTATTTTGTTACACAGGTGACCAAGAACAAATCAAAACTAAGCCAAATGTCTGTGGCTACTTTACAATGACTTGAAAAAGTTGAAGTCCTTAAATTGACTCCTGGATTACACCAGACCAAGTAGGAAGACTGCCCAATGGTTCAGTAGAATTTTCTAATTTCTACATTAAAGTACTAAACATATGAGGAAGAACACTTATATATGTTGAAAACAGTCCTTCGGAAATGCTTCAATGTGCTTGCCATTGTTATTCATTGGTCTTTGCTTCGTATGAAGCAAATCTGCTGCTCTCCAACGTCTCAAGAGTGAATTACATAAAACTCAAAGAATGAATACCTATAAAATAAGTATCAACATTTTTATGCAACATATTCTGTTCTCATGAGAGTAAATAATATTCTGAACACTGTTATTAAAGCAATCAGTGGTGCTGATGTAATAGATTGAAATTTCACATGGATTTTCTCCCTACTTGATTCTCTAGCTCTTTCCTATTCTAGAAAAATATCTATTAATATACAATCTTTTAAATTGCATTCTTAGTTTAATAATAATCACAAATTAATGATGTGTAGTCACAGGTCCATTTTCTTGAGAGAAAATAACCATATGCTTCAATAACTAAAACTTCTATTTCCACAAACTAATTAAAAGGCCTTGTGGCACAGTAATCAGAAAAACAGGTGTTTCATTTAGTTTCTCTCCCTTCAAGGTTGAATAGTTGCAATTCAAACTTCTCTGCAATTCCTTTAAAGTCAAAGAAAGTCACATAGCCCTACACCACCTATCAGATGACAATGTCCTTCTGTCCCACCCCAGCGTTTTGACAGAATATAAATCAAGAAAAGCCAACCATTTTAACAATGCAATATGTCAAATTATGTCTCGGGGTTTTTTCACAATAGATTATGGATATTTTTAGCTCTTCAGAATAAAAGAAATTCTAGTCCTGTTTACTTATCTCTGTGATAGTTTAAAATATGCATATATCTCTGAAGAGATGAGGTCCTCTATAGGAGACATATTCCATTATTGCACCAAATGTAATCATCTAATCAAAACCACATCTCTAAGCCCTATTCTTGGGAGTATAGGGTACATTACATACTACTTTATAAGACCCACGGTAACTTTGGAAGGCTGCAGCCTTATTCCTGCTGTTAATTATTTAGACTCTGACATATTGCAATAAAACATTTCATCAAGCACTCCAGTCCAGGGAACGATAGGCATCAACAGTGTATTGGTAATGCAAAATAAATGGATAGGGGTTGAAAATAATGAGTTTGGTGGATTACATCTGTCACTGTGAATTATTATTGTTGAACATAATAGGGCAGAGCACTACGAAAATAAAGCTTGTATTCTCTAGTTAAAGGTGAGACAACTACCTCTAATGAGATACAGAAATTCAAGTGTGAGTTATTAATTATGCACACAAAAGGTTTATCTGCTTGCCCAATCTTAAATTTCTTATGTACAGAACTATAGAACAAAAAGTCCCCCTTTGCTATAGCTGGTGTTAGTTCTTAGTAGTCTCTTGCCAGAAACTGGGGAAGACATTCCATTTGGCCACATCTGACCACACACAAAAGTATTTGAACTTGTGATGAGGCACTAGCCCCAGCAAGCCCTGATTTGGCTCTGTTCTTCCACTGACTTACTCAGTGATACACAGTTTTGTAGTTCAGGTTCATCATCTGTAAGAACAGGGCACTGAACAGAACTGCCCTTAAATTCAACTCTAGTGACAGAATATTCCTCAATTCTAAATATAATGGATTTTTTTAAAGATGGATAAGCCTAATAGTTTGTTTTTCCTGCAGATAAAAAGTTACCTTAGGAATTCATGCCTAGTGAGTGAAATGAGTGTCAATTATTCAGGAGAAAACCTACAAGAGAATATTTGACTTCAGTAAGCAATGGTGTGGACCCACAGTAAAGGAAGAAGCCATTCACCTTGGGTGCAACTGCATCTTTTACAAAACTTTGATCAGATGGCTTTGTTTGCTTCTTCAGTTCCTGTAACATGGTGGCATGTACTTAACCATTTTGCAATGCAGCTTGAGTGAATATATTCAATTCCACAATATGGTTTGCCTTCATTTGTTTAACATTTTTCATCAGTAGGCAAATTATTTTGCTTTTAAAGGAAGTTGGAAAGATATGTTCTTGCATATGCCTCTTCATGCACATTGCTGATTATTTTGGTAAAATGAATTGTGGAGTTTAAACATGATACTTTTAACTATGAAGAGGGAAATACAATTGATAGTTTTTCTCTGATAAGAGGAGTTCCTGTGGCACAGTGTTGTTGGGGGGCATGAATCTGCTTCATGAGCCCATTCAGAGGGACACTTGGAAAATATGGTAGTATTGCAGAAAAGGAATATGATCTCTCTAGAGAAACTAGGTTGCAAAGGTTACACAGAAGATAGAGAGGATTTGAAGACTTGTACAAACCACAAATAATCGTTTTTGGGGAGTTACCAGAATGGCAGAAGAATTTTTAAAGGGTAAGAAATAAACATGGAGGAAAATTAAGAGATGATCAAGTATAAAAGCAGAAATACATTGTATCTTAAGAGAATCTAAAAAAATTAAGGTTTATATCAAAACTATATATATGTATGTTCTGTGAATATAATGGTGGATTTTTTCATTTCTTGTTATGTTTTGTTTTGTTTGTTTGTTTCTTGCTTGCTTCTCATACAAAAAAAATCACAAAGTAGACAGGTCAATACCATTGTTTTAAATAAATTTCACAGTCAAGCACGGAAAAAAGATTTCTGGTGAAATCTTTTTTCGCTAAGTGAGAAAAGTTTTTTGGAAGAGCCCTTGATGCTTAGATTCTCCAAAAGCATCAAAGTCCTCTATAGTATCAGTACCTGGCTTGATGTTCAGGTAACAGTTTGGGTAATCTTTCTCAAATCATAGAAAAAAGCTAGGTTCTGTTACGGTATTGGCAAACAGTTGCAGAGTAGCAAATAAACAATGTAAATGAGCACCATGCTTAAATGCCCTTGCCTGTACTTTTATTTATGTCATCACAGTGGAATCTCACATAAATATAACATTTATCTTAGCACTCCTTGTGTTACTGAAACAAATCTGTAGTTTGTAAATGGAAAAAAATATGCTCCAATTAGTCCCACAGATGGACACACCCAACTGAAAGTGCAGTTGTCTCTGATCTCATTTCTTATGGTTGTACCACGGACATGCATGGGGAAAAAACAACAATGGATTGGATAAAATAAAATAAACTCTCCACAATTATCATTTCACTATTTTAGAAAAAATCTTTCTACTATAACAAATGAAATGAATAAAATGCTGAGCAGTAATATTATGTTAATATTGAAAAGTACTTGAGGCCCAGAAGATACTTGTGTGTCAGGGTCACTTGGTAACATGACTGCAAGTCTCCAGTTGAGAACTAATTTCAATGTGTACCATCATTTTCACTCCAAAAGAACAAAGAGAAATTAAATTTCTTCTAGATGGAAGAAAGTCAAAGGATAAGACTCCCCTCTTGACCAATCCTTATCTCATTTCAAATAAGAAAAAATACATTTTAAACTAAACTAAACTTCTTCTACCCCTTTTATCCCCCCAAAAAGAATAAATCTTAAAATTGTGTTCTTGCTGTGAATGTATAAGAAATCACAAAATAAAGGAATAGAAAATCATTTCCTGCCCACAGCATATCTTATTTTAAAAAATTGTTCTCAGTCTCCATCTTTTGGTCCTTCACACACAAAAAAATCACAAGTTTTGAGACTAACCACTTAAAAAACTATTCCTGTAGAGTAAAAGGTAAGTGTATGAATGCCTGTATGCAGTATATATTTAATAACATTCAGTGTGACAAAATCAGTAACAAAATGACAGTCTTTTAAAGGTGCTCAGTTCATAGGTTTTAAAACTAAAACAGGATAATTCTAAAATATCAGAGCTCTTAATTTGTGTTGTATTTATCTTTAAATCTTAAATGATATGACAGGCACTAAGGCCCCTTGTGAAACAAACCTTTCAGAAACTTCTTTGTTCAACTCAATAAAAGTATAATTAAATACTTAACTATTTTAAAAATAACATGAATATAATGATATTAGTGATATAAAATTATTTCTAGGTGTCTTCTTATCCACCTTTATCAAGGTTGAGAATGTTTATATTCATTCTGCAATCCTCTTCCTCCTAGCTTCACAGAGATCTCTGAGATAATGTTAAGGTCAGTGATTAAAGTGGTGGGATCTGTGATGTCTTTGGGGTTTTTTTCTTTGTTGTTTTGTTTTTCAATTTTTTATTTTTAAAGTAGTAAAATACCACAGAACAAGATGGAACAAAGCCAATTGAGACAGTGTAGTGAAATTGGCACAGAACTTCACAGCAGGCTACCGGGATAACAGTAATAGGTACCATAGTATATCTCATTATCTTCACAATACTTTGTTGTTTCAATCAGGTATAGCAAGCAAAATCAAAGGAAATACAGAACATTCTAGAATATTGAATAGAGCAATACCATTAATCAGAACAAAGCAAAACAGTGATAAAAATATTTGCCTTCAAAGAGATGGTAGAAGGAAATCCCCCTATTTGCTATAATTGCATAAAGTCACCCTTCCAAGAGATGCTCAGATCTCTGGCTCCTGCTTGCTAATGGTAACGGATGAGAATGCTGTGGTAGTGTCTGCAGTGTAGTGTATTGCTAGGAATAATCCTGTAATGGGGGGGGGGTAGGGAATATGCATGTTTGAATCTCAGCCCATGCGCCGGTAGGCTCACAGCCGCTTACCAGGGAGGTGATTTGGTTGCTTGGTTTCCCAGAACCCTAAGTTCCATCATGACCCGGATCTCAGGAGATGCTGATGGTCCTTGCCTGGGGCAGCTGCAGCTTGCCAGGCCACGAGCTGGCTGCTTGGTTTCTGAGCGTCCTACGTTCCTTTGTTTTTTTTTTTTTTTCTTTATACTTTTCACCACTTTTTGAAGTAAGGAACATGTTTTTAGTTATAAAAGAAGCTTATGTTTGTTTTAAAAATGAAAACTGACAGTTTAATATCCAGTTCTAAAGCATATGTGTTAGGTTGAGCACCTCACAGCCCTAATCCTAATCCATTTTTATCGATGTTATCCTCCATGGAAACACAGGTAACATAAGCCTGCAGTTAGAAGACCTAGAGGAGCCACTAATCCAGCCCAGATAAGCAAAATGTTTGAAGAAGTTTTCTGGATAGAGACTCAAAGTGGGCACTGAAAAGAGCCAAAGGTAAATGGCATAAGAAGTTCACAGAACTATAAATAGTTTAGTAATGCTGGGGTGAAGAAGGCAAATATGACTCAGAATGGTAAGAAATGAGGAAAGAGACCCATACCTTGATGTCATGAAGTTTCCGGCCAGCGAGTGACACAAGGCACCAGAGAAGTGCTGGATGATGAGAGCTGTGATAGAGAAGTGAAGTGCTTATGGGGCTGCAATCAGAGGTCCTCTGTTCCAAACTAGGGGTCACAGAAGCTTCCTGGAAGAGATGACATTTATGCTAACCTCAAGAACCAGTCAGAAGTAGTAAGGGACAAGATGAGAAAAATCCTCTAGCACCTGGCCAGTCGGTAGGAGAGCGACAGAAACTGCTGCAGCAGACTTAGGGAGGGAGTGACCAAGGCCTCAAACGCCCTCAAAAGTGTTATCCAGGCCAAAGTTCAATTCTACTTTTAGAATTATGTCTACTTTAGTCTAAATTCTGCTTCTTAAATTATTTTCACTATTTAACTAAATTCTCTCCTTTTTTTGGTGTATGTCTAGCATAGACTTAGGCAGAATTTCCTACTTCTTTTATTTGGATTCTAGGCTCCCCTTCAACTTGGAGAAAAGTGACAAATATTATCCTTACTGATTTTTCTAGAAGACCAGTAAGGTCTTCATTCACTAACGTCTTCAGTAAATCTGACTTTGTTTTCACAGATCTCAAATAATTTATGTAGACTGGTACTTCAGCATAAAAAGTCCTAATCATATTGCTTTAAATGTCTTATTTCTTCCCTTTCCAGGGAAAATTGTTATTTAAAGACATGAGTTTTTTACTCATAGAACTTTGTGCCTATGAGTTCTAAATAAATGTTTGTTACTTGATATTCAAGTCTGGAGCAAATGAAAAAAAAATCTACCTTTCATTTCAAGGAATTTATATATCTTTTGATGTTAATACTTACAGGTACTGATCATATTGATTTCAATTGTTTGTTTCAAAACATACATGTTGTTTTTTCTCTGTGATAAATATACTTAAATGTTAATGAAGTCATGAGTTACATAACTCACCCTATACATTTTTCTCTTAAGTAATATATGCTTTGTTGATCTTTCCAACACTAGAAAGAGAACAAGGAAATTCTTATAATACAAGACAGAGATTCTTGTTTACCCAGTGGTAACATGCAGCATAAACTAGTATCACATCTCACTGTATCATTGAATGTTATCTGATTGTCAGCAATGGGTCTCACCTAAGGCATTTCTCATTTATAGAAACTAAGCAGGTGAATTCTCTTTAAATTTATCATATCTCAAAGGGGTTATATTAAGTATTAATTTAATAACCTAGTCATAGTAACTAACTCTTAAACTTCATTTTCTTTGTTTAGACTTGGACCAATGAGTACATTATGTTTGCTACAAAGACAATCTGCTCATAGTAGCACTAAAGACAAAAGGAAGAAATGCTTTTCTGGATAGCTTTATCAAGAAATGGATCAGTTCAGGAGTTGGGCATTAAGAACATACTGTAGCCTGTAGCAAAAACTACATAATGAGTAACACTGTACATTTATTTAGAGCTACATTCTTATCAAAGGATCTTCAAGCACACGATTTTTTTTTTTATTAACTCACTGAAAACTCAGATGGACTCCAAATAGCCCCATAGCTTTGGGCATCTCACAGCTTCTATGTGCTGCTTGTGAAATAAAGAACTTTCTTGAGTCACATCTGCATTAGAAAGTGAAGGGAACTAGAAAATGAAAAACACAAAACCAACCTCATGCCAGTTTCCTCATGAAGCTATGTCTCTCGGTTTTACAAAATACCATGAATGGAACATTCAATCCTATTATTCCATGGGGAAAAGATAAGTTATTAATAAATAAATGTGTTATTACTTTCTGGGTTGCAAGTGTTGAATGAGTCAGTGAATGGATAGAGCCATTCTTCTTGAACTCTCAACTCCACAATGGATTTAATATTTACAGAAAGAAATCTTTATTAGATTGTGTTTATTGGTAGACATAGCACTTCACAGAGGCTGTTCCAAATGTCCAAGAGCTAAGCTGCCATGGACATCAAAATAAATCTATTTCTTACTGATATATTTTAAAAGATATCACGCCACTTAGGTACTAAACTGTAAGACTTTGGAGGAATAGTTTCCTAAACAACAATACCTTTTTCAGAAAGAGCTTATATTTGCAGTCTTCCTGTAATGAAAAGTACTATACAAAGAAATGCCACAAAGAGCGTCCAGGACAGCTATTCATGCTATAACAGAGCAGTATTTGAGTTTCCGCATTTTTGTAGAGAACAGTTCTTCACTGGTGATGTCAAGACTGGATTGCAAAATGTGTTGAGCCTAGCCTTCTGGTCCAATCTACTGGGAATTTTATCAAAACCAGCTGAGATATTCTCTAAAAACAAAGTAAAAACAAAATCTGAATCTCAAGCCCCATGGCACCTGGGCAATCTTCAGGTGTCCTGTACCTCTCCCCTGGGTGTGGACCTGGCTCTGTTCCTTCTTGAGGCATCGCTTTATCTCTAGCTCATCTTTCAGCACTGCCTGTCAGTGGAATATCACAATTCCAGAACGGGAAAACAATTCTTACAGAATTAGGAAAATTTAAAAAAAAAGCGTTTTGGTCATGGAAATCCCCCTTCACTTTAAACCAATATTTTATTCAGGTTTGGAAAGTAACACTTTATGACTCTTTCCATTTTAATCTGCTTTAGCATTTACTGTTTTATTTCAGAAGCCCAATGTACTACAAACTAGGAGGTCTTGGACCAATTTCAGATCAACAAACCAGAAAGTAACTACCAACTAACCCAACTTCTCTCTATTCCAAATTTTATGAAAAAAAAAAAAACTTTAAAGGTATACGTAAGTCACCTAAGATAATCAAATTCAGAGTTTTGCATACTAACTAGTACATAATTTGACCGAGGAAAGCCCAGTCATTTCTGTAACAGCCAGCTGTCCTTATACGTAATTTGAGGGAGACAAATCAATATATCATAGAAAAATATTTTAGAGATAATACCATAAAAAAGAGAAAATGAGTTGACAATTTTACTTATACATCTAATTTTTATTTCCTTATTTCTTTTTCCTTGACTTCACAAGTAGAGGAAATGTTGGCCAGGGTTCAGTTAGTGAACCCAAAAATTCATTCTAGCACTGATATTTTGTTAACTCTGTAAAAAAAAAAAAAAAAAAGCACAGAATCTGAGAACTTTAAAGCGGAAGGAAATTGCAATCGACTGTCATTTCTTAGGGACCTAATCTGCAAGAGGCACCAGTCCAACACAATGTTACAAACACATGAACAACAGGGACTTGATAATTACTCTAAGGCCCCCAACCTCACAGACACCTCTCTCCACTCCAAGGCAGCACTTTCCCCTCTTGCCGTGCTGATTACTCTCACCCAGTCCCCCAATCATATTACAGCCAGAATCAATGCGCCAGCAACAACACAAATTACCTTCATTGAAAACGTCAATTGATGACTACTTAGGAACATCTGTAAATAAATGAATAAATTATCTAGCTGCTAAACTGGTTAAAAACTGAACAAAAGTTTTAAAAAGAAAACTATGAGCCACAAACAATACCGTTAAAATTGATACCAGGAAACATGACCCGTTGAACTGTTAACCAAAAGAAAATATCAAATTGAATGATGCGATCTTTGTCTATGGGTCACAGCAAGAACACAGCAGGATGAAAAACTCTTGATAAGTTTGTGGTTGTCTTAAGGCAATTGAGAACCAACCTCTCAAATGATGAGAATTTCAGAAAAAAAATAATGTTGAAGAGAAATAAAATGTCCCTACACACATCCTCCTTGCAATTTACAGTGACTACTGCTTTGTGATGAAAAATTGTAAAGTCATCAGTAATTTATCAAAAGTATTTCCTCTACATGAACATATAAATAATTGTTTTTAATTTTTTAGAAAAGCCACTACTGTCATTATTATCTGAATCGTTTCACATATTTCTTATTCATAAATTACTTTCACAAATAATATATCGTTTCCCTTATTTTTTTTTTCAAAATTCAATATTAGTGTCTCACTTTTTCTCATGTTTAGAAATTAAAGTTAAGCAAAACTAATCAGTGACAGAAGTTTGGAATCACAGCAATTCACAGAACAACCTGCTGAAATGCCTCCACCCTTAACATGCCAGTAGTGTTAATGAAAAGACAAATGGACTCAACACTCACCTCTCCACAGTGGTTTAAATAAGTTATTGAAGATCTGCAAACACATTTTAAATCTCAACTTTGTCTCCAAGTATGCCAATTTCCCTTTCTTGGTTTGTATTTATTCTAAAATACAAACTCAATTTGATAGGCACCCAGTTAAAAACAAGAGCTGCCAAAATTCATAATATGCTTAATATTAAGCATAAAGAGACTTTCTTTTTAATTACCTACCCATGACCGTGTCTACTGAAAAGTTATTGGCACATCAGATTTCTCAGAACCAATTCATTGCATAGGGCACAAATTCCAGCAGATGGGGTAAATATGGAAAAATGAGGTCACATCGTGCCTTGATAGACATAGTGTGGGATTTCATATCACCTTCTCCAGGGAAGAAAGGTTTCCACACGTAGGTTTGAAGTGTAGAAACAGGGGACAGGGGAGAGACAGTAAAAAGTTACTTATGTGCCACCTGGCAGTCAGACTTTGTCTTTAGTCTTCAAGCCCTGCATCTATTCTGGACACAATGAACATGGCTGTTTATGATCCCTTCAACCACATCTTAAATTATGCCATCCAGCCTCCAAGTTGCATAGCCTAATCCTTCCATTAAGCATAATAAAAAATTTCTATTCTACCTTTAACGCTAGTAAAGGTAATTAATTCATATTAATAGAAATACCTTGGCAAACCCAAATGAAAACTCTTATATTGATGTAATCAACTGTTTTTCTTCAGATAATTGCCACTTGGGCTGAGAAATTGAAAGCATGCCAGGCTAAAACGCTTTTAAAGACTTCAATCAACATTCTCTCCCAAAACGAAGAAATAAAAAGGCCAGAGGGTGAATCACACACCTCATACTCCATTCTTAAGTTTACTCAGCAACATATCTTTATGTTACCAGCATTTGTCCTCCAAACTTGACCTGGAGTTGGCCTCTGACTTGGTACAAAAGAGGGAAAAGATAGGGGCTGTATAGTCCAGAAAAATTAGAAACAAACTCTATTATTAAATTACATAACCCGGCTAAAAGGAACATATACCTGACTAGCTTCAGTCCTAAGATCTGGGGTATATTTTCACATATAATGAAATAATGCCACCATTTTTGCTTCATTTCTTTGATTCTTTACTCATTTCTAAATAAATAGATGCTTATTTCTCCTCTTAAATTTCTATAAAATATTATTGTAAAGCAAATCTATGCTTCCCAGAAAAAATATAAAAAGCTTTTTTTTCCAGAAACTTGTTTTTAAACAGCATCTAGTAAAATTCTGAGGTATTTTTTTAAAAACAAAAACTAAGGAGGCATTTATTTAGGAAATTTTGAATCATTAGGATTTTTAAAACACAAAAGAGATGCAGCGTGATGAAGATATTGGATATGACATTTTAGTTTGGCCCTTAAGTAATGTTAGCGTACAGTCTCATGACCTAGTTATACTCATTTTAGATTATGCAGTTAAACATGTAAAGTACACGTAGCTTGACAAAGTTGATCATTTCATTAAAATATAAATTCACCTATTTAAGTTTTAATCCACTGCACTGATCTAGTAAACATATCTTACTACGAAGAGAATGTATCAAAGCTACCTTGTACTGCAGTCTTTATATGATCCTGTCTTAGGTTGCTCAGTGAGGCATCCTGTGCAGTGAGGAGTGCATTTAATGACATTAATTTTGTATTCAAGAACTAAATTCTCTTAGGTAAGATTCAAGAGAGATGAGCCTTTAAACAAGTCTTACCTTATAAAAACATAATAAAAAGCAAACTAAGTGAGGCAAAAATAATATTAGTAGATGCTACATAGTAAAATCTTTTTACTAACTCGATAATCACAAATGATCTTAATTATCTTTTAAGAATTGAATACTAACTAGAACTACGCATTTCACTTGTGATTGGGTAATTTGACTCATACATAGAAAATTACTATTGAGTTAGAAAATATCACCCAAAAACTGTGTGATGACAACACATATGAAAGATATATAAAGGAGGTTGATAGAGCCTATGCCTTTCTAATAAAAAGGGAGAATTTGCCCCAGTTTTTACAAATCTCATGTTTAAGTAACCTGCTCATGCTTCTAAAGCTAATAAGAAAGTTCTCCCAAGTTTTATCTGTATCATCTGAGTTGTATCTATATTTCTGAGAGCTATTCTCATAATCACTTTTATATTTGGGTGTAACTTTTGGTGACTACAAAGGTTCCTCATTTCCATCTTTATAAACCTAGCATTTGGAAAGTCACTCATTAGTTTTCATTCACTTGTTTACCTGGGACAACTCTCTAGCCTACCTGTGTTTCAGCTGTGTCCGTCACACATTCAAAATAATAGTGAAATTATCTATCATGGTCAATGTGAAAATTAAACCTGTGTCAGTGCTTAATAAATCAATAAAGACTAACAGAAGAGAAAAGATTAAAACCATAGTACATAGTAATTCCTTCCTCCTTCCAACTCCCTGTGTTCTTAACCCTGGGCTCCAGGGCTTGGCATGGCCTTCACAGAATGGGCTGAGATTACAGCATCTGCTGAGAAAACTAACCTGAGTTTGACCTTGACCAAACGGTGGCCATTAACTGATACAGTAGTGATAACCTTATTTAGGGACAGTTAATCCCTAAGGTTGGTTGGCATCCATTAAAGTGGTTTTGCATAATAATAATAATGATAATTGTAATCTTTAGATCTGTTGGCCTCTGCAACTTTAATGAGAAAATGTGGTGAATACTTTAGTTAATAGAGGAATGTGCCATGCAAGACACAAACAAGGGTTCTCAGGCCGATGAGACCTGGAATCAAACTCAGTTCTATCTAGCTGGGTCCCTTTGGGATGAAGGGACTTCTTACAGCTACGTAAGCCTCAATTTCCTTTCACATTCCCATGTCCTCTGTCCTACTTCAAGCCATTCACTGTCCCGTTGTCTTGCTAAGTTCCATGCCTGTTGACTAAGTGCTGCCAGATACAAGTAAAATTAAGGAACTCCAGTTTTTAGTGTTTTTATTTGTTTGGTTGGTTGGTGGGTTTGGTTTGTTTTTGAGACAGGGTCTTACCATGTAGTTCAGGCTGGCTTGAACTCACTATGTAGCCTAGGCTGGCCCTGAACTTGCAGTGATCCTCCTACCTCAGCCTTTCCTCCCCAAGTATTGAGATTATAAGTGCACACGACCACTGGCCAGCCCAGTTCAAGAAAAAAAATTGATTGTCAAGTAAACAAATAATATTTTAGTATACATTTGTCACACACTGAAACATTATTCTTTATGCATTTGAAATTCAAATTTAACTAAGCATCCCATTCTTTAAAAAAAATAATCTGGCAACCAGATACCCGGATTAGACAGAAAAATCATAAATCTGCTACATCAGATTTCCATCATTAGATGGTCAAATGGCACATATAATGCTTAGTTCCAGTTTTGTTTCATTTTCATGTGTTTTATGAAACTATTTTGTCTCTTCACCTTCATCTTCTACTTCATCTTACCTTCCCATTTTTCTATTTACATCACTCTGCATTTGCTTGAGTCTGCATGTCATCAAGAACTCATTAATGTGTTTTTCATTTGCCTCAAGCTCATAACAGCCATATCTTTTACATCTCTTTCTCCTCATCCATGTATGCATTTGACTAAATTAAGTGCCTCTTTGTTATATTCCTATAGCTCTATGGGAAGAAATATATGTACACATATATAAGGATGCCTGAAACATGGATAAAACCAAACCCTATCCATGCTCTGATTATTTAGCAATAGATATACCTTCTGAGAAATGTGTCATTAAGTAATTTCTTTGTTGTGTACTAACACAAACTAAGACAGCCACAATGGGATAATCTTATAGTTCCATTATCGTATATGTAGTCCATTGTTGGCCAAAATGTCATTATATGGCATATAATGTTTTTCTCTTGTATATTTATTCCTATGATAGCATTTAATTTATAAATTAGATACAAGAAGATATTAACAACAGTTAAAGAATTATAACCTGGACCCTAAGAAAAGTTATGCAGATATGGATCTCTCTCTCTTTCTCTCCCTCTCTCTCTCTCCTTCTGTCTGTCAAGTACTTTTTAAAAAGCTTTTCTTTGGCATATCCACATTGCTAGCATCACTACTCTTAGGCTTTGCAGCCTTGAAAGGGTTATATGAACATGAGCACTGTGACAGTCGGACAGCAGATCTGATAACCCAAACAGCCACTAAGATGTTAACAAAGAAGTCATCTGAAAAATATGCATATGCTAGAGAAAGAGGATAACTCCTTTTAGAGATGGGATTGAGTGAACAGTGTGAGATTTTTTTCACACTACTAAAAACAGCATACAACTTAAACTTAAGAATTATTTCTGGAATTTTCTATTCAATATCATCAGACCATGATTGATCACGGGCAATGGAAAGCCACGCTGTGGATAGGGCACACTTGTAACACATTATATGAAAAGTACAGGGTGCTAGAGGATGAATTCAATAGCCAAGATGAAATGGTTTCCATACCAAAAACCAAATTTCAGAGTAGCCATGGTCTCCCTCTTTCTATATTCCACTCCACTTTTCTCATTACACAAGACAGTTTGGAGGACTACCCTAGAGATCCACAGCAGTATGCTTAAAGAATGTCTCCAAAATGCATTTCATTATAGCAACCACACTTCATCCTTACAGACTTACCCAAGAGAAGCACCAGGAGGAATGAAATGCAATCTCAGTGGGAAAGAAGTTATAAGGCTGGAAGAGAAACTCAGTAAAGAATTCCTTAGTTTTAACTCACAAAGGGGACAAACAGACAGGCCTACAGTGAAACAAGAAGAGGTGGTAGGTATTAGTAGGATCCTTAATTCAGACCAAAGAAAGATCCTGCAGGTCCAACAGCAGATAGAATGGGAATCAAGGTTGTTAAGTTCCCCAGCCTTAGGCCTTAGAGCATCATACACACACTTTAAAAATCACTTCCAGATTCCAGTGTAATTATTTTAAAACGTAAAATAGCTTGCACTTAAAAAGAGACCCCTTTTGAAATATCACTCTAAGGGCACTCTTCCACAATGGTGCATTAGGAAATTTCAGTATTCCTTGACACTTTGCACATTGGCAGATAAAATTTGTCTTTCACAGAGATTTGCATTTTAACCTGGACACTGGATAAAACAAAAGAATTGGTTACAAGTACGTGTCTCTAGCTCTTAATGCATTTAAAGCCAATAGATAATACTTTTCTGATATTTAAATGTTGTTTGACAACCCCCAGCCTTATTTATGACATAATTATAAATTCGTTAATATCATCCAGACAACAATACTTCATCATCGCTGCTGCCTCATCTGTCAATGCTGCTGCCTATTTCTGTTGTCTTCTGGTAGATCCTCCTGTCACCAGATCAATTACTAACATCTATTTAGATTTTCCTTCTGACCCAATGGATTCCTTGTTCTCCAGCTGATGACAGTCTCAGAAGGTTACAGCCAAACTGGCCGTTAACTTCTGACCTCTCTTTAGACAACCTTATTATGATAATTGCAAGGCTGGAAGTAGCAGAGACGAGGCCAATTACACCTGTCCCTGTCCCAATTCAGATTGGGTTTAAATTACTCAGATGGAGTAGAGAGTATGATTTAGCTCAGCTGAACAACTTTTTCTCTATTCTTGTAAAATTTGGAGACAGACATTTCTAATGACCCTTGTCATTAGGATGTAATGGCCCAGTATTTTTTAAATGGCATTATTCTTTATCAAACAAACCCATGTACTGTGTTAATAGGGAACTTTACTAGGACATTTTAAGGAAAACAAATCTTTAAAATGTGGCTACTTAAAATATAACAAAACATAAACCGAAAACTACATACTCCATGTTTTCCATTGCAGTCATTTTAATGTTAATGATATATAGACATATGTGAATATTTAATATTAGTAAGTGTTTTTAAAAATATTGTATATGTATATATTTAAACTTGCAAAATTATACATAGTTCTATAAATGGATAACTGTGGCATACATACATAATTATATTTAAAAATATATATGCACATTATAACTAAATGAATTCTTTATTTTTAAGTGCATTATATAAAACATTAGGAGGGGAAAGCTTTTATAATCATTTTAAAATTAAATGTTTTTCTTGTCGAGCACCCTAATAACACCAATGTAAAATAATATGTGCCTATTAATTTAAATTGAAATTAACTACATATATTCTTTTTTTTAGTTTCAGTTAATTCTTAAAAGAACATGTTCAGTTATTGTATGTCCAATATTTCCACAAGTGTTTACCTTGTTTTAAAAAATTATCCTTGAAAAGAAATTTGAGAAGCAGAGAGTCAGAACTCTCAGCCAGCTCAGTAAACTGTAAGTTCTCACAGAGTTCTCTAAGGATGCCTTAAGTTTGAAACAGATCCTTTATTGGAAAGGAATTCTTGAGACCCTGAATCAAAAGATTTCTCCGCCCTCATACTAGTGTCACTACCGGTTTCCCCGACAGTCTTTTCTTTATTGAATTTAGCCTCCTCGGAGGCTCTGGAGAAAGAAAAGCTGTAAAAGGCTGCTGTCTTCTGTGGAAGAGCTCTGACTCCTGAAGTCTCTTTCTGTCATCCTCATGATAAAATTGAGGCAGGATTATCTTTTGGCCTCCAAAAACGTTTCCACCATGAGATAGGTCTTTCTCCAACAAAGAAATCAGAGCACATACTTTTCAGGCCTAGCGTCTTCACTCAAACCCACACTGCTCCGCTGCTAATGACCTTCATCATTGTTTCTACAACTCCTGGAGGTTTCATTCCCCCATCAAGCCAGAGTTGAAGATGAAAGCTGCACAGCTCTGCTTTGGTAACCCCTTTACTGGAAATAAAATTGCTTTCTGTATCTTCACCAGTTTCCTAATCTGGGAGTGATCATCACATCATAAAGAGAATCACTGTGAAATCTAGCAAAGTAGGCACCAGCAAGTGTTAGCCCCAAGCCTCACCTGTAAGTGGGCACTTGTAAGTGTTAAGACACTACAGAGTTTGGAGCCAAACAGACCTGTGCTCAATGCCTGAACTCCAATATTTACAAAATATAGGAACTTAGCAGCAATCACCCAGCATGTGTGAGTATCAAATGAGATTATGTCTATCAAGTTGTTAGCATGCCCTTCAGCTGTTTTCCAACTGTTTCTCACTGATCCTTTGCACTTTTCTTTCTTTCCTCCTCCTTTTCATTCTTTCTTCAAAGGATTATCATAAATTTATACATTAAGAACCACACATAGTAATTTTCCATTTTTCTGCAAGACTATTGTTTCCCTGCCTTTTCTGTTTGGTCTTGCTATTGTGCTGCCTTGACCATCTCTTTTTATTTTTTCTAACTCAAGACCTACACCTTTGCAATTCCTAGCATCAGGTACTGACAGGTAATCATTTCCTATATCTGAGATAACTTTCACTCACAAGGACTTCATCGATGGATCATTGGGAAAAATATACTTTGCCATGGCTACTACACATTACCAAAATCTTGATGGAATCCAAACACACTGCAACAGATAATAGAGGCTTGCACTCCTGGGTTTTTTCTCAGATACTTCTGAAATGACCTAGAGTCCACGCAGTAAACAAGTCCTTCCAAAAGCCCCTGGCCTCTCCGCAACCCTAAAATTTGTTCTGTCCTTTTTCACTAATATTCTAAGGCTGCTTGTCTTTGAATGACGGAGATACCTTTTCAGCTCCAGCAAAGGGGGCTTCTGCCTTGGACTCTTATCAGTTTGCACTAAGCAGTAGTAGCCATAGGACTGCCTTGAAGGCTTTATGAGTGCTGAACATAAAGAAAAGCAGTTCTTGACTGAAATATGCCTCAGAATTGTCTTGAGGGCTTGTTAAAAGCTCAGCTCACTGGTCCCCAGTGGAAGTTCAAACTCAGTATCTGTGGTAGGGGATAAAGACACATGTTTCTAACGAATTCTCAGATGCTGCTGATGTGTTTTCCAGGAACCTCTCTTTCAGAACTGTTGATAATAGTCATTTGTTAAGTTTTATGAGTCTGTTTCTCACCTGACCCTCTTACTGCCTTGGTGATTCATAATACATAGAAGCTTATAAACCTTGTTGCTCCTAAAAAGTTACTTCACAGAGAGCATTTATTCCTGCTTTAAATGACATGAAGTGATGATCGAGCCCTAGGGACAGAAAATAAAGAAGGGAGGAAAGGAACAAGAAAAATTACGAAGTGTGCCTCAGATTGAATTGTTCTTGATAAAACAGTGAATATCAACATCTACTCAAATTCAAACTTATTTTTTAATTCCAGTTGCAATAAACACAAGAAATAGAGAGAGGGAAAGTCAATATTTTAACTCAATAAAGTACACGTTTTATCTCTCTCAGATAAAGAACATGGGTTTGCCTGGCCAAAACTTGTGATCTGGGTTTATTTCATCAGGGTTGTCTATAATTAGATTGTAAGCCCCTTTGGGCAGTAGCTATAGAGTTGTAATCAGATTTTGTACAGAGCCTGGCATAGTCATTTAACCATAAAAAGTGTGCTCAATAAATATTTATTGATGATGTTATCTTTAATTCCTCAGGAAGCAACTACATAGACCACTCTATTTAGCTGAATGGTGATGGAATTGATAAACTCAGGGAGGAAAAATTAGGTCTGTTATATTTGCTTAAATCAACCCACCATCAGCTATTCAAAATGGGGAATTATCATTCAAAAATCTGATGTATTATTTTGTTTCAAACTTGTAATAGTTTGAAAAGATAAAGCACTGCAAACCAGGATCTTTAATGTGAATCTCCCAAGAATTTTGGCAGTGCTAAGGTTTGCAATATTAGAAGTTTTCTCTTCACCTTTCCTGTTTCCTTCTAAGTAAACTGGTCTATAAAGTGAGTGTTTAATTATTGGTAAGCATTATCCACTACCATGTTTTAGTTACTTTCTCGTCACTGGAATAAAATGCTCAACACCTGCAACTTGAAGGAGGAGATGTTTATTTTGGCTCACAGTTTCAGTGGAATCAATCCAGGATCATTCGGCTCTAAGGCTGCAACTTCTAGCATGGTAGAGGAAGACTGTTCATCTGTGAGATGGGAGAGGAAAGCTCTTCACCACAGTGTGGTCAGGAAGCAGAGAGAGAAAGAGGGAGCCAGGGACAAAAACACACCCTTTCAGGCCATGCCTCCAGTGAACTGCTTCTTCCCACCTTTGAACAGTGCAGTCATCCAATAACTCATTAATAGGCTAACCTATTGATTAAGAGAGCTCCCTTGTGGGAGCTACATTTCTCAATAGGAGACTTTTGAGGAACACTTTAGATCTAAGACACAGCATAGAAGATGATCTTTTTCTTTAACATATAATTGACCTAACTTGAAACAGGGTCAGTATCTGGTTAGTGGTCTCTTCTAGCTAGAAAACCTTTCCAGCCTTTAAAAGGCCTAATACAAGCAGTGAAGTAATTGCAGAGTATTTTTTTTTCTTTAAAAAATAAAATCCTGGGCTGGGGCAAAAACTCAGTGTTAAGAGCACTTGCCTAGCATGTAGAAGGCCCTGGATTTGACCTTCAACACCGGAAAAAAAAAAGTTCAAGTGTTCCAAAAATGCTTCCAAACACACACACATCTAATTAAAAATACTCATATAGCCAGTAAAAGAACGGTTGGTTTGTCAACTACAGGGAAAGCAAGACAAGAAATTCTAGGGCACAGAAACCCCTGGGAAGGCCTTCTTTCCCTAGGCACACTTAGGTGCAAGTAAAAGGTTAGGTCGATATGGTTCATGCAAGGAAACTGAATAACCATATTGAGCAATACACTCTCAATCAGTAGCCCAGCCAATGAGAATATTGGGCTGTACTTCTTATATATTTCATTGGCAAGAATTCTATTAACCACCAACTTTGGGAGCCTTTCCCCTACTCTTTAATGAAAGTATGGGGTTAAAGAAATACATTGCACAAGAGTCAAAAGAATGAGAGACAGAGACACAGAACAAGGAGTTCAAGAAGAAAGCAGTGAGATTGCCCAACAGGAGCTTGCCCATTCGGGGCATTGTTTGGAGAAGACATGATCCATTGTTTTGTGCAAATGAGTCCTTTGGAATTCTTTTCTTGGCTTCTGAGACTCATTCACCTTGTGACCTTAAGTATTTCACTTACTGCCTTGTTCCTTTGCCTTTATATTTTGCTGTCTTCTTTCATACAGGAAGCTTCTGTTGATTGAAAAATGGATACAAAATAGAGAAGAGTTCTGGGGCCACTTAGAAAATGAAGATGCTTCTCCTGGTCCCTCTCACCAGAGGTAAGGTCAGAGTCCCCATTACCTTTCATCTACTTACCATACAAGAATACCTCCTGTCTTCAGGTTAGGGATGGGTTGACAGGTGATTTTCTTTTGTTTTTTATTTCTTCCTATACATTAGCAGTATAATAGCTTGCAGAGGAATAGTCAAAAGTCTACCTAATGACTTAGATGAGATTGGAATGTTGGCTATCAGCATCGCCTTGAGTTTCTTGGATTCAGCATTTAATACACTAAAGGCTGAACTGCACTTTTCCTGGGTGAATTCTTATCATGTGAAAAAAATAAACACAATATAAGAATTTGTGTGTGTGTCATAGTGAGTGACCCAAGAAAATGATGTAGAAAATTATATTAAGAGAGTGGTACAAAATACAACCCCTGACAGACACCAAAGTTGATTTTATAGACATGTAGAGTAGTGTAATGGTCACTAGCAAAGAAGCAGGAAGAGGAGACAGAAGTTGGATACCAAAGTATCAGGGTCCAGAATGAAAATAGATGAGAGGATGTAAGTTGCAGTGTTTTAAGGCACATTAGCGTGAGCAAAATTTGCAAAAATTTATTATATATTTTATAAAGAACTAAAAGAAGAATTCAAAGATTTTCAACACAAGTAATAGGCATTTAAGGAGATAGAAATTCTAATTATCCTGAGTAATCATTATATATTATATACATACATTATCATACTGTACATACAAGTATGTACAATAATTATGTATCAGATTAAAATAAAAATAAAGACTAGTCAGTTCTTTAAAAGAAAAAAAATAATTTGGGGATGTAGCTCAATGGCACAATACCTGCCTGGCAAGTACAAGGTCCTGAGTTCGATTCCCAGTTTAAAAAAAAAAAGAATTAAAAAGAAAGTTCGATTCCCAGTTTAAAAAAAAAAAGAATTAAAAAGAAAGAAAAGGAAAGAAAGGGCCGGGGATTTAACTCAGTGGCATAAGTGCCTGCCTGGCAAGTGCAATGTCGTGAGTTTGATCCTAAGTACCAAAGAAAAAAAAAGGTGGTAACAAATAATAGACTGATAATTACGTGCTTTTTCATGTACTTTATTTTGTTGGAGTAGATGTCCAAAATAAACAAAATGGACGGGTTTGAAGTGTTTCCAGAAAACAGTGATCTATCCAGTGTACAGTCATTTAAAACACAGATCCTAGAAAGCAATATAAATTTTACTTTTTACCAAATAGCTAATTAAATACTTTTCTTGAAGCAATTCCCCTGAAGAAACTACCCAGTGGTATAAAACTCCCTTTTCACTTCCCCCAACTCGAGTCCAACTCAATAGAAGAAAATTTGTGACCCGGGAGGTCAGGACAGGAATCAAGGGCATTACCCTTTCCTTTGGCAAATTGCTTCGTGTTTCTGGTTTTCAGCTCGGCCCTCTACAGAGTCAACAACTTGGCAATGATCACTGAGATCTCCTCTAACTCTAAGAGCTCAGAATAGCAGAAAATGTTGGTGATTATGCCCACAAGTAAGGATTGTGGACAAAAAGCCTGTTTAAATCTCTGCACCCTAGTCTCTAGCTGTGTAAACTGATCATGGACAAGGTTAGCATCTCTCCAAGTCCCATTTCTCTCATCCGAAAAATAAGCATAATGAAAGCATCAACTCCCAAGAGTCATTACACAATTAGCTAAGGTAATGAAGGTAGAGAACCTGGCCCACTAGCTGCCAGCATTGTAAGTATTCCAGGATACCTGAAACACCTACAAGAGAGCGTATGGGCACATGGGTGCAGTGCAGAGAGATGGCATAGAGTTGTGAGCTCGGGCTGCTAGATTGGTATCCCAGTTTAGCCATGGAGATACCTGGCACTAAATCAGTAATTTCTATTACCTCTTGTCATTAAATATATAATTGCTTTCGGTGGGAATAAAGCAGATTTGCTGGCAATTTTTATTTTCAAATTTACGCTTTTTGTACATCTAAAATTTTCTACAAATAAAAATTACTTTTTGAAGCAGAAAAAGAACACTTTTTGCTTGTTTTAAATATGACCGTCGGAAAGGTGATTAACCATCAATGAATACATAAACTGCTGCTGTCTTACAGACACCAAAAAATTCTTTATTTAAAGGAAAAGTTTGCCTTGCCCATGTACAAATTAACGAGAGCATGTACGACTTTATGAATCAGCGTGGAAGGCATCATCTGTCTAGTGTTTATGGAAATATTCTGAGCCCTCCAGACTTCAAACAATGTTTTCTCTCAGCAACTTGCAATTTCTCCCCAGAGTTTCATTCCCGTGGGACAAGCCTTGGTATGCAGATGATGATAAATTAATTCGCAGGACAGCCCATGGGGGAATCCCAAAAATTCATAGTTCAGTTAGGGACACAAAAAGACACTAGGAACAGATGCAGAGACAGGGAATGTCCCAGGTTTTCTGCCGCAGGTGATGAGCCACTTCACTGGTGACAAGTGCAAAGCTCATCTTCCTGTCGAAGGGCGAGGTACCGGCCTTCAATAATGCCTTTCATCACTCCAGATCATTAACTACAATGAAGGATTCTTAGACAAGAAGAGGGAAAGAATTCCAGGAAGAAGGCCAGTAAGAGAAAGTTTCCGAAGGGGTGAAAGAAGGGATGCCAATCTGTGGGAGTGATGTGGAAATAGAAACCAGCAAAAAGAAAGGGGAAAATACTTGGAAGGACACTTAATAAAAACATTCTCATTTGTATAGAGATATTCAATTTTACAATCTATGAATTGCACGTGAGAGAAAGTGGAACAAGCCTAGATTATATGAGACTACAGAATGTCAACATTTCTACCAGACTTGGGAGTTTAGCAGAAAAGGATACTGATTTCTCAATTTCCATAATAAAAGAATAGAACCAAATCCTGGCTACCTGGTTCTTTGTTCTGATTTAACACACTGCCTCTTCTTATGGATGACAGGAAAAAAAGACGCTGTAGGTGGTAGCACGAGACTGAATGGAGAGTCCTCATGGAGGAAACTGGGAGGAGGGACACACCCGAGCATGTACACAGCCTGCGATGCACAGCCTGTCAGGAATAATCCGCGCTCACTCCCCACTTCTGCCAGTTCATGTAGGAACAAATGATACAGCCGCGAAAGATCTGCTATGCGTCTCCTGAGACTTTGAAGTTCAGGTAAAGAAACAGACCTGAGGGCATAGGTAGAGTCTGAGTTTTTCTTTCATCAGAGAGTACGGGTTTTAGAAAAGATGAGAATTTTAAAGAGTTACAAGCCGGATGATAGTGTAACAACTAATATTTGGATTGCTAAACTAAGCTCTTGCAACTTAAAAGTACAAAAGTCCACACCATATAGTAAGAGGCTCTTTTCCCTTGGTGAAATTATGACTTGATGGTGAGCTATTATTTTACAAAGAAAAAGTCACCAATGCTTTGGCAGAGACTTAGAGGGACAATGTGAATGATGTGAAAACTGCATGCTAGGAGAAGAAAGTAAGAAGTCCAGGCAAAAACAATTCAAAACAGATGTTTAACAATCTGGATGATAAGGAGAAAAGGAAACAAAGCAAAAAAGATGCTTCTGGAAAGGGGTTATTGTCGGAAATCTGTCAGAAATAATGCATAAACATCATATGGATAGTATGGGATGCAAAGGAAATACGGGGTAGATGTTTTTGAATTGGGAACTAAATGTTACTCTTCACTTAAAAGAAAAAGATCAACAAGAATGAAATTTTGGCTGGTGTTGTGATGAAAATATGTGTCAGAATCTACTGCTTTGAAAAGCAAAGTTCATTGAAATTAGGATTAGACAACAGGAAAAACCATATCATTGTGGGAGAATCACACAGGCAACCCTGATTTATGAAGTCTGTGCATTGTTCCTCTTTTAACTTATTTTATTTATATTTACAAGATGCTTGAAATCGATGTAAGTGAAGAAAAACACAGGAAACCTTTTGTACATTACCCAAATGAAAATCGTATTAACACTTTGTCACATGTGTTACAATTTGCATTTTTATAGTTTTCATTTCATTTTTACATTTTACTTTTCCCTTTTTGTTTCTTTCTTTTTCTCTTTCTCTTTTATAAAGAAAGTAAATTCCAGATAGTAGTAAAAGACACACACTCATGTCCTATGCATTTCCTTCGCTTCCTAGGTAGGCATAACCATAACAGAAGATTATCTAAGTCTTTGGATTTCTATGAAATTATATATTCACAAATACCAAATTAAGTGTTTCACTATGTCAAAAATTATATAAAAATGTACTAACATACATATTTTATTACAAGACTCACCTTTTCACTTTGAGTCAAGTTTTTGACATTTAACTGTATTAATTCAGGTAGAGTTAAATTTTTTTTCGCCTGTATAGCATTACAAAACAAAGCAATATACTGATGGATAATTACTACTTATATATTTTTTTCATTTATTAGGATGATTCTGAAATATGAGAGATTTTATGTATCTCCTTCTGCACATTTCCAAGAGCTTTTTTTCCTGAGAACTAACTAACAATAGAATTTCAGGTAAAAAAAATGTATTATCTTCCACTTAACTAGACACTGAAGTTATTCTCCAGATTGGCCTCCTGGTGCCCAGCTTCTTCCATGATAAGCTGAAAGCCTGGTTCTCTGTCAACACTTGGAATTACCCAACTTCTACAAGGTTGCCAGTGTGGTGTGGGCAAAAGGCCATTGTCTTGTTTGAGTTTAAATTTTTCTGTTAATGTAGAAGTCAGGGATCTCTTGAGAAGTCACTGATCATTCCACTTCCTTTTAAATTGTAGTTTGTACTTTTAAATACACAGTGTGCAGAATGATCTAATGTTTCAAGATGATTCTTTATTCTCTTGGCTTTTCAGGTCTTGTTTATGAAATTGTGCCCTTACTTAATACCATAATACTTACTCAAGTTATTTTGTTTTGTTTTTCATATTTAGGTCTCCAGAGTTTTGTTTGGAGAGCTGATTGTCCTAGAATCACTTATAAAACAATCTAGTCATCCCTCACTGATCTGTAATAATCTTTAGGTCATATACCAAATACTCATTCATTTGCACATATTCACATAAACTAAACTGTTGCCAGCTTCTCTCTTCTTTTCACATTGGTTTGTTTGTCTATTACTTTTTTGTCTCCTAAAATCATTCATTGTTATTGTTGCTGCCACTGCTACCTTATGAAATTATTGTTCTTGGTTTTACAGCCAAGCCTTGTTTAAATTTAATCACATAACTGCCATTATCTTCGATCACAATTGCTTACTGCGTGGATACTAGCCCAGAATTACATTCTGAATTAAGTCTCTTCCTAATATCATCTTTAAAAGATCTTGCATGTTGAGTCTAAGAAACTCTTTATTCGCATTCATTACTGAACAATAGAAAATCTAGACATAGAATTTTCAACTGATAGTGATTTCTTTTTGAACTCACAGACGTCACTCTTTTCTAGAGTATCTTTTTCAGTGTCTGCTGTCAGTATAATTGCTTCTTTTTTTGATAAATCTTTTTCTTCCAATAAATACATTGTTCTTGTTTGTTTTGGGGCCTTTGGAGGTGAAAGTACTGGGAATTAAACCCAAGGCCTTTGCACTTAGCTACATCTCCTACCCATTTTTAATCCTTTTTTTTTTATTTTGATACAAGATGACACTAAGCCACTAAGTTTCCCAGACTAGACTCACACTTCTCAAACTTGTAGCCTCCCTGACTCAGTCTCCCAGAGTGCTAGGACTAGAGGCCTGTGCCACCATATCTGAGTAATAAGATCTATGTTTTAATGTTCTATATCTTAACCCATAGTATCAATTTGATTTGTACCTCTCATTGTTTTGAAAATTTAACAGCAATTTCATTTTTAAGTATTTCTGCTTTCCCATTCTCTGGCCCCTTTTTGAATTCCTTTTCCTACAGATATATGTGAGATGCTCTTTCTATTTTCATATCTATTAACTTCTTAAGATTTGCTAATTCTTCTTCTCTGTATGTGCTTTTCGGTCATGTATTCATCTCTTCTAGTTATTTTTTCTTTAGCATCTAAGTCACTATCTATTTCATCTACTATGTATTAATTTCCATGATGATTTTCCATTACAAAATATACATAAATACAATATTTTATTTTGCATTTTTATGTAGAAAGAATTGAATTATCCAGTGATTCAGGTACTAAAAGCAGCAGTGATCATATGCTGGAAAGAAAGGATTGCATTGTCAGGACAGAATTTGGGATTTTTCTTGGGTCCAATGTCTGCAAAAGGGAAGAGAAGACGCCAAGATTATGCAAAGAAAGCTGAGCTATCAGCCTTCTCAGAAGAACTAGGGCTAAGGTGTTCCTTCTTAAGGATCTTCGGCAGGCACAAGAAGTCAATTCTTGCTCCTTTTACTAATTGTGGTAAAGGCCACCCCAGGAAGGAAAGGTAACTTCAGGTAAGGCAGCTGTCTTCAGACAAGCAATTCCCAAAAAAGGCTGAGAGCTGAGAGCATTCTCCTGACATCCCTCCCGGCAGGTAGAAGAGTAACTCCTTTGTCCTGAAGAGTTTGGGCAGCACATGGTAGGGGCGACTGCAAACACTAAAGTTATATACATACATGAGCTATTTTCTCAACACTCCTACAAGATAGGTACAAATAGAAAACTGTAATTTAGAATTTATAAAACCAAGGCAGACATATCTAATAGCTTCCCTAGATAGAGAGGCCCAGATGCCTATGAGACAGCTATAGGATTTAACAGACATCATTTGAATGTAAAGGCTGTCTGCTTCCCTGTTGTATGAGAGGGACCCATCCAAAACTCATGACCAATGGCATCTCAGGTCCACATGGAGCCTACTATTATCTTATTCGACTTATTTTTATCCCAACTATCATTGCTATTTTCTTCTTCTACACATAAACTGTATTTTGCTAAAGAGGTTACATTATTTTTTTCTTTTTTTTAATTCAACATTCTTTTTAAGACCTATCCATGTTAATATATATGCTTTATGGTTTCAAACTGCCTAGTCTTTCATCTCTTAGAAAAATATTTATTTTATATTCTCTTCCAGATTTGATTTCATGAATTCCTGGAAGTAACAGTTACCATTTTTGTTTGTTAAAATATGGGAACTTTCGATTGTGATAAATGTGTTCTTTCTGTCACTTTTCAATAGTTGATTGTGAGCTCACCTTTAATAGAATTTTTTTTCTGTGAAAAGTTCCAATTGTCTGGGTCCAAAGAAATCCCTCAGGAGCTTTTGGGGTTTTATTCTTCCAAATATCCCAACAATATCACTGTGTTTGGAGCCATTTTTTTAATTTCTCAGACAGAAATGCAGGCCCTATACCTACTTAAGGAATAAAGCTGATGTTCTGGTTTCTTATAAGAAAACTACTCTGTTTAGAAGCCAGTAGAAAATAAGATCTGTGTGCCTCCCTATTTTGGTAATCAAGACTGTTTACTGGTTTTTAGTCCCTTTTTGCTGAATGTAGCCCTTCAGAAGTCTGATTTTAAGCTGGGGTTCCCAGTACCACCACCTCATCCCAAGAGTTCGTCTTTCTTTTGCACAAGGGCAGTGAATTCAGTCCCTTGGCTAAAACTGTAACTCTTTCTTCCTGGGTTGCTTGCCTAGTTCCAATATCTGACACTCCATAAGCCCTGTACTTCCTGAAACTTAAAGCAACATTTTAAAAATGTTTTGTTATATTTATCAGCATCTCTAGATATTGTTGGAATGTGGTAGAGTTTAGAGACTATCATGTTGCCAAAAGCTAAGTCTGTTAGTCTAAATCACATATCCTCAATGCACGGACTAAATAGAGTGGAGATAGAAACACTCATCAACTTATAGAGCAATAGACTTGTATTTCTAACAGACTGTTGAAAATATTCCAGAATACCATACAATTCACTCTTTAAAGTATACAATTTTCTAGATTTAGAGCACTCACATAAATGTGCAACCATTACCACAGTCAATTTCAGAAAACTTTTAGACACATACACTCATCAGGACTTACTCTCCATTTTGCCTTAACTTCCTACCCCCTGCAGAAAGGAATCACTAATCTATTTTCTGTCTCTTTGCATTTGCCTAATCTGGACAAGTCACATAAATGGAATCATACTATGTCTTTTATGATTGGCTTCTTTCACTTAGCAAAATGTTTCCAAAGTCCATCTATGCTGTAGCATATATTAGTACTTTGTTCCTTTTCATTATTGAGTAATTATTCCATTGTGCAGAAAGACCAGGTTAATGGACATTTAGTTGTTTCTGTTTTATAAGTATTATGAGTTGTGCTGCTATAAACATCTCCATTCAAAGTTTTGTGTGACTATATGTTTTCATTTCTTTTAGGGATACACATAGGAATGTAATTTCTCAATCACATGCCAACTCAATGTTTAACTTTTTGAAAAACTAAAAAATTTATTTCCTAACCCGCTAAACTATTTTACATGCCCACCCGTAGGAAATGAAGTAGCTTTCCTTTAATGCTAAAATTCAATACGTGCTACCGGGCCTTGAGCTGTGGATTAGTAACTGTTCTGACACTTAATTTGATCCTCCTACTGGATCATTTGCTCTCCTTGGATGTTCTATGACCACTTCAAATAAATAAAAATCTTCATCCCTCCTTTTCTAAAAATGTACTTCTTTTGCACTCACCATCTTGCTCAAGACATAAATCTAGGAGTCACCTAGACGCTTGTGTCTCACTCCTCTCCCTTTCCCCCCGATTATCTAGGCCTCTCTTTCCTTCCTAGCTAACACTCTGCAACCTGTCAAGAACCTTGGCCAGGGAAATCTGTACTCATCTAAAAGTGTCATTGTGTCTTCCTTTCTTTGTCTGTCTTCCTCTTTGTTTCTGTCTTTTTTTCCCCTTTCTTCCTTCATTCCTATTTTTTTTCTTTTTTAAAAAATGTTATTTAAAGAGAGGGGAAAAATAAAGCAAAACAGAAAAAAGGGTAGAAACAATACAGAATTTCAAAAAGAAAAAGAACAGTAAGAAATCACTAGTTGATATATTACATATTGTCTTCCTGGATGTAGTTGTTCAAGTTACAAAATCAAAGCATACAAAGTGGACATTCAAACAGTGAGGCTGCAAACAGCTCCGTTCTCTGATCCAACAAAAATTTAGCAACATAATTATCAATCCTACATCCTTAAATATACATGCAATTATATCATTTAGAGCACTTGCTTTTCCTCCTTTTGCTTTTTAAGTCCATTATCTGTTTAGTTATATCATGTTTCAGGTTGCTCAGTACCTTGCTGATCTGTTTTGTTGTTGTTACTTTTTAAAATTTTTTCTTACTTGTTATTTTTTACTTTATTTATTTATTTGAATTTGAAGGTAGTAAAATACAGCAGCACAAGACAGGACATAGCCAACTGAGGCAGTGCAGTGAAATTGGCACAGAACCTCACAGCAGGCCACCGGGACAACAGCAATAGGCACAATAGTACATCTGGTTTTCTTCACAATAGTTGTTCCTTCAGTCAGGCAGAGCAATATCGAAGGAAATACCAAAATTACAAGAACAGAATATTGAACAGAGCAATACCATTGATCAAAACAGAGATAAAAATATTTTCCCTTAAAGAGATGGTAGAAGAAAATCCCCCTTATTTGCTATATCGCATATGGTCAAACTCACAAGACATGCTCAGATCTCCGGCTCTCACTTGCTAGGGAGGCTGAGGTGGGGTGGGGTGGGATAGGGATGGATGTTTGATTCTTAGCCCGCGCCCTGGTAGGCTCACAGCCGCCCACCAGAGTGGTGAACTGGCTGCCTGTTTCCCCAGCGCCCCAACGTCCAACATGGCGTGGCGCACATCTCAGGAAACACTGGTATGGTTCTCGCCCTGGGGTGGCGGCGGCTTGCCAGGCCACAGCCACTTACCAGAGCGGCTTGCTGGCAGCTGCCTCCTTTGTTCCTATTTTTTAAGTACTGAAGACTGAACAGAGGATCCAAGGGTGGTGGAAGGGTGGGTGTGGAAGCGGCCTGCCCTCTGAGGTGGAGGTCCGGGGTCAGAAGGCACTGAGCTACATCCCTAGCTTTTTTATTTTTATTTTGAGACAGGGCCTCACTAAATTGCCCAGTCTGGCCTTGAACTTTTTCTGCCTCAGTTTCCCAAGTAATTGGGATTACAGGCATGCACACCATGCTTGAAATCTAACACAGTTTTACTCAGTGTATGAGCCAAACACTATTTGACTGATTAACATAGCAGATACAAGTGATATGCAGCAACTTCACTGACTGAAAGGATGTTTATTCATTGCTAAATCTCAGGGCAGTGAATATTGGCAAACCAGTGTTAATAAATTACTTTAAATACTACACCTACCTAGTAGATTGTTAGCTAATGTAAATGTTGCATAACATTACATTAAGTAAATCTTAATTTTACTTATGTCTTTGAAAGACGGAGATGGAACCTATGGCCTACTGCACACTGGGCCAGTGGTCTACCACTGAGCTGTACCTCCGGCTTCTAAATCCAAACTTTTAAATGAATCCTGAATTATCCCTCTTACACCACTTGGAGAAAGATTTTTCAGCATAAAGGCCTGATGAAGAAATCTTCTAATGTTTTGATTTGTGGGAGAGTTTATAGAAGTGCTCAAAGGTATCTGTATTCATTCCATCTGTCAGTCAGTCTGTCTGTCTGTCTGTCTCTCTCTCTCTCCAATTTGTCCTTATCTTATGATGTCTCCAGGCAGTCCTCTTCTCCTTAAACTGATGGCATTGTGCTAGATAGAATTCCTGTCTTCACAAAACAGAATTATGTTCCCTCCATAATTTCAATTTAAAAAGCAGTAATCTCTGTGAAGAGTGAATAGATACATTTTCTTCAATAGTTGACATTTGGAAAATGTGAGACACTTTCACCAAAAAAGTCAATCTGAGTGATTGGTTTTCTTGCTTTGCAGCTAAAATAATGGTTTAACTTGTCCTTGTGATGAGAAGGTAGCTTGGAACTTTGAGCTGCTGAATCAATGGCTTTGCTTTAAAACAGTGCCATCCAATATAAATATAATGCAAGTGTATAATTTAATACTTTCTAAAAAACATATTTAAAACAAACACAGGAGGCACTGGTTTTAATAATATACTTAACAACGTATTTTGCAAATTGCGACATGAAATAAACAAATATCATTGAGCTATCTATCTTTCATAGGAAAAAATGTATGAAATCTTGTGAATAATGCATATTTACAACACATGTCAATTTGGATGGCTACATTTCACATGTTCAGTAGTCACTTGTGGCTATTGTCTCTGTATTTGGGCAACATATCTCCAAGCATTCCCCTAGTAAGACTGGCATTGTACTTAATTTGCAGTGGTTCTCATTGCAAAGAGATGGCCAGTCATAAATCAGTCAGTTAGCAGTTTTAATAACAAGCACAACAGGAAACAGTCTAGTCTCTCAGGTTGGTTCTAGTAATACGGTTTAATCTTCCACAGTTGCCAAAATACTTGGCTAAAAGCATAACCATCAACTTACTAGTTGCAACTTACTAATTTCTGCAAACAACAGCCAAAACCTCTCCCAGCTGCCTCGCAGTTATAGCCCGGGTATCTCGTATCATCATAGAGATACATGTCAGTGACTTGAATGATAGCTCATGGCAGCAGCAGAAGAGAGGGAGGTGTGATTCATCAAGCTAAGTGCCCAGGGGCAGAGATTGAAAACTTGCGATATGAGCTAACACAGAAATCACAAGTGAAAGGCTGATTGGATTCATTGTAGTTAGTATGTTTTCCTTTCCATCTTTTCCTCTCTGACAGAAGTATCACTCCTAAAATACACCTAACTATGCAATACAATATTCTGTGGGGGAAAAAATAATTCCTGATTTTATGCTACACAGCACTAAGATTGATAGTCCTGTAATTTTACCCAAAGTGGAACAACCACAATTGCTCATCTTTCTCAAACATAAACATTTAATCCCTGTTAGAAGAGCTTAGGCTATGACCCACAGTAATAATACCTTATCAAGGTGGGTTCCACAGGTGAATTACAAACTGCTAAAAGGCAAGACCAAAATAGCCTAATTCATAAGGTTGTAAATATAAGGCATGATCTAGGAAAAAAGGGAAATAGTGGAAAACTAAGAAATGGAGGTATTGGCCAGTTGTAATTAGGCCTAAATTTGGGATATGGTACAATATTGATATAAGCGAAATATGTGATTTAAGTTAACGTGTTGAGCAAATTACATTAATTAGTTCAACTTTAGGTAATTTTTAGGTCAATCTTTGATCCGTTTTAATCTTACCACAAGAGATGAAACACAACCAGCGTTCATATAGAAAAATGTCTTGATGAATCTGAATTAAAAGCTAAGACACCTAGTTTAACAAAAAACTCATTACGATGAGATGTGTTTTAGGCAAACAAAGCTGAGATTTAGATTATCTTAGAAATAGTAATACCACGTATTTACACAAGCACATGTATCTAGCATTTATTATTATTCTAAGTGTTTTGCATTATAATAGTTTTAATTCTTACCTCAGCTCTCTGATGTAAATAGGCTTTTTTGTTCTTTTATAGACTAGAAAATGCAGGCATAGTGAGGTTAAGTAACTCATTTGAGGAAATCCAGCTTTAATTTGAAGCTAGAATTCAAAATTCAGGCCAACTGGAACCAGAAGCCCACCCACAACTGCCTCTATAATGTGTGGTCATCATCCACAGGGTGAGCAGAATAGTATTTCAGCAAAGTCCCAAAGCTGATGATCACAGTACTCTTTACAATATCCTCCATGTATATGGCCCAAGTTTTTGTTAGTAGAGTCCTTTCTTCTAATACACAACCTACAAGAAAGTCCTAGTGAAATACAAGTAGAACAAAATATTTGATGGTTTGATTACTTTTTAAAATTTCTTTCACTATAAGGTATAGAATTCTAATGTAGAAGAGAGAAGTTTCTTAGATCCAGAAAAGAGACACAGAAAAATATAGATCTTTGAAGATATCAAAAAATAAAATAAATAATAAATCAAGTAAAAAAAAAAGATACAACTGTGTTGTCTATATATTTACCCAAAGTAAACTTTGTCAAAGATTGATAAAGTGTTAAAACTAAAACTTGATGAAGATTAAACAAAAAACATAATTGTTAATCTAAATATCCCATTTTTATGTTTCTTAATTTTTGTTCATCAGATACTATAGAAGACACAGAAAACATAGTTTGAACATATATGGATCAGGTGCTGTTCTAAATAATCTTTTTGCATGGCTTATTTGATTGAATACTGTATAAGCCTATGCAAAAGTAGGATCAGTATTTTCATTTTAAAGATGAGAAAAATCAAAGCACTTGATTTTATCATAATCTAAATTCTATTGCATATGCTATATGACTTGCCTCAGTTGAAATTTAGTAAACTCTCTGGTAGCAAATAATAATGAAAAAAAATTTAAGGGATCATTAAAATCTCCCATCTCTTTCTAGTACCCATAGAAAATTTCATGCCTTTGATAAATAATCATTAACCAGTCTTTTCTCCTATAACATTATTTTTTTAAAAAAGCATTATCTTTAAAATTAATAATCTTTGTATTAGAAGACTTTATAACAGAGGAGGGAGTAGAGAGATTTGCATGTTTTGTATCTTCTGACTAACCACCTTCTCTTTCTCCACTCTTAAAAAATGATCATCAGAGTACATTTTAAAATGTATAATTTAAAATAGAATGTGAGTTAATTACAAATACTCTGCTATTGGTTCACATGAATGATCACAGATGCTATCTCAGACATAGATAAGCCCCTCAGGCACTAAGGGTTGGGGACCATCTTGTAGTTTCTTTTAAACCAGAATTCTCTTAAAGAGAAAGAAACTTCCCTTGTGAAAATTGGGCTTCCTGTGGAAATCACTTGAGTCCTTCAGAAAAATGTGGTATTAATTTTTGATAGTACAACTTACTAATCTTCAACCAATCTTGATCTTTTTCATATCACTACAGAGAAACTACAGAGAAACTCATACAATCTACAGAGAAACTCATACAATCTAAGAAATCTCAGAAAAATACATGTAGGTACACACACATAGCTCTGATGAAGTCTATACATGATTGTGCTCTTCATAAAACATCGAAATACTCAGTTGAAGAACAATTGAGTTCAAGCCAAAGGCTCAGAAAGGCTACCTGTTGCGGTGGGTGTGTTCTTTTAAACATCTAAATTCAAAGAACAAAGGAATTCTTAGCTCTTCTTTGGATATTGGATTATATCATGAGAAACATTTATTTTAACAGACTTCTAAAACAAAAGAAGGGAATTATCTTTCAAGCACCTCACCACTGGCCTCCTCTTTATTTTACAATGATGTGTCGTTTTGCAGTGAGTCTATCTCCTAGGAATATATTCAAGAGAGTGACTCATGTTCACCTGTAATATAAGGGGAAAGCAATGTTGCTAATTAAGAGCGCAGCAATTCAAACTTCTTCTTAGCCCTGGGGAAGAATACCCAGGTGTGCTGAGAAAGATATGCTTGGAAAAAGAAAAGAGATGCTCTGTAGTCAAATGCACAGCATTAGGCCTTCTTTCCTGAATTGATTTTCTCACAGGGTGACATCCTGGCAATTTCTGCTACCCAACCACTGATATAACTAAGTAGATATAGCTGAAAGCTAGGTCAGATAAAAAAAAAATGTTTAATCTAACAAAAGCAACCTCAGTCTTTTCTGTGAAGGAAAGTTGACTTAATAGGCAGAAGAAGATTAAATAGGAAGCTGAAACAGGGAGAAAAATCATATTAAACCATTAAAAAATGAAGATAGAAGAATATCACAATGCCAATTATTTAGAGAAAAAGCATAACATTACCATAGAGCTTTCAACAATAAGATGAATGATATCTACTTTAGATATACAAAACTAGGTCTTTTGTTCTCAGCATATATTTTAAATTAAATGCTATTGTTTAATTAATAGACTGTAACTTTATGCATTAAAGGAATGCATAAGGTCAAATGACTATTTTAGGCCACAAAGTTACTGCTGAATCTCAAAAACAGGACAGCCAATGTGATTTAAAGTATGGGAAATAAATCACCTATGTTTAAATTACCAGATTTTTTTTTTCTAATAATTTAGATTCTTAGGCCATGCTGAGAAGCTGAATCAAAAACTTTAAGGTTAAAGTCTGGGAATCTTCATTTTAACAACTTTTTTGGCAATATAGTGCTAAAATATGAGGATCATATATTCACCTCAACCTGGAAGTTTCCAGAAAACACCACTGTAAGAAAATGGTTCTCCATAGAAATGTCAGTTTTCTCTATTATTGTGGAATGAGATTTTTCTCTTTTGTTTAACCTTTTTCCTCTTCATGACTAAAATCTCCTTGACTGATCAGGAGCTTTCTCTCCACCCCACTCTATGTTCTACTGATAGCCTAGAATCCTTTCAGAAGGGAGGAAAGAGAACAAGCTCCTCTTCCTCTGCACCTTACCGCACCTTTGTTATTTCCACTTCATGAGATCATCCTACCCCCCAGCTCCCCATTCGGAGTTAGACTTCAAAGCTCTAACTCATCCTCAGTTGAGAAATGCATGCTCAAATAAGATTGAAGTTAGAGGAATTTTATTCCATCCTTGTATACCCAGTGACCCACCCATCTCTCCTTCATATATTTCTCTGTATCTAAATGGAAAAATAAGGAGGAGGAAGTGTTATAAAAATGATTTCTTTTTCATTTCTATGTTTCAGCTTAATGAAGATCATAGTCAAATTACCAAGGGAAGATAAGAAACTATTTGGAAGCATAGAATAAAGGAGGAATCAAATTAAATAAATGTTTTTGCAGTCAAAATAAAGATGTGACCAGCCAATTCAAGTTAGGCCAAGAATAGCCATTCTGGTCCTCTGCTGGTAAATATAAAGCCCTCATCTCCACCTCGTTACCTATTGCTCACTTCTTTGCCCTTTAATACTGGCACATTGTACCACCCAACACCAGCCTCCAAGCTTCAGTGGCAAGTTGGCATGGAGAAACTGGGAAGACAGCCAACGCATTGCTCAGGGAGGAACAGACAAGGCAGGTGTGGACTGAGGCAGCAACAGGGCAACAGGTCCCTTGTGGTCACAAGAGGAACCTTCCACCTTTGTACCCAGATTCTCCTGCTCCATTCGTTCAGTGTCCCAGGTAAGTTTTAAACACGTTAGCCCATAATACAACCATTGCTCATTCATTCACTCATTTAAAGTGTATTTCTTAAATTAAGATCAAGTTTATGAATAAGCACATTGTATAATCACTACCAGTTTTTAGATTCAGCTGTCTCTACATTTAAAAGTCAGTAGGACCACACCAAGAGTCAGCAAGCTGGCATTCAAAGAAACTTTAAATTCTGCCTGTTACCTCGCTGCATAAGTAATTAGAACAAGAAATTTAGCCACAAACTCACAAGTACAGTAGTCATATTCCTTTGTGCTTAGAGTCCTTGCCAGGGACGGAGTGTGGGTTAGAAGTGCAGAAACATCGGGACCAAAATTTAAATTTTTCAGAGAAAACAGAGGTGATAGCATCCAAAGTGATAGAGGTGATAGCACCCTAAAAGGAAGTAGATGTCAAAGATGAGGGATGGGGTGGGGAGAGCTTGCTGTTACAGAGGGGACACCTAGAGCGAGTGCCAGGGCAGGGCAGAAATCAGCACACTAAACATCTGCAAGTTGCCAGCCTGACAATAGAAGAGAGGAGCAGGGTGAGGTAAGGGCTGGGTGGGTGGGATGAGATTCCAGACAGGAGAGCCATAAGTTCCCATCAGATCTGTAAGAGCATTTGCCATGCTGGGCTGACTTAGGTGCATGGCCTAAAAACAGAAATGACCAAGAAGTGTCAATCCATGAAGTAACAGCCCTAATTTTTCAATGCAGGAAGATGATGCCAATCAAAGACAAAATTAGCTGTCACGCACCATACCTGCACTTGGTTCCAGTAAGTGATGGTTGGTATTGTTTATGAAATACTTTGCCTCCTACAGATTGGAATAGTACGTTTGTCCTACTTAGAGAGTAGTTTTGCTGAAGTTTTTCTCTGAGTGAGGGGTTACATACATCCTTTAATGTGGTATTAATTATGCTATTGGTGTTCTACACATCAGCAATGATGTGGATACAGGTCTCATTAATAACTTACCATAGGAACAACACCTCCTAGCTATTGGTTTTTGCTCCAAACACATCCACATTTTAAGGTATCATGGTTTCTGGTCTTTGTAAGACTACCATTGCAAGAATCCCTGCGATTCACGTTCATATTTTCAAGGCCTGGCTGTTTTCAGTAATAAGACAGTTGATGGAGCACCATCATTGCTGGAGCAAACTTGTCCCCTTCCCTCTGCCATTTACAAATGGGAAAAAATCCCAAGCAGAACAAACCCACACAGAACCAACTGCAGGTGAGACCAAAAGGTCCAAAAATTCCTCAACTATTTTCTTGTCTTCTTGTGAAGCTAGGTAGCTTCATTTTAAATTCTATAAAAGAAAACAACTTTTAGTTGTGACACTGGAAAATTTTGAGGCTGAAAAACCAGGGCCCTGCTTATAGTACACACGGGAGAACAGCAGGATGAGGTCATCCATCTATTTTGTCTGATAAAGTTCCTAAGACATGGACTTGAATAATTGAGTATCTCAGTACTGTTGAAAACGTGTTAGAATCACCAAGTAGCTTGGAAACATTAGTCATATTTTACTAATAACTACCCAAGAGAGACCAATACTCTGATCCATGCATGAGTCACTCACAGTGTCTAACAGACAAGCAGGAAAGTCAACTGCAAGTCGCACCTGGCTCCTGGTGAATCACTCCACAGGGAACCAGCTGCTGATTTGAAAAGACCACAGCACTCAAGCATCTTCCACCTATGACATTCATTTGCACACTCTGCCCAGTAGCTTAAGCCCATCTGTCTTCTAACACTAACCAGAACATTGTTTCCAAAGTTCTCATTTTCCAGCTTTTTGGTTTGTTTTTCTCGGCTTTTTTCTTTCTTACTTTGGCTACTATTTAAGAATGGCTACATTTACTCCTTATGCATTTTATAAATGTTTATGTTTTTAAAATTATCACTATAATAGGAATATAGGAAGTAAACACAAACTAATTCTAGGTGAAAAAATGCCTATGTATGTTGGAAGATCCAAAAGAGATCTAAAAAGATCTGTAGCTTTTTGAATTTAATTTGCTCTTTTTATTAGTTTCTTGTGTTGTTTGTTAATAAAAATGCTACCTCTAATGACAATCAGAGCCACTATTACTAACAGTAACAAGAATCTTTATTAGCTGCTTTCTGTGCCCTAAAATATACTAAGCTTTACAGTTACTATGCCATTTAATTCTACTAACAACTCTGTGAGATTATTAGTATTATTAGCTACAGGTTACAGACTAGAAAACTACAATGGAATGAAATTTAATAACTTTATACATGCTCCCACAGGGCTGGGGATTTAGCTCGGCAGCATTAAGTGCCTGCCTGGAAAGCAAGAGGTCATGAGTTCAATTCCTAGCACTGAAAATAAATAAATACATAAATAATCCCACAGTTCAAAAGGATAAATCCACAGACCAGTAACTCTGCATTTTATTCCTTTACCCTTTAGGCTATTGCCATGACAGATACATATTAAATACATGCTTAATCTCAAGAAAATAAACACCAGTTGTGGAGAAAGAATTATATATAGATAAAATAATTATGATATGAAAAACATAAGAGTTGGCAAAAAGTGAATGCCAGGCAGACAGTAGAGTCAATAAAAATTCAAGGGAGAGCAAAGCTTCATGGACAGGTGCAGACCAGGAACCGGCAAGGCTTTTAGAGACCATGAATTGACCTGGTTCCCGAAGGAAAGTGTGGGGAACCCTACAGGCAATGAGAGGAAGTGGGTGTGGATGTGAGAATGTACTCAGGAAACCTGGGAAATGGGTGAAGCAATTTCACTGGAGAGGAACCCAGAAGGCAGACGGTGCACCACACCTCAGGCTGTGAAAGGGATCTAACACCAGAGCACTTGCCCTTAGCCAGTGGAAAGACCAAGTGGACACAGGACGAAGTTTCTAAAGTTATGAAAGGGGCAAGAGCTTCAAAATCCAAAAGGCATGGACATCAGTTGTGACCTCCAGAAAGTGACCTAATTCCAGAGCACTTTACTTTCTACAAATTTGAAATTAAAATTCCACTAGCCACCTGGAAAGATGTTTGTCAATTTGGGATCATTTGCATGAAGCATTAACACTGTGCTGACACAGAGTAGCTAACCTTTATTTTCTAATAGTGCATTAGTCTACTCTTTAAGATATTTTTATCTTCCTGCTTATAGTTTTTCTCAAGCAGAGACTTGTACTCATTGCAAAATGAAATCTGCTTTGTTATGTTTTAAAACATAAATTCACTTTTCCAACTAAAGTGTGTTTAAAAAATTCATAGTCCCATCTCTTTAACTTTAGCATTTGGGTACACTTTCTTTCATTGGATTTTGCAAGTGTCATTCCTTTACTATACATGATTATAAAATGTGTGTAAATCTTGCCTTTCATTTTTTATTTGCCTGATGATTTTGCTAAGTAATATCCTAGAAATTGCTGAGAGCTATTTGCAAATATTAAATTCCACTTAAAAATTTAAAACTTTCCATACAAATGCAAATATTTAAAAATTCTTTACAAAGTACCAGCTCCTGAATTCTATTGCTCAGAAGCAGTTTATAGAATACAAAGCTCCAGTCTCAGCATTCAGCATCACATGGCATCTGTGGCAAAAGCTCTAGATTTGAGCCATGAAACCCCTCCCCACCTGAGGCACGGCTGCACTCACCCAGGAGAACCTGGCTAACGGTGGTGTGAGCAGCTCCTGCGTAGTGGCCAGGCCCGGCTCCCAAGTGTGCCGCTTCTGTTGTGTTGCCTGAAGGCAGAAGTTCTAACTGTCAAGAAAGAAGCCGAACCCCCTCATTACTACCAACATAGCATACCAGGTAAACTTGCTTTCAAGTCATTTTCTCCAAACATTATTCGTGATAGGAAATCCTAATAACCACCCCAATGGCAGAGAGGAATAAAGATCTGAGTATGTGACCTAGGGCCTAGCATACTGTCACTGGGGTAAAAAAGACCTCATAGTTATATGACAGATGCCATGCAGCCCAAATCCTTGTGTTGCTCTGTGGAGATACCACAGGGTATGTTTTTACTTGAGTTTGTTTATTGAAAACTCTTCTTTTGAATTTTCCCCTATGTTTCCCATTTAATCCATACCTGTCCAGGCTGCCCTGTTAGTGGAACAATGTTAGGGACATGACAGTTAAGAAATTCAGATCAAATACATCCAGGTGCACACCTGGAATCCCAGCATTCTGGGGGTCTGAGGCAGATGAGTCACAAGTTCAAACCCAGCCCAGGCAACTTAATGACTTAGTAAGACTCTGCTTCAATATAAAAATTTTTCAAAAGTACTGGGGGTGGAGCTCAGTATGATGGCCCTGGATTTAATCCCCAGTCAAAAAAATTAACATTCATGTTGATTCTGCTACTAAGGGTAGCAATTAATGAATGAAATGAATAAGTTAGGAATATGGCTCAATGGTAGAGCTCATACCTTGCATGCACAAGGCCTTGGGTTCAATCTCCAGCACCACCAGCAAAACAAGCAAACGAACAAACTATATATATATATATATATATATATATATATATATATCCCTAGATTCAGTCTCTAGTACTGGAAAAAAATTACTGTGTAACTCATTCTTCCTCCAAGTGTAGTGAAAAAATAGGTGCACTTTCCCACTCATCTACTTTGCCTGTCATTTCTGGCCACTCAGTGAACATTTTGTAACCTGTGAAAGAAAAGAAGGCTTTAAAAACAGGACCAAGTTCTTTTTTTAGTAATATACAAGGTTGACAGAAATATACTCCAGAAGAATTTAATGCAGTCTTTTTTTTTTTTTTTTTCCTGGCACAGATTCTGTAGTGCATCAGTAAGTGAAAAACGAGCACGGGAAACTCCTGACAGTGGAAGAGGACCAAGGAGAGCCCTTGCCTCCAAGCCAATGATTAGATTCTACTGTACAAACAGAGAAATGTCTATGAACTCCTCACCTTTGGAAGGTAAACACTGAGAAGGAAATACTCCTCCCACGTGCTTTGAAGCGTTCACCTTGTAAAAGGAAAAAGGACTTCTTTAAAGAGTTCTTCATGCAGAGAAAAGAGGAAGTTCTTTGAAGTGCAGGCTAATTTGGGGTCACCATGAAACCAGCCATGCTTCTGTCTACAAGCTACCCTGACCTCATGGACCCAAAAACAATAGAAGCACAACCAGTTTATCTCTTTGTTAGTGTACACAAAAAAAGAAAATAAAAATCTCCAGGAAAGGTACAAAAACCCTAACTTCCAAAAGCAGCTAGCTCTCTTTACATCCTCTCTCAGTTCTTTTCTCAATCCTGGGGTAAAAAGTAAACCATCCACAGTGGAGCAAGTTGAAAAGATCAACACTTGGATGAGAGAAAAGATGAAATTCTATAATTTGAAGAGATCCACAGAATGTAACATGTCTTTACTTTTGGTTAATTTGGTATTCACAGTCAAGATCCCCCTCTGATTTAAACTCATTATAAATTCAATAGCTTATCGGAAGTTCTCTAGGCAGACTGTCACAAGGGCAGTCATGCAATTCCTGGGAGGCTGCACCACTTGGAAGGTCCTATTGATTCTTCTATTTGCCCAAATGGTTCACCAGACCAAAGCGCAATAGCCTTTGCAGCTAATTCAATCTCTGATATTATCTCTCCTACAGAGATTCCCAGCCACAATTTTCTGTCACCATTCTTCCACACGATTGCAGCAAGAAGTGACTTAACCCATCTTAGTGATACTATACGTGGGTTTAGGTGATTTGCACTAGAAACTTTGAAGTAGATATTTCAGATTTATAGGCAAGCTAAACCTTTTTTATTTTGTTTCATATGGTTATACAGTCATTGCTCCTGCTAGAAGGGCTAAGTTTTATTGTGACAAATAGGGTGTTTATGTGGCCTCTTCTCCTAATGCTAAATATGCTCACACAGTCAACTGGATTGCCTGGCATGGAGCTAACACAGGTGAGATTGTGGAACTGTTTGCCATGTGGGCCAGGCATCTTTGACTCAGAGAGTGACTGTCAACACTGGGTGTAACTCCTAAGTCATTAGAGAATTTTTTCAGCATTGCAAGAATGGACATAGATTTCAGCATACAGAATTGAAAACTGAGGTGATGCTTTACAGTTTTGTAGAGGCTTAAGCTATAAAGTTCCTGATAGGTCAACAGTATCTCTTTTTAAAATATACCTAACACTGTAAGTCAATCACTGAATGGATATATCATGTGTGCCTCTTGCTTCAGTGCTTCAAAGAAAAGTTTTCAAACCTTCATTAGGCTCTAATTTTAAATGAGTGAGCCATCCTCATAACCTGATCTTTACAATATAATGAGAGGATAAATGAAGTTAAGCACACTAGGTATCAGAGAAAGTATACGCAGAAGTATATACACACCACATACAAAGTACATTTTCCTCTCAAGTTGGGTTTTCATTACAAAGATTCAAGAAGAGCTTGAACAAATGCAATTAATTATTATATATTTTGTTGCTGAACACATGCCAGGAACCCAGGCCTATACTTTCAAATTAAGAGACAAAGAATTCAGATGAAAAATATGGATATCCATGCATACAGTTTAGAAAAGGTAAGTTCAAAGTAGTCCAAGGATATTGTCTGAAATTTAATGAATGATAGAGCGGTATTCATCGTGACACAATTGCTTAGAATATTGACACCGTGAGAAATGGAATGGTACTTATGTGGAACAATGACTTTGTCCTAAATGATATTCTTGTTTGTCTATTTTATCTTATACATACTTTTATTCCTACAGTTGTGAATTTGGAGTCTTTATTTCCAACATTTGCATGATGCCTCATCTTATTTGAGCCCTGTAACATCTTTTAGGAATAAGTATTTACAAATTGGGAAACTAAATTCATAAAACAACTTTAGTAATTTTCTCCCTGACAATTATTAATAATTAGTAGTACCAAAGCTCAAGCCCCGTTAGTTAGATTCCCCTGTCTATTCTCCCTTACATCATGCCAGTCACTGTGCAGGCACCCCTGAAATAATGAATAGATCCTATTCCCATACTTTATTTTGAAATCTAAATTTAATCCCTACAGAAACAATCTTAGAAATGGCAGTTAAATTCCTGTCGAGTTCAGGAAAGACAATTTAACTCCTAATGTAAATGAATCATTGCAAACTCATGAGACAGAATTCTGGAATCTGGAAACAAGAGACATTCGATGACAGCCCTTCAAATTACCAGAGGTCTTTGCATTTTTACAAAAGGTGCTTAGTGTGCCATAACGAAGCTGTAATTGGTGGAATTGTGTGTAATATTTCAGAAGGCAGTGAAAAGAAGACAGCCACTGTGGAGTACAGATCACAGGCAGTAAGTCAGACTTCCTAGAAATCCACCATCAAGGTCATTTCCATCTCAGACACTTCTGATTTCTGTAAATTATATGTTCCTTTGATTTAATACCATAATTTATTTTTTATTTTACTTAATATTTTAAAATATAATGCAGAGATAGCAAAGTTTTCGACATGTGAATATATAACCCATAAATTGAAAACCATTGTAAAAGCCTCAATGTTCAGTAAATAAAACTTTGCCCGCCTTCTAAAGTGCCCACCTATTGTCTCCTGCCACTTTTCACCTGGTACCCCAAGAAAAACAATTTTCTGCCAACCCTGAAATTGCCTGCCAGATCATCTTTATGTCTTTACTACCTTTGCATAACTCCTTGAATTCTTTTTCAGTTTTGCCTATTTATTAAATTTCACATAAATATGATAGCCCATTAAACATTTTTTAGAATTCCTATTCCTCACCAGTATGCTTGCAATACCTGTTGCTGAACAAAGAGTTAGCCTGTGGATTTTCACTGCAGTGTAAATTTCACTGGGAAAGTTTATGTATCATAGTGTCAAGAGTTGGGGGGGGGGTTCATGTTCAATTTTTAACATGTGAAAAGACTTCTGAAATGAACATTCTCACTCATGATGTTTGTTCACACATTCTCACTGAATATACATCAAGATGTGAAATTGCAGATCATAGCAAATATAAATGCTCAATTTTAATAGATGATGCTGAAATGCTTTCCAAAGTGGTTGTACCAATTTCATTCCCACAAGCAATGTATTACAGTTCTTTGACAACAATATTTGGTAGTTGGATTTTATTTTACCCACACTGAGGAAAGTATGCTATACCATTATATCATTGTGGTTTTAGTCAGGATTACCCTGATTACTAATGAGGTGGAATACATTTCATAAATTTGCTGTCCAGTTGGATGTCCTCATTTAAAAGTATGAATTCAAGTGTTGACAGTTTATCTGCTGTGTTACATATCTTTTATGCACCTGATTACTTGGAGTTCATTATATGTTTGATATTCTTCTGTTATATATACGGAAAAAACTTTCTTCTCTGGGATTTGAATTTTTACTTTCTTCTATTTTTGATAAACAATTCTTAAATTCAATGTAGTCTAAATTTTCAAACTTTCCTTTATGGGTAGTAATCTTTCTGTCTTTCATACATACACAGAGTTTGTGATTGATTAGAATTGGAGAGAATTGACCTTTATCATAATATTGTATCTGAAGATGACTGTCCTCTGGGGCTGGGGATTTAGCTCAGCTGCATAAGCGCCTGCCTTGCAAGCACACAGTCTTGAGTTTGATCCCCAGTACCAATTTAAAAAAAAAAAAAAGTAGATGACTTTCCCCTCAGTATGTTTAGGGATTTAATTTTTCTACATAATTTTTAGCATTTTCAGTGAGAATAATTTTCACATATTTTATTAAATTTATTTTGATATATTAATATCTATTAATATATTTTTCAATTTTATATTTGGTTCCTTTAAATATAGTTTTATGAAACATGATCCACATACCATAAACTATTTACAATTTACCCTTTGTTAAGTATTGATGTATCTATACACCTAAGAAACCATCACAAAGTCAAGCCAGTGAACATACCCCTCACTCCCCAAAGTTTCTCTGTGCCCTACTGTGGCTCTCCTAATCCTTCCCATGCTGTCATGATGCCAGTCATGCACTGGTTTCTTTTTGAGCTACATGTTAACTTGAAATCTGTAGAATTCTATGAATCATCATTATTTTGAGATTTATCCATGTTGCTGTGTATGCTAAAAGACCATCATTTTGTTTTTGAAGCATATTACATCACACAGTTATTTCACAATTTCTTTATCTATTTGCTGTTGATAGGTGCTTGAGTTATTTTCAGTCTACTGTGAACATTTGTGTACAAGTCCATGAATTGATGCGTGCTTTCATGCATAACTATCTACAAGCAGAATGAGTGATATGCTAGGTATCTGTTAATAGTTTTTAACAGCATATACTAGTCTCATGTATTAGCATGATAGTGTGCTCCTATAAATAGTATATGAGAGCTCTTTACTTGATACTTGTATGAACCTTTCTAACTTTAGCTACACTACCAGATCTAATAGGATTAGACTTATTGAATTGTTGTACTTTAAAAATCCCTAGAAACAAATGATGCATATTACATGTTTATTTTTAATCTGTATTTTTTCCTAAAATATATGTTCAAGTTATATCCCATTTTGTTTTATTGAATGACTTTTTTACTATTAAATTTTTAAAGGTTTTTCTTTACTCTGAATACAAACCCTTTTTCAGATAAGTGATTGAAAATTCTTTCTTTCAAGCTGTTGATTCTTTCATTAGTTTCTTTTGAAACACAGAAAGTGTTCGTTTAGATAGATTCCAATTTATCTTTTTTCTTCTTCTATAAATAATGTTTTTGGCATTGTAGCCTATACCTGGTGCTGTGAATTGAGTTGTATCAACCTGAAATGCACTTATACATATTTAACTCTGTGCCTGTATTGTAATTAATGTTTTGTTCTCTTCTCTTCTCTTCTCTTCTGCTCTGTTTTGTTCTGTTTTGTTTCGAGACAGGGTCTCACTATATGGCTCAGGCTGGCCTTGAACTCCTGGCAATCTTCCTGCCTCAGCCTCCCAAGTGCTTCCATAACTGGTGTGTGCCACCACATCCAGTCTTGGAGGTGCAACCATTAATTTTAATTGAGATGATGAGGCTAGGCCATAAACCAGCAGGATTAGTGTCCTCATAAGGACACGAGGGGCCTCTCTCTCTCTTTCTATTTACCATGTGACAACTTATCAAGAAGGTTGCTATCTACAATCCAGAAAAAGCGTGTTCACTGGACTCCTTGATCTTGGACTTCCTAACCTTCAAAACTGTAAAAAATAAACACTTGGGAGGCTAAGGCAGGAAGATTGCCAGGAGTTCAAGGCCAGCCTGGGCTATATAGTGAGTTTAAGGCCAACCTGAACTATATAATGAGAACCTGTCTCAAAAAAACAATAACAAGCTGGGTGTGGTGGCATACTCCTGTGATCCCACCCCACAGGAGGCTGAGGCAGGAGGATCCTTGCAAGTACAAGACCAGCCTGGGCTACAAAGTGAGCCCAAATCCAGCCTGAGCAGTATAACAAGACCCTGTCCCAGTAAGACCAAACAAAACAAAACAAATGAAAAAAACATATTAATTACAACATAGACATGTAGTTAAAGCCACCGTCTGATGTATTTTGTTTTAGCAACTCCAACAGATTAAGACACAAGTAGACAAAAATATTATCTTGTATTCTTTTCCAGAATTTTTTATGGGTTCAATTACCATAAAAAAATATATTCAAGGGCTGGGGTATAGCTCAGTGGCAGACAATTTACTTGTCATGCACATGGCCATGTGATTTTTTTAAAAACTACATGATATATAGAATATAATGTTAAAACATTCAGCTGTATCTACCATTTAGAATTAACTCCTGAATGTAGTGTGAGCTCTGAATAAAAACTTCATCTAAACATGTACATCTACTCATTCTAGCAGCATTTGCTCAAAGTCTTTTTTTCGCTTAATTTACTTTTCCACTTGGTTAAAAAATAAGCAATTGTCCATATGCCTGACTTTGCATTTCAGGACACTTCAATCAATTCATTCATCCATTCCATCAGTATTGTACTGTCTAGATCATAGCTGTATAATCAATCTTGAAATTATTTATCATTAGTCCTTTAACTTAATCTTTCCTTTTTTTGACTATTCCAGAATTTCCATATAATTTGTAGAGTCAGCTCATCAATTTCTACCAAAAAAAGGCCTTTGATTAAGATAGTATTAAGCCCAGGGATAAATTTTCAAATAGTACATATTTTATCAATATTGAAAAGTGTATACAGCATATTGCTCTGTTTATATCTTATTTCATTTCTTTCAGCAATGTTTTCCAGCTTTCATGATCCTATTTCACATTTTTGATGTTTTCATAAGTGGTATTTTAACTTAATTTCTAGTTTACCATTGCTATTATATAGCAATAAAATTGATTTTTCTGTACTGATCTTACATTCTGTTTCTTTGTTCACCTTATCAATTATTACTACTTAACAGCACCCCACCAATTTTCATACCTTAAGTTTTCAACTTAATTTAATTCAAAATATCTTGTTTCCTTTTTATTTCTTATTTCACCCAAGACTACTTAGGAATATGTTCTTTGGTTTCCAAATAATTCCGAATTTTATAAAGAACTTTCTGTTGATTCTTAATTTAGATTTACTGCAGTCAAAGGACACATTTTGTATGACTGTAGTCCTGTTATTTTTTCAGAATTTATTTTATGCCAGGAACATGGTATTTCTTTCTGATAAATGTTTCATGATCCCTAGAAAAGAACATGTGTTCTCTTGCACTTTAGTGGAGTTTTCTTAAAATGTTAAATGGGTTAATTAAAAATGTTTCTGTAAATATAGATTGATTTATAGTGCTGTTAAAATCTTCTGTAATTTCACTGACATTCTACTTATTTTATCAATGATTGATACCTGAAAATAATTAAGAAGTTATTTCTGTTTGCAGGTATAGTCTATCTGTTTTTATCTTATAAAATTTGGAAGTCCATCAGTTGATGAGAAAAATGTTTAGAATATGTGTTTCTTCATAAATTTATAATTAAGAATTAAATGAATTAATTCTGATTTTCTAAGATTTTGTTCTTTGCTTCAGAATTTGCTTCTCTAGTATTAATATACTCACTCTAGCTTTATTCTGTTATTATTAAATTTTTTATCCTCTTAGCTTATGTGTATAGTTAGATTTGTATTAATCCAATTTAACAATTTCTGCCTAGTTATTGGCATATTTATATTGTTTTGGTGGATTCAGTCCCGTTTTTCTACTTATTTTCTATTTGTGCTATCTCTTCTTTGTTTCCCTGTATTCTCTTTCTCTTTGTCTTCTTTTGAATTATTTTTTAATTATTCTCCCTTTTTAGCCTTTGTTGACTTATTAACTAAAAGACACTTATATTTTATTTTAGGAAATGCTATATAGGTTATAGCATGCTCACTTAGCTTATTACAATCTAAGTTCCATATTATACTACAGTACTTGCAATATGGAATTATTATAAATATTCTTTCATTTTTTCCTTCTGTCCCTTTTTGCTGTAGTTATTCTTTTATTTCTGTGTATGTTATCAACTAAATAACACTTTTTCACTAAATTCTCAATCATATCTTAAAGATATTTCAATAAGAAGAAAGACATGTTTAACAATGACATTTCTGGTGCTTTGCACTTGTGTGCATAGGGAATGGGACCAGATAGACAGCTTCAGAGTTTCAGAAGTTACCTTTTCTTTCATTTCAAGGATTACCTTTAACCTTCCCTACAGATCTTATAGTAATAAACTTGTATAGATTTTGTATGTTTGAAAAGAACACTTAATTCTGCTTTAGATTTTAAAGTACATTTCTGCTGGGCATAAAACTTCAATTGATAATTTTTTCTCTTAATCATTTCAACATTCTTTTCCACGATCTTCTTGCTTGGATTGTTTTAAACAAGCAATCTTTCATTGTTCTTATCATTATTCCTCTGTAAATAAATAATGTATTTTCCTTTCAATTCTTTTTAAGATTTTTTCTATCATTACTACCTTGATTTTGAGCAAGTTTAATTGATGTGACTCAATGTTGTTTTCCTTGTGTTTCTCGTAATTAAGGTTTCTTCTACTTCTTGGAGTTTGAAGTTTGTAGTTTTTCATCAACTACAAACTACAATTTCATCAGATTGGAAAATTTTTCAACCGTCATGTTTCAAATGTTTTTTTCCCTCTCTACCCATTCTCCTCCATAGGAGACTGTAATCACTTGAATATTAACCTCTTTTTTTAATTTTCAGTACTGAGGATTAAAAAAAAAAGTCTTTCACGTTGATCTATAGTCCCAACCCTTTTTAAAAATTATTTTATCTTGAGACAGGGTTGGAGTGTAACATGTGCCATTAGCCTCTTTTGACTGATCCCACTGATTATTGATCCTCTATTAATTTTTTTCAGGCTTTAATCTCCGAATGCTATTATAGTTTCTATTGATATGTTTTCAGGTTTCCCTAGATACATTTGCTTTTATCCATCTTTTAATGGTTACATCAGAAGTTCTACACTGCATGATTGACTTATCACAGACTCATATAATTGACATTTTTCACAATTCTTTCTAGACAATGCAATGGCTTTAAAACATTTTAACTCTATCACCTTCCCAATGACTTTAGAACATTTTAATTCTATCACCTTCCCAATTCATATGACATAGTCATCATGTATTTTATTCCTATGTATTTTAACACTCACAAGACATCATCATGATTTTAATCACCCAATATTTAATATATCCTAAGATCTAATAAAAAAAACCTCCTTCTTCCTTAATTTTTGACCTTCACCCCCTTCTTCAGTTACTAAGAGAAAAATTTTTCATGTCCATTTTTGTAGTCAGGGGTTGTGAGGAGAATAATTAGAATCAGAACACAAAGTTTACAATATTATTTTATGATGGCCACCCAGAGTTTAACACAAGAAAGTGCAGGAAATCTGTCCACAACACTAAGACCCAGAATATCCGGCCAAGGGCCTGGATCCTGCAGCAATGTCCTGCATGTGTCCAAATGGAAACCTAGAGCCCATGACAATGTCTCTCACAACTCCAACTGGAGGTCTAGAACCCACAAGAAGACTCACCCCAGTCTGTTTTACAGATCCCCACTGGAAAGACTCAAAGGTACAGGGGTGGAAGCTAGAAAGTCTATGCCAGTGGGTTAAAGGAGCTAGCTGTGCTGGTAGGTTGAGGGTTCTACACTGAAGCCAAGAAGTCACACTCATAATAAAGACCAGGGCTGTCCTGAAAAGCACCACAGCCATCCTCAGTGACACGGAGGTCCTGAGCTCCTCCAACGATAAGAACAGTTGAGTACATACCAGAAAACCAGCATGACAAGTTTCTCCTAGAGATTAAATGGCACATGTCTTCCCCTCCAGAACCAGGAAGCAGTGCTCCTTGTAAGGACCAGAGCTTCCCCAAAGTGAACCACAGCCACTCTCACCAAGGTCCAGAGCTCCTCTGATGACAATGGTCAAATTCACACTGGGGAAGCTAGTCATGACGAGCTCTTCAGGAGAACCAACAGCTCAAAACAGCAACACTTACAGAAAACCACAACACCCCCACTGTCTTCTCTATGTCTCTATTTATGTTGGCAACTTTCCTCAGGTGGAATACACTCAGCACCAGGCTGACTTAATTCAGCTGGTGTTAAGTTGACCACCAGTTTTTAATCCACAACATCCATGACTGCTATTCAAAAGATAATGAATTATTTCCATTTTGTCTGAAAATGCGCTTCACTCTTAAAAGTATTTTCACTAGAGAAATACAGAATTTTTCTCCCAAGTACTTTAATGATCTAACTATATTGTCTTTTGACAATTATTTTTTATTTGCTATTGAGAAGAGAGTTGTCAGTCTAATTGTTATTCCATTAAAACCACCCTTTTTTATCCTTTCTCTGACTGCTGGCTGTAAGGTTTTGTGGGATAGACTCAAGTGTGGTTTTGTTTTTAGTTATTCTGCTTGGAATTTATAGGGGTTCTTATACCATAATTCTTTTTATCTTTTTATGGTTTTTATTTTTGGCCTTATTTTATCCAATATTTAACAAAAATTTACTTTATTACTAAAATTAAGTATACACATTCAATTCTTAAATTTTCATTTACACTCTTATTATACTTTCCAATCATCTAATAAAGTTATAAATTACCTTTTGTCTATCTCTGAGCAGAGAAAGTAGAACTGTTTTAATATTTATAGAATGTTTTGATTACCCCTGTGCCTGGAACTCCCATGGGTCTGTTTCAGTGGTCTGATATTTCCACAGGTTTTCCCTCCTGTAGTCTGACTTTCTCATCCTCTCATTATTCTAGAAATAATGTAAAACCAAGGGGGAGCTTACCCTCCTCTGGAAATGACCTATGTATTTGAGTCAGTAGGGTACCTGGAAGTGCTAACCCTCCAGGAAACCCTTATACTGATATTGCCTATCACAGCTAAAACCTCACTGTAGGGCCCACTGCTGGCTTATCAATAGGCCAGACAGCAGCCCCCCAAGTGGCTCACAGGGATTGGTAGCTCACAGGTGAGTCCTGCTCATTAATACCTGTTGCCTTAGGCAATCAAGGCTGTCAAAAGCAAATTCCCTCTCCATTTGTGGAAGAAAAGGGAGAAAATATCCCAAATATTGGAGCTGTCACTTTAACTTCCACCCTCCCTCAGCTCCTGGAACACTGATTCATCTCTAACTGGTCAATCGCTCCATGTATTCAAGCAGTCTTTTTAGAAATATCTTTTCTTACTAGTATAAATGTTTTCAGTCTGATGATTGGTTTGGGCTGTTTAATTTGTAATTACCAGAAGAAGTAACCTTTTCTACTTGCCTTCATTTTTAGCAGTCATTTTAATGGCACTGGAGATTAAGAACTTTGACAGACTGAATTTGCAGCTACTGGTGACCAACAGTTGGGAAGGAAAAGCCCTTTAAAAATTGGACTGTAAATTATTTGGAATCTGTCTAAGTAACTGAGTCCATAGAAACTTCTTTGTTCATCCTTAATTCAACTGAAATGAATAAAGTCAAGTTCGAAGTCCATCTCTCCACACCCCCATTCACTCCTTTGAGAAACTTATTTGACCCCCTACCTAAATCACTTATATTGTAATTAATTGTTTTGTGTTTCAATTCTCAGTCTTTAAGAAATTGGAAAAGTACATTATAGAAGGGATTATGCCCTAAATTGTTCCCTTTTCTTCTGATATTTAAGGCTCCTATGCTATTAAAATAATAAGAATTTAATAAAAAAATAGCTAAGTGAGAAGTGAACGTTCCTTTGCACTCAAGAGCCATAAACTTACTTTGTTAACATTCAAGATCTTTGTGGGCTGCTCCTGTCATCTCTCCAGTTCTGTGTTCCCTAGTGGGCAACATGGAAATTTCTGCCCAAGCCCAGCTGCAATGTTATTCTGTCTCCCTAGCCACTTCATTCTCTCCTACTCTCATAGCGGAGCTTTGTCAGTTTTATTCCCTGTGCCTTAAAGGCTTCTTCTGTCTTGCTCCCCCTTCCTGCTCTGTCTGACACCTGCTAACTTGTACTTAACCATGAGAACTAAATTTAGTCATCACCTCCTCTGAGAAGCCTTCCCTAAGTACCCAAGGTTAGTGTACACACCTGTTCTACGTGTTCCGTCTGACTCACCCTGGTCCTTTGCCTCCAGGACTGCATCACAATCATCTCTTCATTTGTGTGTCTCCTCTGCTTCACTACTAGTTTCTCAAGAGACTTACTGATTTTTTACCTACTTATTGTTCCTCAGCTACTAGGCTCCCAATAATTATTGAGTAAGTGACAAAATAGGATAGAGGCAATGAATGAATGAAAGCTAGGGGCTGGGGATTTAGCTCAGCAGCATAAGCACCTGCCTTGCAAGGATGCAGTCTTGAGTTCGATCCCCAGTACCAATAAAAAAAATGAATGAAAACTAAAACAATAAGCAAATTTTTGAAAGTTATTCAAATGATGAGTTGTAAAAATATGAAAACTTAATTATCATAAAAATCTTGCACTTCCAAGAAAAACAATCCTTAAACAAGAAAAAAGGTAAATATAATGTCCATCTTTAAAAGAAGAAAAAAAAATTTCATCAGCCTGAAACACAGTGCCTGGGAAGTTACTAAGATAAATCATCAAAATGATCAATTTGCAATCACTCAGAAGAGCATAACAGACTGGGTAGCAACCAACATGGCTTTTAGAGGAACAAATCATGCCAGACCAATTTAATTTCCTTCTATGATGGAGTGACAGGCCTTGTAGATAAAAAGGATGCAATAGATGTAATCTCTCCAGACTTCTGTAAGCCTTTGATTCTGTCCTACCTGACATTCTCATCAACAAACTGGGGAGATCTAATCTAAACCACACAGCTATTCAGAGGATGTGCAGCACACCGGACAGAGGCATCCGCAGAGTGGCTGTCAATGGTTTAGCATTAACCCAGGAGGACATTACTGGCAATAGTTTTGTCAAGGGACCTACGAACATTTGACTATTTTGCAGCCAAATGAAAATTGAAAGTACAAGTGTAGGCACTTATGCAATAAAAGACATGTTTGTGCAGGACGAGGTGCAAGTATATTTGCAGTCAGAGAGGTATTTCTGTACGGAATTATTTGGCACAAAACAAATGGGGCAGTAAACAAATGTTTTGAGGGTGACCTGTTTTCATACTGAAGGGATTGTTATACCTAAAAACATCAGTCCTAAGTCTATAATGGCACCTTTGGAAATGTTGTATCACCACCAGCAACACCACTACTGCCTGCACTGTTTTCCCAATTGACATCTCTGCTAATTAACACCCTGACATCTACCTCTGTCACCCATTTATTCTGTGTCACATAGACTGCCCACCCCCATCTACTGCCACATTTTCCCAGCTTCCTCAGCTACCCCAGTGATCACTATAGTCTTTTCCTCCCTTTCTGCTGAGTTTCATTGAATTATACACTCCTAAAACCAGACCACTTGCTCTTGTCCGTGTCTGCCTCCCCGGCACAGTATCCTGATGGTGCAGGGAGATGAGAGAGAATAGATGGAAACTCAACAAAGACAGTAAGGGAGAAGGTTTAAATATGAGGGAGACTGGCTATCATTAGAGTTACCTAGCATTTTACATAAAAGGATAACTGTAGGCTTGGGATGGTGGCTAGAAAACAATGGAGGACAGAGTGGACTTATTGGAGCAGACCACTGAAAACGTGAACTGAAAATAGAACAGACAAGATTGTCCATCAAGACAATGGCCCAAAGTACAAGGCGTCAGACCAGCTGGATGGCAGAGCAGGTACTTAATTTGAAATCATAAGATCTGCCATATAGTAGCTCTTTGATTTAAGGAAACTCATCTAAATTTTCTGACTCTGATTGGTCAACTGCAAAATAGGTTATTATCTAAGGCATATGTAAGGATCAAATTAAATAATATATGTGAAAGCACAGCCAACTATAGAGCCACACACAACCATTAAATGATATTATTGTTACTATTTAAAGATAACTATCCTGTAGGAGTCCAGGAAAGGCCTCTCAGCAGCTGTACTGCTGTGATGTTTATGAGAACTTGTGTTCTAGAGATAAAGAACAGTCTGCTCTGCTCTCTGGGGAAGAATCTTAACTCTAAAATAGCCAATTAGATTAAATGTCCCTTCTGGAAAGAACAAAATAACAACTAAATGGAATTTGCATCTTATTTTTAAAAGCAGCAAGTTTAATTTACATAAGTCCAGAATTTATTTCTAATTCTCTTTCTTCACTGAAATAACCGAGCTAGACTCTTACAGCAAATACCTCAGGTACCAAGAGACCTAGGCAGTGAACTAGAAAACAGAGGCTTTAATTAGGAAGTATAAGTACAAAATATTTCTAAAGCACTCTTTTCTAGACATGTGCTATTTCTCATATTTCCATATTTCAAGCCAGGAGTGATGGTGAACACCTGTAATTCCAGAGTGTGGAAGGCTGAGGCAGGAGCAAAACAAGTTTGAGCCCAGCCCAGGCAACTTAACAACTCTGCAAGACTCTGTTTCAGAATAAAAGAATTTTAAAAGGAGCTGAGGGTGATACTCAGTTTAAAGGCCCTGAGTATTACAGTTCCCAGTACCACAAAGCCCAGTTCAACAGGGGAAAAAAAGAAAAACATCAGTATTTCAGATAGCAAAATAGCAAAACAATGGAACAATTCTTTCATATCTTCAATTTGTTTTGCATATGTACATCCTGCTAGGTGTTCACAGTAATATCAATTGTAGGCTTAGTGATTTGTGGGTTAAAGAACTTCCACATATACTTTATCTTCTTGGATTCACACTGTACCTGACAAATAAGTTGAGGTGATATTATTGCTCCCATTTCACAGATGAGAGAACTAAGGTCATCAGCACATGGTCTCATAAGTGAATATTGGTTGAACTTTTACTTAAACTAAGATCTTTGCTATCTAGGAAGGAACTCCACCACAATATTCTTTCCAGCTGTTGATCTGTTTGAATACGAGTTCTCAAGAAAGGCTGAATTCCTCTCATGAGACATCTTGTAATGTCTAGAAGTTCATTTGTAATGAAGTGGATACTTATATGCTCTTAATAATGTAAACTTCAGGGCGTGGAAAAAGTGATTTTATGCCATTCAATTAGATGACTCAACAAGCTGTTAGTGAAGTTGAGCAAACGAGCTCTTGAGACAGGAAAGGTGGAGTCAAAGCCAAAGCTGCAGGCTGAAGAGGTGGATGAGCAAAGCCCATAACATGAAATTATTAGCTCAGGACTGGCTTTGGAGGAAGGGTAGGATATCGAGTCATGATATATGTCATTAGTTTTATTCAAAGTAGGTTTTTCAGTAGACTGCTTGCATTCAGTTCTGTTTTTAGATCTGAATCAATCCACTTTAACCATAATCAATTGCAAAATGTTACTGTGCCACTCTCCTCTAAGGAAAACTGAGTTTAAATATGGTAAATTAAAGTTGGGGGTGCAGCTCAGTGATGCAGCATTATCCTCGGCTTCCTGAGGCCCTGAGTTCAATCTGTAGCACCATAAATAAAATGAAATAAAAGAAAAGAAAAATGACAAATTCTCTCCAGTAGAATAGAGAGGGCTACATTTTTAAATTTCTTAATTACAAGTTATTGATTGCTAATAATATGTAAGGGATAGACATAAACTCCAGTTTAGTGCACAGAGAAATTCCAAGAAAACTCCATAAGGGTTTTCTTTTTTTAAGTTAGTTTATAAAAGAGGGAAGAAACTTTTTAATGTGTTACCTTTTTTTGTTTGTTTTTTGTTTTTGTTTTTTTTTTTTTTGGACACCAGTTCTGATTAAGTCACTAAATTGCTCAGTCTGAGTTCAAATTTGTGATCCTCCTACCTCACCCTCCCAGGTTGCTGGGATCATAGGCTCAAACCACCACACCAGCTTCCACTGCATTTCACACATTTTAAAATTTGTTCTCCAGTGTCCCATTCCCATATTGTCTGCATCCACCTTAGTGCATTCTTGGAATGAGACCATTCTCAAGAAGCTCAGGCACTTCCTGATCCCAAAGTTGGGGTTTTGGTTGGGTCTAAAACAAAGAATGGGAGAGAGTTATGCCAGAGAGATGTGGAGTAAAAATGTAAGTGGAATTCAGTGGGAGAGGGGAGTACTGATGAGAGTGAAAGAGAAGATGGGGCTGAGATCTGGTGCTAGTCAGAAGGGAGAAAATACTATTATACTTTAAAGACAAAAGAAGAGCAACCAACTTGTCTCACAAAGAATCAATAAAGTTGTGAGAATAAGGCAGGCGCTCTTTAATAAAGTACTAATGGTCACTGAAGAGAATTCTCTGTGTGCCCAGTACTCTGATCTCATTTAATCTCCACCAAAATTCTATATTGGTCTAGCAAAAACACTGGCCCAGAGAGATGACACAGTCATTCCTAAAAAACAGAACCCATCTCAAGGAAAAGGAGCAAAAAGACAGTAGCTAACATTTACTGAAAGCTCCATTGGGCTGGGCATTGTTCTAAACACTTTACATGTACTACCTCCTTGAGTGTTCAGTTAGCACAAAGAAGCCACTGTTTCATCAAGGAAGAAACTGAGGCACACAACACTTGAGTTGTCCACAATCTCTCAGCCAGTAAATGGCTGACCCGTAATCCAACTCTCCCCGAAAACTTCCAACTTTTCAAAGAATTTTGGGAACCAACATGAGTTGATACTTGCAAAATGCTGCGAATTATGTCTGGAATATAGTAAGCATTTAACAGATATTGACTATTATATTATTGATAATGTACCCCAAACCTCTTGAGATGCAGGATATGAAGTTATTGAACAATCAATGCTGTAGAAAAAAATTGATTAAATAGAATAAGAAACATCTATTAAAAGGGAAATGTCTCAAAGACCACTCAACTTAGATTAGAGCATGTAAGAGTTTTGTTGCTCAGAGACATCTTAAAGGATTCTGAGACATGACTTGAAAATGAAGAATTGTCCAGGAGGAAACTAAATGAAGGTTTTCCTGAGACAGAAGCAGAAGATAGAAATCCAGCCAAGAGGAGCGCCAGCTTAAATGTGTGTATGCATGGGGGGTGGTGTGTGTGTGTGTGTGTGTGTGTAGGACAGCACTGTAGCATATTCCTAAGACTTCTGTCTTTATGACTGCTGGTGTTCTCATTTCTCCTCTGAATTTCCGCACCAAAAGAAAGCAGAAAGCCTTCATTTACTGCTAACTCTAATATTAACAAGGACAATTCAAACCATCCAGTGTGGAAAAATTCAAGGATGAGCAGAGGCATCAAATCAGTGTGTGCTCACCCAGCTGGCCTGCCGTCCAAGTTCACAAGCTTTATCCACTATGGGAAATGATTTATCTTTCCTTTTGAATAAGCAGCTTGGATTCCTGCTCTGGACTTTTGCAAGATGAAGGATGGTTGATCCTCAACTTCAGTGTCAGAGAATTCCCCTTTGATCCTTTGCCCTTGCTCTGTTATCAAAGATGTAACTGTCTTGACAGCAAGGCCGGCTTCGTGGGCTTGCTACCCCTGAAGCCACAGCAGACGGCAGGCTCAGAAGAGCCCTGACGATTTAGTGGTCGGCTGGGACTGTCTTGAAACTCTCAACAATTTTATCTTTGAACGGATGCTTTATAAGTGATGTCCAATGAGATCATATAGAATATGCGTGAACAGAGAATACACATACAGTGTAGGTTTCCTGTCTTCCCTGTCACCACATGCACATACAAAGTTGGCAAAGACCAATGAGGCATAGGAATTCAGAGATGCTTGAGAACACAAGAAAACATGTGATATTATTTGTAGAATGTGCATGTATTGAGAAGTGAAATAAAATCATTTGAATTAGGGTTAGCAGTGTTTCTCAGTGCTAGAAGGCATGCTTACCATGACCTAGGTTTGATTCCCAGCAATGCAGAAAATAAAAATTGAGCTAGTTTTGTGCACGATTTCCACTCTCCTAGTATGAATAAACTACATGTGCACACATAAGCTGTAAAACATGCATTGTGTAATTTTGGTGATCTTGTATATTAAAAAGCAATTTTAAATGTTCTCATATTGTTATTGCAAAGTGATATTGCACAGTATAAACACAAATGATAAACCATACCGACAATTACAATTTTCAAGTTTTCCTTTCCTTGTCTAAAATGACATTAAATAGAATTTAAAAACAAAACTACTATAACCAGTTAAGAGAGTCAAAGAAAAGAAAAAGCTTTACATTTTAGGACTTTTAACGGCACTTTTCCCTAATTTTCTGCACAAGGAGACAATTTCAAAACTTGTTTTTCTTTTGCAGTGCTTCTGAAAATTATGTGGGTAGCCCTGGTTGACAGTTTCCAGGCACCTGGTGGCAAGGTATGTCTTGGTTGAGTTCATTCCCACATGTCTTGAGTCACTGCCTTGCCAGGGAACTCCTGGTGTGTGTGGGGAGTGAAAGCAGTAATCCTCCCGCTCCACTTGAACCACTGCTCCATCTCACCTGTCGCCTCATTTCTTCTCCTGTAGTGTTTCAGGAACTTCATTACAGCACTATTTACTCCCTGTCAGTTTTATCCTGTGTTTTCTCTTCCCCACTGAATCATTGAGCTCCTGCAGGAGGAAGACAAGGATGCTGTGGCATTCATCTTGTTATGCAGACCCTGAGTGAAGGTCTATGCAGGCAGCCATCTCCTCACAAACTAAACAGCATCTCCTCATCTGATGCCATCTCTGACCACCTCCAATCCACTTCTCCACACATCAAACAAAACCCTTCCTCCTCTTGTCCCTAGTTGTTTGTTGCCACTTAGTGCCCCCACAGAACTAAATACAAGAGCAAATAATCTGCCTCTACCTAAGAGACATGCCCTACTGACCAACAGCAAATCCTTTCTTCTTGGGGCAAGTTTCTGCCTATTGATGCCACCTATTTCAGAGGAAAATGGAAGACATGAATGATAGCATGGCATTTCAAAGCTCTGAACATAGTTTCCAGTTTGGCTTTTAGTAAATGCCTCTAACCAAATCACTCAAATTGTCTGAGTCTCAGTTTCGTCATATTCGTTAAATAAGTGTGACATTAGTACACTTGCTAATAGACTTGTGATATATGTGTGTCATTTCTGTAAAATCTGCCATACAATTTCTTGATATATAATTTATAACTGACCCTACAATGGTGGATCCCGCCTTCAAGGGTTTTAGTCTATGGTTTATGTTTCAAACATATACTTTAGAGGAAACAAAGTCCAGAGATAGCTTTCAAACACCTGTGTTAGGTGCAAATTCTGTTAATGGGAACCCTGATCCTCTTACTGACAAGATTCAAAGGATGGTCTGAGCCCTGAGATAAATTAATAGTACTAGTTCATGATGAGAAGAGTGACGATAAGCTTGATAGTGTTGACTTGATTGGCCTTGGGATCCAGCCAGGGAAATTGGTGGAACACCCTTCTGAGTAAATCTGGGTAGATCATGGATGTGTGGCCTTGGGCTCTGTGTGCAGTACTTCACCCATTCCTCTCTGTTATTCCCCCATTCTATTTCCTGGCTGCCATGAAATAAGCATCTTTTCTCTACTGCCCACTTCTGCCGTGATTTTCTGCCTTTAGGCCAGCCAACCATTGACTGAATTCTCTAAAACTGGAAGCCAAATTAAAACCTTCTGTTAAGTTGTAGGTATTGGACATCATGTCCCAGTGATGAAAAGTTGATTAATACAAAAGGCAAGGATAGAGATTCCAGATTAGGAGGGAAAGGTAAGCAAATACTGTGTTCATTCTCATTGTGGTGCAATCTGTACACTGATATGGGCAGTAAGCAAATGCTGAGTAACTGCATGAGTAACTCAGACAGAGCCGTAGTACTGAGGTCTGGTATAAGAAGCTCTAGGTTCCTGCTCTTTTGGAATTTGAATGAACCAGTCGCTACTAAGCCTTGATCAGTGAATCCTGCTAAATGTGCAGGTGTGTAAATAGACAATTTTGCATATGCTGGGCTCTGTGGTCTGAATCTGAGTATAGGTTAATTCTAAGTAGAGTCACCAATTCCTCTATTATGTTTCCCTACATTGGGCAGTCCAAAGGCCACCCACTGGGTTATATCAAAGATTAGTAAGCATCAGAATCCACTGTAGTTCTGATCCTTTGCTGATCTGATGACCAAGTCTTCAGCTTCTCTTGGTTGAAAATTCTAGTTCCCACCAAAAGGCATTTTCAGGATGGATCCTTTTCTTCCTCAATACTGAAAAGCCCCTACTTTGTGGGTAGATGCATAAGGAAGTCAGTATCCTTGCCCATAAAAAAACTCCCAGTCCTTCATGTAATCTCAAAACAAGGTAGAAATCTAATTCACTGGGAAGAGAGAGGACTTCTTAAATTCAAAATTGAGACTTGCAGTGCATGAAATTAACACTGCAAGCCAAAGTGTGTGCATGTGTGTGTGTGTGTGTGTGTGTGTGTGTGTGTGTGTGTCTGTGTACACATAGAGAAGAGCCTATGAAGGAAGAGTGTCAACGAGTTGTCAGAACCTTGAGTTATGGATATTAAAAGCTTCAAGCCTGAGCCCACAAGCAGAAATTATATTTAACTAACCTTTTATTTGAAATCTTTTGCAAATGAGCATAAATTTCCTTCATAAATAGTATGCCTCCTTTTCTAACTTTCCACACCCTTATCTATAAGTAATCCTTGGAATGCCAAATAGTCCACACTCATCTCAAAATGCTTCCATGATCTGATGTTACTGTGGTTGGTCTGCTCCTAACAAACCCAAGGAAGTGCCTTCATTTATCACTTAAATATTAAGTTTTATTTCTTAGTCACGTCCAGCACAGCTCTAAAAATGGACTATTCCTAAAGGCACTTTTTGGCCCTAGGAAAAGAAACTTCCCTCCAGACTCAGTTCTGAGCACACTCATCATTCCTGTAAAGGAATCCTAGTCATGTTGCCTGAAGCAACTCCACACGTGCAGCAATATGTGTGTTCACTGCAACATTAAACAGTGCAACAACCCTACAGTGCGGCCTTTACAGCGTGTCAACAAGAAGCCCTTAGAAACGAGCTTCCTCTTTTCCATACATCACTCTAGAAAATGAGCTTTACTGTACATTTTATGGAAAACTTCATGACAATTATCATCCCAATTCAAAATTACCAAGTGGTAACAGATAGGCAGATAGATCCACTTACGGCAACATCTCTGATAAATTGACATCATGCCCCCCACCTTCCAAAATCCCTGCAAGGCTTTTCATTTTAAATGTGACCACGCTCAAACTCAGTGTTGGCAAGCCTAGTCTCGTGTTTGCGAAGGGGTGAGGGGTGCTATAAAAGCAACATGTTCACACAAGCATGGCAGAGTCCATGCATAAACCATTTGGTTTTGCAATTAAAAACAGGTTTGGCTTCCCTCTACATCAGTAAGACGTCAAAGCAACATTCATGCCGAAAATTTTCCCTTGTGAATTCAAATGAACTGTGAGTCTTGGGGTTCTCTTTGTTTTCATGTGCATGCCTTGAGAGTGAATATTTGGAAGGGTTCGATGTATTTCTTTTTGGGGTAGTGCTGTTGATGTGGTTGTCCAGTCACCGATACCAGATGGTTCTCGGTTATACTTTCCATCCTGAATTCCTTGATAAGGCTTATTACCATGGGTAAATTAATTCACCAACTCCAAACCCTTTATGTTAGGAAATGATTGCTCACTGTGAAAGTTTGCCTGCAATGGACTCACAGATTGGAACTGAGTTTCAAAGATATTAAAAACATAAATATATCTATTACTAAGAAATATAGTAAACTTGACTACAATGACAACTAATTACATCTTTATTACTGCTCTTCTGGAATGATGCATAAAAGTATTAGATCCTATGGAATTGGGTGAAATCTCAATTTAAAACTAAAATCCTTAACTTCACAGAACAATGAAGAGCTGAGAATACTACAGAAGCCAGTCCTAGTTCCAGTGACCTTACAAAGGTAGAGTTTGCTTATATATCACTTCCTCTCATTTTTCACTATTGAATGAGATGGGAAAAAATATCATCCTCATTTGAGTGTTTACTGCTGGAATGCAAGTTCAAACATTCATCCACATATACAAATGCAGGGTAACAGCACCTCACCAGTGAGTCAAACCTGCAAGAGCCCAGGTCACTACCACCTGGAGCCCATCCCATGATGTGCAAGGAAAGAAAGCGCAGAGAAAACACAATGCATCAGGAAATGTCAGTTTTTGAAAAGTTACAATGATTAACATTAATTAAAAGAGACAGACAAAGAACCATTAATTTTAGTGCCATAAATTTGATCTAAAAGTTATCATGAAATTATTTTTCCTCTACTTAATTTATGTCACTCTACTCCACTCAAGAAATTTTATTTTATTTGTATTGCTTTTGAATTACCTTATCATAAGATATCACCAAAAACTGTTCAATACAAAAATTAGTACATGATAAACTGACATTATTATACCATTTTGATATTCATAACTTACAATAAATATAAAATAATTTATACTGTGTAAAGCATAAACATTTTAAGCATAAAAAGAAACCAATATATATGAAAATTTATGTAGTTTCATGGAAAATTCAAAAATTTCTTTATTGTTTCATACACCTTACCTTTTATAAAAACAGAATAAATACATTGTATATAATTTTATGTTTTTCAAAAATACATGTTTTGCTTGTTTTTGATCTGTGGTTTCAGTGCATAGGAAGAACAAAACTAAATTTTTCTAAATATGAATTTTTATTTTGGTTTTTAAAATGAAATTTTTTGAATAACAGGTTATTAACTATAAATAAACACTTTTTTATTAATTTAGTGTGCTAGAGGTTTTAATTGATTGTAGATTTCTGTTGGCTAAACTGTGCTTTGTAGTTTTATACATAAAATATAAAATGTATGAAGCAATTTTAAATTCACTCCAGGTAAGGCAGAAATAAATTCATATTTCAATGACACAAAAATAGCATAGTTCTGTAAACGACACAAAAATAACATAATTTTGTATAACAAAAATAATTTAAAAATCTTTATGTAATTTGCATCTTCCCTTCTGCTTGTCAAAACATTGCATCTTATTGAAAACAACAATTTTTAATGATCAAGGAACTACTACTAATTAATTTAAATATTGATTGGAAGAGAGAAAACACATATGGCTTTTTAAGTTTATAAATTTTACTGAAGAAGCTACGTTATATAGGTATATTCTTTGTTAAATCAATGTTAATGCCTCTATTTCCTCCAGTTATGCATCTTTCTTAAATAAAGAAGGGAATAAAAGGTATTATTAAGTCTTCAAACTCAAATTTTCAAATGTCCAGTAAGTGGCTCAATTAAATGATTAAAGAAAAAAATGATCAAAGAAAGTTACTGCACTTTAAAAATGTTAAATAGTGAAATATTCAGCAGTTACTCAGCACAGTGATATTTTCTGTGTACATTTAAATAGGTCAAATGAAAAGAGTGCTTCTAAAAGTGAGTTGAAGAATCAGAAAGTTATTAATGAAATTCTTAGATTTTAATAACAGGTTTATATTTCAGTAAATTAAACACTTACCACATAAAGGACAGTTGTACACAATCATTATGTCATTATAATTTGTCACATGATTTAACTTAAAAATTGTTCTGTGGAATTTACTCTCAACAACTAGAAATATATAGATTTTAGAAGTTTTGTTGTTGTTACTTAGTTTTGTTTTTAAGTGACACATTTACAAACTGGAGAATTTGCTTTCTCAAACTTACCATAAATCATATTTCTGAGGAAGTTTCTTTATGGAAACAAAATGAAATGAAAACACCTGTGTATTGGAAGCGCCCCACTTACACAGTTTATGTAACACCAAACATAAATAAGCAGGCAAGTCCTCCTTCTGCGTGAGAATAGAAGCTTACGTGAAATTCTGTATCTGCTCTTTGCTTTTTTGCTCACATCTGTCTCATAAAGAACAAGTCTAAAAGCACAGATCAACTCCACAAGTGTATTGTAGAAGCCGCTAGTAAAAAATAATTTAAAAACAGTTGGAAGTGCCAAGATCTGAGAAAATGCTTATTAAAGACTAATAAAATTGTGAAAATTACGGCCAAAACACACAGTAAACTTTTTGTGTGTTTTAAGGAAGTCACTTAAGTCTCTAGCCACGGGGGGTTGGCTGTGGTAAACGAGGGCAAGAAAAACAAGCTTGATCATTATTTCATAATGGATTGATTGCTAAGGAGAGTCCAGAACAGAAGTTTCACAGTCACAGAGTTATCTAGGAGGGCAAGACCTTTTTCTACCTTAGATACTGTAATTCTAAATTTCACAAGTGATTGAAAATTCTGCAGACAAACCTCCCAGGAAGTATTCATGTGTTCAATAGTAAGCTAAACATGAGTGCTATCAGATGAAATTTCAAACAATTAGCAGATCTGTTTCTGCTGGACATCTGGCCCAGGGTGCAAGTGAAAGAGTGAATCAGATCATTTTAATAAACAATCCTGGATTGTTTCATTAATAGCAACTGTGAAGGGAATCTAAATTGAAGGTCCTATGGTTTCTAAAACTGCAGATGGATATGCTTCTAAAAAGTTATGCTTTTACAGAGACCAAAAGAACTTTCCCCCAATGTTATGATGTATGTGTAGAATGTATAACTTTCTCATTTAAAAAGTATTTTAGGCCAATTGAATTAATTGAGCGAATCTTACATAACTTATTTCTAAGAACGTTCTGATTTTGGCCTTTATTCAGCAAGCACTTTTTTCAAATGCTTAATTCTAAAAATCTCTTGAGTACTGTCCTATAGCAAAGGAATCAAAATCTTTAAAGAAGATTCAAAACACATGCAATTTCTTAAGCATTCCATTGTCTGAGACACGCAAGGTGATGCTTATGATGAAGCAAGTTTGAGAGATCCAGTTTAAGACTGAAAATTCCAGCTTAGTTTAAATAGATTCAATACTGAGCACACTACTGGGCTAGGGGTATAGAGG
>PVLA01000277.1:0-52040 GCA_004027455.1 Hydrochoerus hydrochaeris
TATTAATAGTGTAAAGCAATGCTAAGTTTATATTATATTTGACGATATAGACAATTTTATTGAAAATAACAAGAGACATCATAGTGACTACCATAGATCACCTAGTGTTGTGTTTTTGTATGTTCTTTTCATTTTGTGTTTCTCTAGGAATTTGTATTGCTGACTTGTTTTGATTTGTTTCTCCCTCTAATACAGAAAGGCTAAGTATATGTGTAGAGACTTATACATGTGTTGAACTTCTAAGTAGTTTATGAGAATGGATTATAGTTATTATAAAGATAAAAAGGAAAAGAGTATTCTAAAGGCTATAACTGCATGTATGTTTGAGTGTGTGGAATTAATAACCATGTTGCTAAAGTTTTAGTTGGATGGATGAGCAAAACTGACTGCAGTCTCACTGTTTGGATGTCCACTTTGTGGACTTTACTTTTGTAACTTGAACAACTGCATCTAAGAGGAAAGTATGTAATTATCAACTAGTGACTTTTTCCTGGTTACTATTTTTGGTTTTTTTTTTTTCTGTTTTGTTTTGTTTTTGAGATTTTGTATTGTTTCTACCCTCTTTCTGTCTCAAAATTTTTTCTCAAGTAAAAAAATTTTAAAAAAACAGGAGGAAAAGAAAGTGCTCTAAAAGAGATAATTGTATGTATACTTAAGTGTGTAGGATTGATAACCATTTTACTAAGTTATTGTTGGATCGGTGAACAGAACTGTTTGCAGCCTCACTGTTTGAATGTCCACTTTGTATGCTTTAATTTTCTAACTTGAACAACTATATCCAAGAAGATAATATGTAATGTATCAAATAGTGATTTCTTACTGTTTATTTTTTTTTTGAAATTCTGTATTGTTTCTACCTTTTTTTCTGTTTTGCTTTCCCCCTCTTTAAATAAAATAAGAAAAAAAATTATGTTATCATCTAATTTGCCTTTTAGAAATGGTTTTTAGCATTGTCAGTGGTGTCTGAGAGAACATCCATGTCTCCTTTCCTTAAATAGTACTCACATTATTATTTACTTAAAATAATCTAGTTAGTTATAATTAAATTGTCTCAATTTGTTTAAATTTGTGTTTTCTCAATTATCTGTGAAGTTGGATGTTTTCATTGTTTGTGGCACTAAGGATTAAACTCCTGGCCTTCATGCTGAGTCTCTAGCCCCATTTTTTGGATATATGGTCCCACCCAGTTGCTAAGTTGCCTGGGCTAGGCTCAAACTTGCAGTCCTCTTATCTCAGCATCCCACTGCTAGAATTATAGGAATCTACCACCACACCTAGCTATTTGTACCTATATGTAATTGAATTGCCAGAATTCTTTCAGCCCTTGATTTTTTTCAAATATGTCATTTTGACTTTTAGTATAATTTTTAAACTAGACATGCTTTCATTTGTGGGCTATTTTATTATGCTTCTCTTAATTTAATAATGTTAAATTCCTTCACTTAATCTAATAGCAGTAAGACTTTTGAATATGTGAACAATCAAAACAAATTCATGACCTTCAGAGGTAGACAAAGTTCTATCATGGGACAGAGAAGGACTGTCACAACTCATGTATTTGCTTATGTGGTAAAGGTGTATAGCTATCATAAAAATCCCAGAGCTTTTTAATACCTTATTGCTGTCTATAAAATTAATATTCTTCATATAATACATTTGATTATTTGTATCTTCTCGTGACTTTAATTCAACGTTAGTATTTCCATAAAGTACTTAACTCTGAAAATAAACAGCAAATTGGAAAGAATAATACAGACTTCATGTAGAATCCTGAGTAAACAGGCAAGAAAAAAAGTCAGAGCAATTTTTGGCCAGTTAAGAGAAGGATTAAAGTGCTGGGGACTTAGCTTAGTGGTGTAAGCGCTTGCCTGACAAGTGTGAGGTTATGAGTTTGATCCCTGGTACAAAAAAAAAAAAAAAAAGAATTAAAAAGCCATCTCTGCGTAGCCTATAAATCTGCCAAGATTAAGAGTGTGCGTTACCACACCAAAACAGTGTTCATAATGAAGGCCTAAAATCATGAAGATTCAAAATTACAAGTATTTATATAATGTTTATAAGATGAGATAATTTAGCCTCTTTCAAAGAATTTTTTTAATGTTATATTACTTATGGGTGGGTTTGTTTGTTTCCCTAGTGCAAGAAATCCTTTTTCTCACGGTTTGGATCCCAGTCCCTCTTTTTTTTTCAATAAATGTATTCTATCACTTTGGCTACTCCAAAGTGATCATCATCTCCTATATAAATGATCTTTTCCTCAGAATAGATGTCTAATAAGTCTCATCACAAATACGTATCCTTTTGTAGTTTCTTCCCAATTTGTCTGCTCTCCTTTATGTCCAAATGTCTTAAGTATCACTGTCTCTTTGCAGTGTCCACAGTCCACTCCAGTGTGGCTTTTGGGCCTCTCTCCACTGCAGCTGTTTTTGTCAAGATCCTGCATTACCAGTATAGTACCAAATTCCTGTATTCTTTTCTCTCGTATTTCTTGACTTTTGTTCTTTCAACAGAATTGATATATACCTTACTTTTGAAATTACCTTTTGGCTTCCTTTATACTATAGTTCCTAGTTCTTCTTAAGGCTGACTAGTTTACTCTTCAGTCTCTTCTGCTGGTGACTACTACACTAACAAATCTCTTACAAAGAATGTGTATTTGATTGAGAGAAGTGTTCTATATTCATCAGTCAAGTGCTTGTTACCAGATGCAAGGCCAGGGTGGTGTTGGATTTCACCTCATTTATTTCCCTTGGCTGAGAAATTATAGTCTTGAGAGGCTGTTGATCATTATCTAAACAGTTTCTTTTATTCTGTCTAGTTTCCGAGTTGTTTTGGGGGAAGAGTGGATCTTATTCTTGTTACTGTATGGCCAGAGCTGGAAGTTCCCAGTAAAAAGGAATATGATACTTAAAGGCTATATCCTAAGCCTTCTCTGGTTGCATTTACTTTTTAAGTACATAGTAATTTGTGACCTTAAGTATTTAAATGCAAAAGATTCATTTCTGTAGCTTTTTCTAACAGATCACTTACCTGTTTCATCAATTCATTAACCTTATCAACCTATTGTTTCTTTTTTTTTTTTTTTTTTGGTAGGCAAGGTCTTACTATGTAGTTTAGCCTGGCCTTGAACTCACTATGTATCCCAGGCTGACCTCACACTCATGGCAATCCTCTTGCCTCAGCTTCTCTAGTGCTGGGATTATAAACATGTGCCACCGTTTCGCCTGGCCAGCCTGTTTCCTAACTGCTTTCCCTCAATTCATGCCCAGCTGAAATTCATCGGCCATTTACAAACTAGAATTATAGTAAGCCACTAAGTTAGGAAAGAGTTCCATTATGGGAAAATATTCATAAGTCATATTTGTTTGTAAGTCCAACAAAGTGAGCATTACACATTTTTGGCATAAATATACAATGTATATTGCTTTTCACTTTGCAGCAGACCCCTGCACATCACCACCACTTTTCCTTTGCTTCCAGACATCCTGATCTCTGACCACTACACTACTGTACACTATGACACTGTACGGTAAGCATACAGCAACACAACTGTGACAGTGTCCCACAGACACACGAGCTACTTCAATAATTTGTTCATATTATGAATGTGATGCAAGATCTGTTCATATCTGTGAAAAATTTGCAACTCAAATGTTGGTGAGTCAGGGACTTACTGTGTTATTTAATATTACAAATTATAGGGCTGGGGATTTAGCTAGTGGCATAAGCACCTACCTGGCAAGTGCAAGGTTGCGAATTCGATCCATGGTACCAAAAAAAAATTATAAATTATATCTAGTCACTGCCATGCTTAAGACTTAAACAGTTTTTCTGCTGTTCTTAGAATTTATATTCAGATTCTTTATTATGGTCCATAATATTTGACATGGCATTGGCTACCTCTCTATCTCATCTCAAAGCCTCTTTCATTTTCTTTTCCTCTTTCCCAAAGTCCTTCCTGCTTTGGGGACTGTGGACTTTATATGACCTTGGACAGGAATAAACTTCTCTTTGTTCTTTTAAATTCTGAGTCATTCTTGCCTTTCAAATCTTACCTCTCAAATCTGTCTTTCTCCGGGAGACCTTAATTCCATTTCTATTGCAGTAATTACCATCCATTAATTATCTTTTTTGTATTTTATAGTAACTATTTCCAACTGCAATTTATCTTGTTTACTCATTTATCTCCTCTGCTAGAAGGTGATCCTCTTCAATTAAGAATCTTATTATTCACAACTTTATTCTGTGTATGGCCCAGGGATTAGAATACAGTGGTTGATAAACATTTGTTGAATAAATAATAGGTGAATATTAGATATATATAATTTTAAAAGTAGGGAAGCAGGCTGCTAAGTTCGATTCTAAGAAAAACTTCATTATATAATTTTTTTTCTAATTTTAAGCCTATCTTTGTATTTTTCTTTTTTTTTTAATTTTATTTTGAAAGTAGTAAAAATACAACAGAACAAGACAGAACAAAATCAATAGAGACAGTGCAGAGAATTTGGTACAGAACTTCACAGCAGGTTACCAGGATAACAGTAATAGGTACCACAGTATATCTCATTATCTTCACAATAGTTGTCTAGTCAATTAGGTATAGCAAAATCAAACCAAAAATAGAACATTATAAAATCAATTGAAAGAGAATAATGAAAAGAGTAAAGCAATTAATAATAATCAAAATTGAAAACAACACTTGCTCTCAAAGAGAAGCTAGAGGAGGCCCCTCCACATTTGCTATATTGCATACAATCATCCTGCCAAGAGATGTTCAGACCTCTGTCCCCAGTTGTTAGGAGGAGGGGGATGTTGGATTCCAAGCCTGTACACCAGTAGGCTCACAGGAAATACTACTGGGCCTGCTCCTGACTGATGCCCGAGGATGGCACTCACCAAGAGGCGGGCGAATGGCTTCTTTGTGCAGCCTGCTGGGTTCCAGCATGGCCGTGGCGGGATCTCGGGGGCTACTCTCTGATTCTCCACCCGGCTGATGCCTGAGGAAGACACTCCCCAAGAGGGCAGGCAAATGGCTTCTTTGTGCCTCATTATATAATATAAGTGTGTTAGTTTCTCATATGTAAAGTAAGGATAATAATAAACCTTTGCTCATAGAATTATTGAAAGAATAAAATGAAATGATATAAGTACAGCATTTAGATCATGCTTCAAAGGAAGCACTTGATAAATGCTAAATGACATCATCATGTCATCAGGTTGGAAAATTACAGTTCAGTACACCCTACTTTATACAAGAGACTATTAGCTCTTCAGCTGTTCTTGTTGTAGTGACTTTAAAATATATTGTTATAGACAATAATATTCTAGTGCATACTTCAAAAAACTAGAAGAAAGGATTTTGAAAGTTTTTGACAAAAGAAAAAAATTAAATATTTGAGGAAATAGGTATGTTTAACTTGATTTAAGCATTATATAGTATGTATGCATCAAAACATCATGTGCAATTTTTTGTGATTTTTATCAGTTAAAAGTAAACTGGTTACAAAAAACTGGAAAAACATAAGGTAAAAGTATATTCTTGAATGGTTAATCTTTTAGTGTGTAAATGAAAATTTGGTTTCTGAAATGCATTATTATCAAAAGTAAAACTATTTGCCAGGCATGGTGATGAATACCTATAATCCTAGCTCTCAGCTGAGACAGGAGGATTGCTGGGAGTTCAAGGCCAGCCTGAAACTCTGTCTCAAAAAGAAAAACCCACACAAATATATATGTATATATATATATATGTATATATATATATGTATATATATATATATCATCAATATATATGACTATTTAGACTAAATTGCATGTAGACATTTACTTGTGGTATTTAACATGAGAATTGTCAAAAAATTTGTCTTAAATAAAATGTTGCTTCAGTGCTATCTATGGCAGTTAAGGTGGTATAAAGGAATCATTAGGTGTTAATTAGTATTCGTTGAGCTCTTCTACATGTGAGTTACTGGATTTACAATAATGATAAAGTACTTATAGCCATGAAAGGGAACAATAAGTGTAAAACAATTGCAATGGTTTCTGTAGTGAAGAGATGAGCATGAGGTGGTGGGATCACTAAAGAAGAAATGATTTAGTTTATCTTAGAACAAGTAAAGAAGTTTTTTAAGAAGTTTACAGAGTGAATGGAGCACAGAAAATATTTAAAGCAGAAGAAACTAACACAGAACCAGCACTGTGTTTGAGGAACTGCAACTAGTTTTGTGAAACGTGAAAGAAGCGGGAGCCCAGTTATTCTTGTTTCTAAGCAGTACTTTCCAAATTTGTGGTACCCTTTCTCCCCTTTTCAGAAGCATTTTCCCCCAAATGAAAGAATATATCTTAAAGAGTTGAAATTGGAACTGTTGTTGCTTAAGTCCTTCCTGTCCCCTTATCTATATCCCTAATTCTCTTCAAGACACCTTCCTCAGATCTGGAAATGTGCTTTGAATCATGATACTAAGTCATTCTTTTAATGTACTTTAAATAGTTATTTTTGCAGAAACCAGAACTTAATGATAGTAAACTGAATTACGTTTCAATATTCAGAACAGTAGTAATTAGTGGTTTAGTTGATCACTTTAGGACTGGCAATCAGAATAATGCCTTGATTTCCACCATCTAGTAGAGGGGCTCTAAGTCATGACTTTGGAGAAAGCAGTTTCCAGGATTCTTCCTTTTACATTATTTATTTATACCCTGCTTCAGTCAAGGAGGATTGTATCCAAATAAATACATTGTTTGGAAAAATGTGCATTATAAATCAAGCCATTAGCAGCTATTAAATATACCTTTTAACACTGACTGTAAGATTTATCTATGTGGTAATCAAAATAAAAAGAATCATAAACTTTGCCATATTCCTCACAGGAGAGAAAATATGAATTGTTCATAGGAAGAGTTGTTCCTGCAACTTCTCTAAGAAATATGTGTGGTTCTTATATACGTAGATCTGCAATAGATGACAACTTCAGTTCCTCTCTACTATAAATACAATGGCAGATTACATAAGATAGTTACAGTAGAGTGACAGTAAAAATGAGGGCATCACATTAAGTATCTTCATGAGTAAATTTGTAAAAGGGCAAAGTAAAATTTTGCTGGGTGTAGTGGCTCACGCCTGTAATCCCAGCACTTAGGAGGCTGAGGCAGGAGGATCATTGCGAGTTCAAGACCGGCCTGGGCTACGAAGTGAGCTCAAGGCCAGCCTGAACTGCATAGAGACACCCTGTCTCAAAAAGTCAAAAAAAAAAAAAAAAGTAAAATCTTTTAAAATTGTGGTTTTCTCATGATCTTATTTACATAAGGACAAGTTCTAGTTTACCAAATGAGTAAGCTGCTTGCATTTCACATAGTCCCATTTTATAGTGTGTGACTTTTAACAACAGTTACTTGGTGTATGGGGTGCAATAGAGTGTATTGTTCATTGGCAAAAGGTTAGTATGAGTTGGAAATCAAATGAGGAAATTATAAGGTTAAGGTTTATAACTTGTAATGGAAAATGACTAATTGACTAATTTCAGTAACACACTGGCCTGGAAAGGTGGCAAGCCACTCTTACTGAAGGTAGATCTCAGGGGAATTTCCAGTCAAAGCTGTTAACTTAGATTTTTATAGTTTTTTTTAAATATCTTATTAGTAATGTTTGTGGTACATAATGATTATATCCCTTGTGGAGGATTGGTTCATGTACATTATATATCTTACTTCTTTTTTAGAACTGCAATTAATTCATGAAAGTTTTTTTGTCCATTCTGCCCTGATTAATAATCAATTTGTTTTGAACCATAACTAACTGGCAGTTCAAAAAGTTTAATGTGAGCATCATCTATCTCAGATGCTGAGTGCTATGCCCACACATAAGGGTGTCTGTCTTAATATATCTCAAGCAGAGTCTGAAGTCCCACAAGAGACACTGACACAGAGCACAGTTGATCTAACTGGGGCCTCAAATGTTTAAATCATGTTATATGTAACCTTCCATGGATGTGGAAAATAATACACTCCCAGTTCTGCCTTTCTAATGAACTGTCATTATGAACATCTGTCAAATATATTCATAAATATTAACAAGTTAATTTATTTCAGGATTATTAGATAACAACTAATTAAATTGTGGCAAGAGTCTGCTAATATATTTATTTTGTTCTCTGACTATAAACAAGAAGTACCAAGTTTCAATCATATCCATACCCAGTTTTTTTTCCCCATGTCCCCCAGTTTTTAAAAATCAGACCATATATCTTTTGGGAAGCATTCTCATGTACTTTGATTTTTCACATAAAAATATAGTACTGATTATTACTGTAACTATAGCTGGATAACTTTATTGAACACTTATTGTTTGTTAAGTTGTTTTAACTACTTTACATGTAATAATTTAAATCTTTCAAGTATTACATGTAACTACTTTACATGTAATAATTTAAATCTTTCTATAATCCCTGAAATTATCCTCTTTTTTATACATGAAGAAATTATAGAAAGGTGAAGGAATTTTCTCCAAGGTCACACAGTGGATCAACATAGATTTTGGGGGACATATGAGTACCATGAATTCAGAATTAGATTAATCCAGTTTATTTACATGGAGAAAAGACTGACTTCTCTAAAAATTGTACTTTCTTACTGTTTAACCCACTCCCCAGGAAATAATACTGGTGATTAATTTTTAAATTATGAATTTTTGAATCATGGTTTATAGGCATGATTGTGTTATAGGAAAACTTGCTAGAGAAACTTTGGGATGTATTATAAAGGAAAATGCTCTAAGATTTTGGCCTAATGTTCAAAAATCAGTGTAGTTTGAAGGAATAGAGAGTTGGTTGCTTTTGAATGAACAGATTCTCAAAGTCTAATAGCTCATAGAGCAGAAGAGTTTGAAATGTTTAGGTTCTTCTGTTTATTCAGTAAACTCCATTGAAAAGACATTCAAAATATCATCTCAGTCCTGACTGACTGATCAGTCTCTGTGTCTCTCCCTCCTTCCCTCCTTGACTCCCTCTCTAGTCGTGTGTCTTCCTCTCTCTCTCCACTGCTACTACTACTCTTTATCGCCCTCCTTCCCCCTTACTTGTCTCCATCCTCCCCCCATTCCTCAGTCTCATTCCAGCAGAGATCCATGGTTTATAGAATTTAGATAAAGCCTTTCTATTTTCTCTTGCCACAGTTGTTCACTGATCTGGGGATGACAGCTTCTGTAGGTTCAAAATCCCCAATCATGATATTTTTCTACGCTGAAAGTTTCATAAAGCAAGATCTGGATCTGTTTTCTGTCACCATGGTTATACTTTGTATGTAACACATAGTAGTGCTCAATATTTTATGAAAATCAATGGATAGAGTATATTCGTTACAACCCTCTTATATATTATTGGTTTGTGCCATACTAAGTTTGACTTTACTTTGATAAAAATATAGGAAAAAAAAAAAAACCAACAGGAGGTAAAGGGTAAGCATTACTTAAAGATTATTCTCTGCCACATACCTTTGCTTTTCTTTGTCCCATTAGGGGAATTCACCAGTGGTAAATCTTGATTAGATATCTTTTAGAAGGAGATTTTTAAAAGTAAAAATCTGTTTAAATTCCCACCAAGAGCATAGAGGGGTTACTTTTTACTGAAGCTTTACCAGCATTTGTTATCATTTGATTTCTTGATGTTAGCTATTCTTTCTGGAGTAAGATGGGATTTCAGTGTTGGTTTTTTTGCACTTCCTTAATGGCTTGTGATGTTGAGCATTTCTTCATGTGTTTATTGGCTATTCATACTTCTGTGAAGACTCTTAATTTCATGTTCCCATTTTTTTGACTGGGTTTTTTTGGGGGGGTTCTAATTTTTTTCTAGTTCTTTATATAGTCTAGAGATCAGTCCTCTGTCTCAGGAATAACTGGCAAAAATTCTTTCCCATTCTGTAGGTTTTCTTCTTACTCAGTTGGCTGGTTCTTTTGCTGTGTAGGTTTTAATTTCGTATGATCTTATTTGTTGATTCTATTTCCTGTGTAAACAGGATCTTGTTTAGAAAATCCCTACTTATCCCTATAAATTCAAGAGTTTTTACCTATTCTATCTTCCAACTGTTTAAGTGTTTCTGTTTTACGTTTAATTGTTTGATCCATTTTGATTTTGGTTTAATACATGGTGAGTGAAACTTTTCTAGATTCAATTTTTGTATATGGATAGCCAGTTTTCCCTGTACCATTTATTGAAGAGGTATCTTTACTCCATGTTGGAAATTAATATGGAGATTCCTCAAAAAATTAAAACTAGAAATTCCATTTGAGTCAGCTATTCCTTTTTATGTATCTTCCCAAAAGAATTAAAGACTTCATATTACAGTGTTATTTGTATACCATACTTATAGCAGCAGAATTCATAACAACTGAATCTTGGAAGCCTCAGATTTGACCATCAGCAAATGAATAAAGAAAGAAAATGTGATAATTTCATACAATGGAGTACTACTGTGCCATACAGAAAGATAAACTTGCATCATTTGTAGGAAAATGGGTGTACCTTGATATCATAATGTTAAGTGAAATAAATCAAACATACAAGCTTATGATTTCTCTTATTAGGGAAATACAAATTATAAATAAAGAACAAAATAAATGATTGATAAGCAAAGGGATATATTTTTTCTTAAATAGGAAGGAGATCAAGAGAAAGAGGGGAGGGAAAAGGACTGAAAAAAAGAAATTCAAATTCATTAGGTTCATGTACCAATTCCACACAAGGAATGTAAATGTTATGTACTGCAAATATGGACTAATAAAAATACTCAGAATAGAAATCAGTGTGGGAGAACTGTATTCCACCTTCAGAAGAAACAAAACTAGAAAAGGGGTGATACTTGAGTTAAAGCCATTGGTTTAATCTGCTCTAAAGTTCACTGTTTATTTAAAAGTCTAAACTGTTTAAGAATGTTAAGTTATCCTCACAAGTGGCTGCAGGATGAATTTGTAGAAACTCCCACCCTCCCTTTCTCATTGTCTGGCAGGCTGTTGTTAGCAGATTCATCTGGTCAACAAATACTGATTAAATACTACATGCCAACTACTGTACCTTTCTAAATGCTGAGATTACAGTGTTAAATAAAACAAACATAAATTATGTGCTCATGAAGCTTATAATCAGGAAATAGAGATAATAAAACATATTATATATTAAGCATTGATAAATAACTTGATAAAAAATAGTTTGGCCAGGCATAGTGGCACACACTTACCTATAATCCCAGAAGTTGCTAGGCTGAGGCAGGAGGATCACTGAGTTCAAGGCCAGCCTAAACTACATAGGAAGACTCTGTCTCAAAAAATAAATAAATATATTTGTGTGAGCACCATTTCTCTTATCAAAAGGAACTATTCATTAGGTATAGTTACTCCTCAGAGATTGCTCCTGGCTAGGATACATGCTTTCATAATGTAGGGAAAGCCAATATATACTTAAAGGTTAAACCCACATTTTTGCTTTTTTTTTTTTTTTCTAAAAGAAAACTCCTCCCTCAAAATACAGTAGTAATATTTTGGAATCCTATGATTTATAATCACATAAAAACTGAAGCAAGTTTGAGTTAGACAGTTACCTCTTAACTGCACTTCAAATTTGTAGCTAGTTAAGATGATGACATAAGAGTCAGTCATAATTCTATTTATTTCCGATAAAGTGACCAGAAAATCTGGCCTAGTTTTATCCAAAATTGTGCTGGTTGATATTTTTCTTCAGATACTTATCCTTGAGACCCTTAGGGTCTGCAGAACAAACGTTGTTTACCCACAACGAGCTTCATACCCTAAGACCTGGTTTCAAAGAGGCTTTGAAAATTAGCCCTGTTTTGCTCCCAGCAGGCAGGCATAGGCCTGACTTGACCTATGCTTACTCAGCACAAGGTAGCAGAGAAGCAGGATACCCACACTTTGTACAGACAGTAGGAAAGATGTACACTTTATTATCATCATCATCTCTCAAGTTTGTCTTTTAGTCTGTTCTTCACTCTGCAGGATAGTAAATAAGGGATGGAAAGAGACCAGATGTGTTCTGCTGGTATTTTTCTTACCTTGAGAGTGGATGGAAAAACTGAACAGTGAGAAAATTTGAGCATTCCTTTTCTTATTCTAGCAATTACAAGATGGGAAAAAAGATTAACCAATACTTTATAAGGAGCACATATGCCTGAAGAGTCAATTGTCTTGATTTTCTAAAGTATCTATTCCTGCATAATTTTTGCTATTTATAATATTCACAGTTTTTGTTCTAAACTCATTTTAATCAAGTTTATGCATTGAAGAAAAAATACTTGTAAAAGCTATTTTAAGAGAACAGTGGTATAATTTAATTGCAGTAAACATGGGCTTAACAAATGTACCTCTCATAAACAGCTTTGTAATATACCTGAGCATTACTAACTCATAATTTATATGAAAAATTCTAAAGTTGAAAAGTGAGTTAATAGAATTCTTTAAACTTGAATTTGATATATAATTTTATTAATGAAGCTAATACTTTATTATCATTCATTCATTAACTATAGTATATGGGTCCCTTTATTTTTGAGAAGAAAACTATAAAAACTAAGATAACATGCATTTTTAAAAATATTTTAGGGTTCTAGAAAACATTACTGTCTTATTTGATTTTATAATGATACCAAACACTATGTAGATGTTCATGGTGCAAAGAATCTCAAAAAAAAAAAAAAAACTGTATGAAGATCTCAGACAATGTTATTGATGAACTGATATTTACAGAATTTATGTCTGTAGATGTTAAAACAATAGACTATTAGCTGGGCATGGTGGCTAACTTTTTGACTGAAGGTAAAGATTCTATTTAAAAACAACACAAGTCTTATCAGTGAGTGAGCCGTACATAAAGAGTTTCTCCTTTTGGAAATTATATTGTTTGCTCAATCTTGCATGCCTGTATTTGGTAGCCTGAGCAATTACTTTGAGGATAATAATGTGCAATATAACAGCCATTGTTACATTGGTATCATCTTGTTTTGAAGTCCTATATTGCCATTGTTATTGTCATTTTGCTTTTGCTGTTTTTTGTTTGTTTGCTTCTTGATTTTTGTCTTTTCTCTTTAAAATAAAAAATAAAATAATAAATAAGAGTTTCTCCTTTTGATAGTTGTCAGACAGGTAGTTGGGTAAAACCTGTTGCAAGAGGCAAGCTGTTAAATTCCATGACCACTTGAAATTTTTTTCTAACTTTATTTTTTAATGATAGGTTGTAAAAGTTATTTTAATTGATAAAAGGAATAAGCTAGAATTGTGAGTATTTTATCAGGGCTAGCTAAAATTTTTCTCAGCCAAAAAAAAAAAAATTACCCTTTTAAGTATCCCCATAAGTTTAAATTATAATGCATGTGTACTGTTTATTTTTCTTGATTAGTAATTACCTAAGGAATCTATTGCTAGGAGTCTTATTTTATTTTATTTTTGTACCAGGAATCAAACTCATGACCTTGCTTGCCAGGCAGGATCTAATGCCACTGAGCTATATCCCCAGCCCTAGGAACCTATTTTATATGTTGCTGGCTTACAATATATATGATTGGAGGCATAAAATGATTTGTAAATCCTGACAGTAGAAAAGAAATATTTTCAGTATCATTTTTAAATGGTTTAAAACAATATATCTTTACCCATGTTTACCAACTTCGCCAACTTGTAACTTGTGACTATTTTTCCCTTAAGTGCTAAAATATGTAAATGTACTTAAATAATGAGGATGTGCCCTTTATTTTTCTCAAAAAACAGATTGTACTGATAAAATTGGCCACAGATACAAATTTTTATTAATATGCTAACCATTGTGTTTTCTTTAAAGTCTTTCATCTGGTGTAGAGTTCTTATCAGGACCTTAGTTAACCATGTTTCGAAACTCACAAATTCCTTTAAGGTTAACCCACCCATAAAACTGGCTATTTGTTTCATATGCCTGCCAGTCATCACATTCTAATTGTTGAAAGGTTGGCAAACAGTCTGTTACTATTATCTATGTTCTTATCCAACACAAATTCAAATTTTCAACACCTCAACTATGTGCTGTTTTTTTATTTTCACAACGTAATTGGCCAAGTTCCTCCTCTGCTGTTATGAGTGATTCTTAGCATTGACATCAGAGTGCTTTGTGCTCCAGCCTTTCACTGACAGTCCCAAGCCCAGGGAAGCAGTGCTAGGCTTTCCTTTACACTGACTTGAGCCCCCAATTTAACCACTGTTACCAAAGTACCAAAGGTTGTAGGCTGTGTGATTGTGCTTTGCCTCACTTCAAAGAATGCAGCAGCATTTCAGCAAGATTCTGTGGGGAAAACTAAGCATAGTAAGATGAGAGAGCCACTGAGAAATACCACAAAAGAGGAAAAACATGAGCCATGGGTAAAAAGGGAGAATGGGAATTTTCTAGCACTGACTGATTCCTGACAGATTTCCAATTCCAGACCAGTAAACACCTAAGTAAACACATCTCCCCATCATTTAGATGAACTTGTGTATGTTAAAACCAGATCATAACTCACAGGTCTAGCTTACTGTGTGGAAAAAATAGCAAGCTGAAATTAAAAAGAATTAGGTTATAATCTTGGGCAACTTACCTTTGAATCCTCTTGTTCTAGTTCTTAAAATATGATTTATATATAACTGTTTTTTTTTATCGGTACCGGGGATCGAACTCACAACTGCATGCTTGTAAGGCAGGCGCTTATGCTGCTGAGCTAGATCTCTAGCTCCTATATAACTGTTATGAGCTTTAATTAGAGCTTTCTTATTTTTAATTCTCTTCTAATAAGTAATCCGTTGACTCTTTTTAGATGTTGAGGACATGCTCACTTCCAGATCTCTCAAAGCTGTTCAGAACCCTAATGGATGTCCCCACTGTAGGAGATGTTCATCAAGACAATCTTGAAATAGACGAAATTGAAGATGAGCACATTAAAGAAGGGCCTTCTGATTCTGAAGACATGTAAGCATAATGTCATTTATAAACACTGGCATTAATGTAACTGCTGAATTGATAATTTTTTTAAAACATTTCAAAGAGAATAACTTATCTACACATTTTTTAAAATGTTTTATATCTGACTTTTCACTACTCTGACTTTTTACAATTTAGTGTAGTTGTACAAATTTTGATAATGTACATCTGCCTCTAAATTATATAGGAAATTAATCTCATTTGAAGGATATGAGAAAAAATGGTTTCTGTTGTTGCTCACTGTCTTATTTACCAGTAACTTGCATATAGTCACTATATACACACTGGTTTGCATAGAGTAAGTACTCAGTAAATACTGGTTAAGTGAATGAGTGTTAGGAGGCTGCTTAATAGTGGAATGCCATAGAATACAGAGATTATAGTGTGAAATTATGAATAATTAATATTCTACATTTCCCCAGGAAAATGACCAGAAAGCTCGACTCCCATGTCTTTTCCATGTCTGATTTCATGGCCATGTCAATGGGGGAGCTTGCATGCAGACTAGGGGTTTTGTTTGTGTAGGGTGGGAAAAGGGATTACTCTGTGTGTGTGTGTGTGTGTGTGTGTGTGTGTGTATGTTATACATAATTTGATTACCTTTATAAAATTTATTTTTTTATTTTAAAGAGAATAAAACAAAAGAAGACAGATCTAAGCAGATCAGAAGAGAACAATGTAAGCAACACAGCACTTCACAAGACAATTGGATATTAACAGTAGCTATCATAATGTCTCTTTCTTTGAAATAGTTGAGCTTAGCTTTACACACAATAATGTCAAACATAACAAAATAGAATAAAACCACTCAAGAGAATGAAAGTATTGCAAGGCATTCTGAACCAAATAACTGAAGATGAACAGTGGCTACTATATTATCTCATTTTCCATAAAAAATTTGTTTATACTATCATACATATTAAAATCCAATAAGACATAACATGATAGAACCAATGGTAATAGAAAAATAAGAACATTGTAGGACTTCAGAGCAAGATGTAAATCAATAATGGTTGCCATATTGTCTTTTCTTCAAAGTAACTATTCATACCATCACATATATTAAGATCAAACAAAACAGAATAAAACCATTCTAACCAATGAATGAAAATATAAGACTTCAAAGCAATATAATGGTGAACCATGATTACCATAAAATCTTCTGTACTCTTACCATTTCTTATACTAGAGAGACTATACAGTATTTATACATGTGAGTTTGATGTATTTCACTTATGAGTATGGATTCAAGTTGCATCCATTTATTTATAAATATCTCAATGTGATCATTCTGTATAGCTGAGTAGTACTCCATTGTATAAAAGTATCACAATTTTTTTATCCATTCCTTGGTTGATGGGTACTTAGGTTGTTTCCAAGATCCGGCTATTACAAATTGTGCCTCTATAAACATGGGTGTACATATATCACTGTGGTAAGATGTTTTCAGTTCTGGGAATATACATAAGAGTGGAATAGCTGGGTCAAATGAGACCTCCAACCCCAGCTTTTTAAAGAATCTCCAGATTGACCTCTACAGTGGTTGCACCAGTCTACACTCCCACCAACAGTGCAGAAGAGTTCCTTTTTCCCCCCACAGCCTCTCCAGCATTTGTTGTTGGTAGTTTTGTTGATCCTGGCCATTCTTTCTGAAGTGAGATGAAATCTCAGTGTGGTTTTAATTTGCATTTCTCTAATGACCTATGATGGTGAACATTTTTTTGTACATTTATTTGCCATTTGTATTTCTTCATCTGAGAACTGTGTGTTCATTTCAGATGCCCATTTTTGGGTTGGGTCTTTGAATTTTGGGGGTCTGATTTTTTTTTTAATTCTTTATAAATTCTAGATAGAAGTCCTTTGTCTGAGGGACAGTTCACTAAGATTTTTTCCCAGTTTGTGGGTTTTCTTTTCACTCTGCTGGAGATTTCTTTGGACATATAGAAACTCTTTAATAAGATGTGATCCCAGTTATTGATTCTGGGAAGTATTTCCCGTGCAGTTTGGTTCTTGTTCATGAATTCTCTACCAACCCCTATGTCTTCAAGATTTTTACCTACTTTTTCTTCCAACAGATTTAGTGTTTCTGTTTTAATATTTAGATCTTTGACCCATTTAGATTTTAGTTTAGTACGTGGTGACAGGCAGAGGTCTAATTTTAGTTTTTGGCATATGGATAACCAGTTTTTCCAGCACCATTTATTAAAGAGACTACCATTCTTCCAGGAAACATGCTTGGCCCCTTTATCAAAGATAAGGTGGTTGAGTGTTTTCATAGTTGTATCTTGTAGTCTATTCCATTGATCTCCAGGTCTGTTTTTATTTCAATACCATGTTGATTTTATTACGGTAACTTTGTAGTATAACTTCAAGTCAGGGATTGTGATGCCTCCTGCCTTGGCTTTGCTGCTTAGAATTGCCTTTGCTATTCTAGGTCTCTTCTGGTTCCAGATCAATTTTAGGAGTGATTTCTCTAGATCTATGAGATATGTTAGTGGTATTTTCATTGGGATTGCATTGAATGTGTATAACAATTTTGGGAGAATGGCCATTTTTACAATATTTATTCTTCCTATCCATGAACAAGGGATGTCTTTCCATTTTCTGAGGTCCTCTTCGATTTCTTTTTTCAGGGTATTATAATTTTCCCTATACAATTCTTTTACATCTTTTGTTAGGTTAATTCCTAAATATTTCATTTTTTTGGATGCTAGTGTGAAGGGTATGGCTTCTCTTATTTCTCTCTCAGTTATTTTGTTGTTAGTGTATAAGAATGCTATTGATTTTTGATTATTGACTTTGTATCCAGCTATATTGCTGAATTTATTTATTATATCTAGGAGTCTTTCAATGGAGGTTTGGGGGTCTTCTATGTAGAGTATCATGTCATCTGCAAATAGTGATAATTTAACTTCTTCTTTTCCTATCTTTATTCCTTTTATTTCTCTCTCTTGTCTAATTGCTCTGGCTAGTATTTCCAGTACTATGTTGAATAGAAGTAGTGATAAGGGACATCCTTGTCTTTTGCCTGATTTCAAGGTAAAGGCTTTCAGTTTTTGGCCATTTAATATGGTATTAGCTGTTGGTTTGTCATAGATGGCCTTTATCATATTGAGGTAAAGACCATCTATTCCAATTTGCTGTAAAGTTCTTATCATGAATGGCTATTGGATCTTATCAAAAGCTTTTTCTGCATCTATAGAAATGATCATGTGATTCTTACTTTTGGCTGTATTGATATGGTGGATTATATTTATTGATTTACGTATGTTGAACCATCCCTGCATGCCTGGGATGAATCCCACCTGATCATGTTGTATAATCTTCTTGATGATTTGCTGCATCCTGTTTGCCAATATTTTATTGAGAATTTTTGCATCTATGTTCATTAGGGAGATTGGCCTATAGTTCTTTTTTTAGTTGGGTCTTTCTCAGATTTTGATACTAGAGTGATACTTGCTTCCAGGAATGACTTAGGGAAAATTGCTTCCCTTTCAATTTCATTGAAGAGTTTGAGAAGTGTCAGCATTAAGTCTTCTTTGTATTTCTTGTAGAATTCCGCAGTGAATCCATCTGGGCCTGGGCTCTTCTTTATTGGTAGGGATTTGATTACATTTTCAATTTCATTAATAGAAACTGGGTTTTTCAGCAGTTTTACATCTTCTTGATCCAGCTTTGATGGTTCATATGTTTCTAGGAATCTGTCCATTTCTTCTGTGTTATTGAATCTGAGAATAGAGGTTTTTGAAATAGTTGATGATCTTCTGTATTTCCACAGAATCTTCTGATTTCACCTTTTTCATTCTGTATTGCATGAATTTGAGTCTTTTCTTTCCTTTTTTTAAATTCGGCTGGCTAGGGGCTTGTCAATTTTATTTATTGTTTCAAAGAACCAACTCTTTGATTCATTGATTCTTTGAATTGTTTTCTTAGTCTCTATTGCATTAATTTCTGCTCTGATCTTTATAATTTCCTCCCTTCTTTTGGCTTTGGGCTTGGCTTGCTCTTCTTTTTCTAGATGTTTGAGGTGTAATATTAGGTTGCTTATTTATGTTCCTTCTGTTTTCCTAATGTGGGAACTCAGTGCAATAAATTTTCCTCTGAGGACCGCTTTCATTTTATCCCACAGATTACATTAAGTTGTATTTGTATTTTAGTTTGCTTGTAGATATTGTTTAATTTCTTCCTTAATTTTCTCTGTGATCCACTGATTGCTCAAGAGTGTATTATTTAATTTCCATGTGTTTATGGGATTTTTGCAGTTCTTTTTATCATTAATTTCCAGTTTCATGGCACTATGATCCGATAACATGCATGGGATAATTTCAGTTCTTTTGCCTTTACCTAAATATGTTCTGTGGGTTAGTATATGGTCTGTTTTAGAGAATGTCCCATGTACTACTGAGAATAATGTATATTCTGATGTTGTTGGATGGAACACTCTGTATACATCTTATCAAATCCATTTGTTCACAGGTGTGATTCAGTTCTGTTATTTCTTTGCTGATTTTCTGTCTAGTTGATCTATCCCTTTGTGTCAATGGTGTGTTAAGGTCTCCTGTTACAATTGTGTTATTGCCTATTTGATTTTTCATTTCTGTTAATACTTGCTTTGTGTAGCTGGGTGCTCTGGAATTTGGTGCATATATATTTAAGATTATTATTTCTTCATCTTGCAGTTTTCCCCTAACTAGTATGTAGTGACCTTTATCTCTTTGGACCATTCATGGTTTGAAGTTCACATGGTCTGCAAACAGAATAGCTACCCCTGCTTTTTTTTTTTTGAGTTCTTGTTGTGTGGAGTATTGTTTTCCATCCTTTGACTTTCAGTCTGTGAGTTTCATTTTGGGTTAGATGGGTTTCTCGTAGACAGCATATGGTTGGACATTGTTTCTTGATCCATTCTGCCAGTCTGTTTCTTTTAATTGGTGAATTGAGGCCATTTACATTAATGGTTATAACTGTCATATATTGGTTTATTGTTGACATGTTATCTTTCTGATGTTGTATTTTAACTTTCCATTCTTTTTAATTGTCTGTCTCGCTTAATGGTTTTTTCCTATGTGTATCTAGAATGTCTTTCAGTATTCTGTGTAGGTTTGGTTTGGTGATCATGAAGTTCTTCAACTGTTCTTTGTCATGGAAGTATCTTATTTCTCCATTTTGAAGGACAGTTTTGCAGGGTACATCAGTCTGGGTTGGAAGTCGTTTTCCTTTAGTATCTGAAACACTTCACTCCATGCTCTTCTTGACTTCGTTGTTTGTGTGAAGAAGTCTGTTGTGAATCTCATAGGTTTTCCTTTATAGGTGATCTGTCTTTTCTCTCTAACAGCTTTTAATATTCTGTTCTTATGTTGGATTTCGGGGATAGTGATTATTATATGTCTGGGTGTAGTTTTGTTTTGGTTATGGCTATTTGGAATTCTATATTGTTCACTAATCTGTACGTCAGTTTCCATACTCATGTTTGAGAAGTTTTCAGCTATTACTTCTGTAAATAGCCTCTTGATATCATTTGTGTTGTCCCCTTCTTTTTCATTTATCCCTATTAATCTTAAGTTGTTTTTCTTTGCATCATCTTGTAGCTGTTGATTGTTATTTCCTGATTTCTTGTTATTTTTAGAAGATCTTTCCTGTTCACTAGCTGCAATCTTATCTTTGAGGTCTGAGATTCTATCTTCACTTTCGTTGAGGCGGTTGTTGCAACTTTCAATAGAGTTTTTCATTTCCTGTATATCTCTTTGAATCAGCTTAATGCATTCTGTTTGTCTCTTAAACTGTTCATTCAGGGATTCTGTCATTTTGCTTTGTTCCTCTAATTTTTTAGTTGTGTCTTCGTTGGATGTATTCAGTATTTCTTTCACTACGTTTATCATTTCTTCTTTTACCTGGGAGATTATTTCTAACTTGAGTTCCCTCATAGCTTCCTGTACTTGCTTCTTTATTTCAGTTGATATCATTTCAGGCATTTCAAGTGTATGGCTAGTATTTTCTTCTATGTACATGGCTTCTAGGTTTTCTTGGGATGGGCTGGAGGTTTGAGATTGCATTTTGGTCTTTCATTTTGTCGTTTTCCTATATTTCTGTTTCCAGCAATGTTCCAAAGTTTTCCCTGGATGTGTTGGAAATCACCTCCTGTGCCCTCCGCTACTGGAACTCACCTTTGGCTCCCCTCGCTTGGTGGGCCTGGTTTCCCTGGTTGAAAGAAGGTCGCTGGGCCTGGTCTACTCAAGCCAGAGGAACCTCTGGAGCCTAGTCCAGTGTGCTAAGGGGGCTGGGCAGGCACCCAGCTGCAGGGATTGATGGTCCCAAACTTTTCTAGAGCTGCCCTGGCGAGCAGCAATTCACCTCGCTGCAGTGGCAGCAGGGCGGACCTGGCTCCCCTGGTTGAATGAAGGTCACTGGGCACAGTCCACTCAAGCCCACGGAACCTCTGGAGTTTAGTCCAGTGTCCTAAGGGGCATGGGTGGGCACCCAGCTGCAGGGAAAATTTATTTCTTTATGATTCATGGGAACCTAGATTTCAGGAGAGAAATGTAACCAACAAGCTTCTGAGAACTGTGGGGAATGGTGGCCCCTTAGATAAAAATCCCCCTTTAACTTCTTCAATAGTAATCAGTCCTCCCAACAGCTCAGACAAATGTTCTAAGTTTTGGGGGTAAAAAAATGAAAGTATCCTTGAGTCAAGTATTTGTAAAAGTACAGTGTGTTCAAATCACTCTAAAAATGTTACAAAATATTAGAACTTGAATGATTTGTAATGTTTTAAATTTGTTTCTGCTTTTCACCTTTGCCTTTACATAGAAATAACTCATATGTTTGTCTGATTAAAAGCATTTTGTCAGTCTCACAATTTTTCTTGCTCTGCTTCATGAGCCAGGATAACTGAATCTGACACATTTTGTTTTTCTGTTAAGCTTTGCCACTTGTTTGCTTGCTTGCTCTTTTTTGGACACGGTCTTACTATGCAGTGCAGCCTGTCCTTGAACTCACAGTGATTTTTCTGTCTCAGCCTCTCGAATGCTGGGATTATAGGTGTACACTTCCTGCCCTTCGATTTTTAAATGTCTAATGAAATTTTATTTTTAAACATTTACCTTTATTTCCATTTTTAATGGAGCTCTGTAGATTTATCCACAGTTTGAAGGAAGAGCTATCTTTTTATGTTTGATTCTTTTGTTTGACCATTGTCATTAACTACACTGGAACCTCAGTTCATGAGCACTTTTGTTTGCAAATAATTTCGTTCACAAACAAGCATTTGGCCAAATTTTGTTTACAAACTTCATCAAGTGACAAACACAGCTATAGCCACCTTACCCACCCAAACATGGCCATCTTTTCCAAAATTATAAGACGATTAAGTTCATGAACTTAAGTACCGCAGTATTTTGATTTTGTATTTTTAATTACCCTATTGGCAACAACCTACAGCACCTTTTTGATTGGCAGAGATTTTTTTCCAACATTTTAATAAAATCATCAGTTTTTAACTGAGTTACAGCTTATTTGTGACTGGTATTTTATATTGCTTAGAATTCTCTAAAAGAGGACTGGGGATTTAGCTCAATGGAATAAGCACCTGCCTGACAACTTCTAGGTACTGAGTTCGATCCCCAGTACCAAAAAAAAAAAAAAAAATCTCTAAAAGAACAAAATCAAGGGCCGGGGATTTAGCTCAGGGGCATAAGCACTCCCCTGACAAGCAAGGTCATGAGTTCAATCACTGGTACCAAAAAAGAAAAGAAAAGAAATGAATCTGAAAATGTTGGAGAAAAAACTGTTACCCAACACTTTGTCAATCATAAAGGTGCTGAAATTGTTTTTGCCAATAAGGTTATTAAAAACACACAGAATATTTAATGAGCATGGTAAAAATAGAAGAATCAAAGATTAAAAGGAAGGGATTGATTAAATGGGCTCAGAGGATCAGAGGCAGGAGGATTCATAATGGCCTTCTGCTTTCCAGAGAGCCAGAGGATCCAGTAGTTGCTCATTCTAAGAAATTGGAAGCAAGTGGCAGTGCCGGTTTGAGACAAGGTCTGAAACTCCCAGAGGAGAATCACTGTGTGAGTCTGTGTGGAAAGCCTAAATAAGCTAAAGCCTGTTGTCCACATGAGATGGCAATAGCAAAAGATGCACCCTCTCAAGCACAATGGAGCTTTTCAAAACACAGGCCAATTTCTTCCTTCTCCGTTTTTTCCATCTGAGTTATAGGCCTATTAGTTGGTGCCACCCACAATTAGAGTACATCTTGCCCTCTCAATTTGATGGTCTCCTTACTGGTCATATACCCAGGAGTATGCTTTACTAATCTGCTAGGTTTCTCTTAATCCACTCAAGTCAATGATTAAGGTTTAACCATGGGACCAGAGATTTAGCTCAGTGGTATAAGCGCCTGCCTGGCAAGCACAAGATCGTGAGTTCAATCCCCAGTACCATAAAAAAAAAAAAGTTTAACCATCACCTGTTCTTTTAATTACTAGTTGTTGAAATAATTGGATTTTAAGAATTACAAGCCTTCAGTATTAGTTAAAAATTTTGAAGGTAAATTATGTGTTAGTGTCACACTGTATCAATATAAGAATTTTCACTTGCTGTTTATCTTTGGAAATGTCTATGCTTTAGCAAAGGTTTTATAACAAAAAAAAAAATGGAAAGAAAGAAAATTGAATTCAAGACCTGATTTTAAAATGCCTTAAGTAGTTTTTGTAATGCTCATTTAGTAAAAGATTGTAATCCTGTCATACATTCCTTATAATGGAAGTCTGAGCAGCCTCAGTTACTTGACATCCCATCTGTGTTGGGCACAAATTCCTCTAGGCCAACAAAAAATGTTGTCAACAGGACACTCTCTGGTTTTGGAAATGGGACATAGCAGATGTGCATAGTAGGTTAGTCTTGCAGTTTAATATTAAGTTAAATGCTCCTAGGGTCAAGGATATAGTTCAGTGGCCAAATGCCTGCCTGGCAAGCACAAGGTCCTGAGTTCAATTCCCAGTAAGAAAAAAAAAGCTAGTATTAAGTTAAATGCTCCTCGTGGGATAATCCAAAAGATTAGATACTTTGTCATTCTTGTTAGGTGCTTTACTTTTCTAGAACTATTGCAAAGTCAAATTGCTAGAGTTTCTGTATTAAGCAGAAAATATTGTCCTTAGATTTTTTATTAATGTAAATTTATTCAAGGTCTTATTATATAATACTGTTTATATTTGAGTTCTTATTAAATATTTGGGGGGTTTTGTTGTGGTTTGTGGGGGTTTTGGGGCTTTTTTTTTTGGATTGCGGCTTGAATTCACCACCTTGTGCTTGCCACCCCAGCATTTGTGCCACTGAGTGGTATCCCTGACCCCATAACTATTTGTTTGAGTGACTCTAAACTTTTAGAAAAGCTGTCAGCCCTTGTACCTTGTTGAGCACTGCATTTTTGGTAGATTAGATCTTTGGTTTGGGTACATAATCTCTCTGATGTCTTCATACGTCTTAAACCTCATTTAAATCTTAACCTATAAATGTTTCTATCTGTATGCTACTTAAAGTGAAAGAAGCAAGTCACAAAAGAATAAAGTTTGTAAGTTATATTTTTTTGAGTTTTGTAGAACTGGCAAAAAACTTAGATTTTAGATATCTCTGCCACTTACTGACTGTAGCCTTGAGCAATTCAGGAAGGTGGGCCTTGTGATGGGCTGAAGGCAGCAGCACTCATGAGACACTCATCAGGGTCAGCAGGTATGTGCATAGGGTTAGGGGTGTTGGATAAAAACTCAACCACAGGAAGGCAACTAGAAGAGAAGCCATTAGATGAAATCAGTACTGGGTGTTTAGAATAAGCAAATAGCTATTTTTCAATCTTTCCATTGCTTCCAGCCTGGGTCTGATGACATGGCATCTTGAGAAAAGTTCCATTCCTCCTGAGGGAAGAAACCAAGTGTAGCAACTAACAGGCTGCTCCCCTTGGGAGATGCAGCCCATCAAGCAAGATAGTCACAAGAGTGGACCTCCTCAGATCACGGCATTGGGGACAGTACAAGCCAAAGAATTACTCAGAAGGCAGTGGCTGAGAACCAGTGACCCCTAGGGACAATGAGGAGCAAAGGGCTTGGTCCTGATAGGGAACTGGAACCAGACTTTGAAGAGTGTGTGAGACAGTAAGAATCATGGGGGCTTACAGTGACTGTTACCAGTGAGATCCAAGGATTGAGAAAAAATCTTGGAGCAGTGCCAGAGCACTGCCTCCCAAACACCCCTAAGTTCTGTGCCCTTGCAAGCTTTTTGTGCTGTCCTCCAGATGGCTACCCAATTCTAAGCAGAAGTCTCCCTAACATTAACGAGCTGGAAAGAGACTTAGAAAATGCAGACTTAGAAATATGGTTATCAGTCCTACACACTTAAAAATACATGCAGTTATATCCTTTAGAGCACTTTCTTTTCCTCTCTTTTTTACAATACCAATTACACATTTTGGGTTTTATTATTCTTACATTTCTTATTACTTTTTTTTAGTTGATAAATTACATATTGTCCTCTTAGAAATACTTCTTCAAGTTACAGAATTATAGCATACAAAGCGGACATTCAAACAGTGAGACTGCAAACAGTTCTGTTCAATGATTCAACAAAAACTCAGTAATACGGTTATCAATCCTACACACTTAAACATACATGCAGTTATATCCTTTAGAGCCCTTTCTTTTCCCCTCTTTTTTACAGTAGCTCAAACACATTTTGGCTTTTATTATTCCTACATTTCTTATTACTTTTTACACTAAAGACACAATGTGATATTTAAAAATATGATTCTTATTTATTTCATTTATGAGAATAGGCTCAAGTTGTCTCCATTTCAATATGAAGGCCTCAAAGTCATCCCTTTTTATAGCTGAGTAATATTCCATTGTATAAAAATACCACATCTTTTTCATCCACTCTGCAGTTGATGGGCATCTTGGTTGTTTCCATGATCTAGCTATTACAAATTGTGCTGCTATGAATGTGGGGGCACATATATCACTGTGATATGACCTTTTCAGGTTTTCTGGGAAAATACCCAGGAGGGGAATAGCTGGGTTGAATGGAACTTCCGATCCTAGTCTTCTGAGAAATCTCCATACTGATTTCCATAGTGGCTGCACCAATCTACACTCCCACCAACAGTGGAGCAGTGTTCCTTTTTCCCCACAGCCTCACCAACATTTGTTAACAGTTGTTTTCTTGATGGTAGCTATTCTTTTCAGAGTGAGATGAAATCTCAATGCTGTTTTAATTTGCATTTCTCAAATGACCAGTGATGGTGAACATTTTTTTCATGTATTTATTTTCCATTTGTATATCTTCCTCTGAGAACTGTGTGTTCATCTCAGATGCCCATTTTTGGAGAGGGTCTTTGAATTTGGGGGGCTTGATGTTTTTCAATTCTTTATATGTTCTGGATATAAGTCCTTTGTCTGAGGGGTTGCTGGCTAAAATTCTTTCCCACTCTGTGGGTTTTCTTTTCACTCTGTTGATGATTTCTTTTGAAGTGCAGAAACTTTTTAATAATATGAGATCCCAGTTGTTGATTCTTTGAAGTGTTTCCCATGCAGTTTGCATTTTGTTCATGAATTCTCTGCCTACCCCTATGTCTCCAAGACTTTTACCTACCTTGTCTTCCAATAGATTTAGTGTTTCTGTTTTAATATTTAGATCTCTGATCCATTTAGACTTCAGTTGTGTGCATGGTGATAGGCATGGGTCTAGTTTCAGTCTTCAGCATGTGGAGAGCCAGTTTTTCCAACACCATTTATTATTATTATTAAAGAGGATATCCTTCTTCCAGTGAACATGTTTAGCCCCTTTGTCAAATATCAGGTTCCTGAATGTCTTTGTAGTTGTGCTTGCATCTTCTAATCTGTTCTGTTGATCCTCAGGTCTATTTCTTTGCCAATACCAGGCTGATTTTATCACTGTGGCTTTGCAGTATAGTTTCAAGTCAGGAATTGAGATGCCTCTTGTCTTGCCTTTGTTGCCCAGAATTGCCTTTGCTATTCTAGGTTTCTTCTATTTCCAAATGAATTTTAGGAGTGTTTTCTCTAGATATGTGAGGTATGTTAATGGTATTTTGATTGGGATTGCATTAAATCTGTATAACAGTTTTGGGAGTATGGCCATTTTCACAATGTTAGTTCTTCCTAGCCAAGAGCAAAGAATATCCTTCCATTTTCTAATAACCTCTTCAATCTCCTTTTTCAGAGTAGTATAATTTTCAGCATATAGGTCTTTTACATTCTTAGTTAGGTTGATTCCTAAGTATTTCATTTTTTTAGATCCTATTTTGAGGGGTGATATTTCCATAATTTCTCAGTGAGTTTTCTGTTTGTGTATGGGAATACTATTGATTTTTGAGTGTTGACTTTGTATATAGCTACAGTGCTGAACTTGTTTATTATCTCTAGTAGTCTTTTAATGGAGCTTTTTTGGGTCTTCTATATAAAGTATCATGTCATCTGCAAATAGTGATAATTTAACTTCTTCTTTCCTATCTTTATTCCTTTTATTTCTCACTCTTGTCTGATTGTCCTGGCTAGTGTTTCCAGAACTATATTGAAAAGGAATGGTGATAGTGGACATCCTTGTCTTGTTCCTGATTTTAAAGTGAAAACTTTCAGTTTTTGTCTATTTAGTATAATGTTGGCTGTTGGTTTGTCATAGACAGCCTTTATAAGGTTGGGGTAGACACCGTGTATTCTGAGTTTCTGAAGAGTTTTTATTGTGAACATGTGTTGAACTTTATGGAAAGATTTTTCTGCATCTATTGAGATGACCATGTGGTTTTTGTTTTTGGCTCTGTTGATGTGGTGTATTACATTTATTGATTTGCATGTGTTAAACCATCCCTGCATTCCTGGAATGAATCCCACTTGGTCATGATATATAATCTTCTTGATGATTTGCTGCATTCTATTTGCTAGTATTTTATTGGGAATCTTTGCATCAATGTTCACTAGTGAGATTGGCCTGTAGTTCTCCTTTTTGGTTGGGTCTTTCTCTGGTTTTGGTACGAGAGTGATACTTGCCTCCAGGAATGATTTAGGGAGGACTGCTTCCTTTTCAATTTCATTGAAGAGTTTAAGGAGTATTGGCATCAAATCTTGTCTAAATTTCTTGTAGAATTCAGCTGTGAATCCATTAGGACCTGGGTTTTTCTTTGTTGGTAAGTTTTTAATTATGTTTTCAATTACAATAGCTGATATTGGGTTATTCAAAATTGCTATATCTTCTTGGTTGAGCTTTGGTAGTTCATATGTTTCTAGAAATCTGTCCATTTCCTCTATGTTTTCCACTCTATGTGAGTAGAGATTTTCAAAGTAAGTATTCATGATCTTTTGAATTTCCATGGAATCTGTAGTAATTTGCCCCTTTTTCGTCCTTGTTGCTTGAATTTGGGTTTTTTCTTTTTCTTTATGAAATTAGCCAGAGCTTTGTCAATTTTGTTTATTCTCTCAAAAAACCCGCTTTTTATTCATCAACTCTTTGTATTGTTTTTTTTTTTTTTTAGTTTCAATTGCATTGATTTCTGCTCTAATCTTTATAATTTCCTCTCTTCTATGAGCTTTGGTCTTAACTTGCTCTTCTTTTTCTAGAAGCTTGAGATAAAGCATTAGGTTGTTTATTTGTGCTCATTCTGATTTCTTGATATGACTATTGCTATATATTTCCCTCTTAGGACTGCTTTCATTGCATCCCACTGGTTACAGTATGTTGTTTCCTTATTTTCATTGAAAATGTTTTATTTCTTCTTTAATTTCATCTGTAGCTCACTGGTTGTTCAAAAGGTTATTATTTAATTTCCATGTATTTATGCAGGTTTTGCAGGGGGGTTTTGCCATTAATTTCCAATTTCAGTGTGCTATGGTCAGATAGTATGCATGGGATAATTTCAATACCTTTGCAGTTACTTAAGAATTTTTATGGGATAATACATGGTCTATTTTGGAGAATATCCCATGCGCAGCTGAGAATTTGTATACTGATGTGGTTGGGTGGAACATTCTGTAAACATCTACTAAGTCCAATTGCTCACAGGTATAATTCAGTTCTATTATTTCTTTACTGACTTTTTGTCTAGTTGATCTATCTCTTTGTGACAATGGTGTGATAAGGTCCCTTGTTATAATTGTGTTCTTTTGTATTTGTTTTTTCATGTCCATAAGTACCTGTCTTATATAGTTGGGTGGTCCTGTATTTGGTGCATATATATTTATAATTGTTAGTCCTTCCTCCTGAATTTTTCTACTAATGAGTATGTAGTGACCTTCTTTATCTCTTTTAATCATTTTAGGTTTGAAGTTCACCTTTGTCTGCAAATAGAACAGTTACCCCTGCTTTTTTCTGGGTTCCTGTTGCATGGAATACTGTTTTCCATCCTTTGACTTTTAATCTATGAGTTTCCTTCTGGGTCAGATGTGTTTCTTGTATATAGCATATTGTGGGATCCTGTTTCTTGATCTATTGTGTCAACCTATTTCTTTCGATAGATGAATTGAGGCCATTTACATTTATAGATATCACTGATATGTGCTGGCTCGACTTTGCCATGTTATGTTCCACTTGTTTGCTTTCTGCTTTTCCCTCTTGTTTAATTGCTTGTACCTGGTGGCTTCTTTCTGTTGTTGTTCTGGGTGTTGTGGTCGTTTTTATCTCTATCTAGTATGTCTTTTAATACTCTTTCTAGGGTTGGCTTGGTGGATGTGAATTTCTTCAGTTTTTATCATGGAAGTATCTTGTTTCTCCATTAAATTTGAATGAAAGTTTTGCTGGGTACATCAGTCTGTGTTGAAAGTTGTTTTCTTTCAGGGCTTGAAAGTTATTTTCTCACACCTGTAATCCTAGCACTCAGGAGGCTGAGGCAAGAGGATCATTGTGAGTTCAAGACCAGCCTGGGCTACAAAGTGAGCTCAAGGCAGCCTCAACTACATAGAGAGACCCTGTCTCAAAAAGACCAACAAAAAAAAAAAAAAGAAAGTTTTTTTCTTTTAGGGCTTAAAATACCTCTCTCCAGGCTCATCTTGACTTGAGGGTTTGTGCTGAAAAGTCTGCTGTGATTCTAATGGGCTTTCCTTGATAGGTGAGTTGTGTCTTTCCTCTAACAGCTTTTAGTATTCTGTTTTTATGCTGTATGTCTGAGACCTTAATTATTATATGTCTGTGTATAGATTTATGTTGGTTGTGACTGTTTGGTGTTCTATATGTCTCACTTATCTGCATATCAGATTTTTTCCTCATGTTTGGGAAGTTTTCTATTACTTCTATGAATATTTTGGCTATGTCATTTGCATTGACTCCTGCCTCTTCACTGATGCCTGTTAACCTTTTATTTTTTCTCTTGGCATCATCTTGAAGCTGTTGGATTGTCACTTCATACTGCTTTGTTATTTTTAAAAGTTCTATCCTTTGATGATCACTAATTGTGATCCTGTCCTCGAGGTCCGAAATGCTTTCCTCAGCTTCATTTAAATGGTTTTGCACACTTTGAATAGAATTTTTTGTTTCTTGGATTTCTCTTTGAGTTTGTTTCATGAATTCTGCATGTTTTCTATATTGTTCATTCAAGGTTTCAATCAGTTTCTCATGCTCCTGTACTGTTTTCTCTATTTCTTCTTTAGCTGTGCTCAGCAACTCCTTTACTAAGGTTTTCTGTCTTTACATGAGAGAGTACTTCTAATTTGATTTCTTCTATAGCCTCATGGAGTGGTTTTTTTTTTTATTATTTCATTCACTATTTTTTCAGAGGTTTCTGGTGTGTTACTTTTGAAGCCCTCTATTTCAATGTCTCCTGTACTTGCCCTTGGTGGGCTAGCAGTTTGAGATTGCATTTTGCTTTTTCCCTATTGTGTGCTTGTGTGTCTCATAAGCCCTTTTGATTTTCTCCAAGTTAGGGGAGTCCTTATTGGCACACTCCTCACTCTGCTGATGTTTTCTGTATGCAGGAAGGAGTTACCCCCACTCTTGTCAGATTCACCAAGGTCTTACAGTTAGTTGGATGGAACTTTACTACTGGTCCTATTTACCCACTGTACAACTCTATTTTAGGGGCATACTCACCAAACTGACTGGAGCCTGCTGAGATCTCCCGTTTGGGTGAGGCAGTCACTGAATCTCCCCTCAAGCTAGCACAGTTAATCCGTTTAGTCCAAGGTTCTGGGAGAAAGAGTGGGAGCTCTGGCTGGTGTTCCCTGGTCCTGAAAGGTCATCTGCAGAGAAGGTAGAGTCACAGATGGGGATTGGAGTCTGGGGTGGCCATGGGCGCCTGTGGCTGGAGTTCCTACCTCTGCAAGGTGGTCTAAGACTCCACCTTTCTCCCCAGCGCCGCCCACTCTCCCACCAACTTCTCACACACCAACATCTTGTGTTTCTTTTTAGTCTCCTGTTTTCCTCAATTTTCTTCTTTTATTTATTTTTTAAATATGTTTTTATTTTATTTTCTTCCATCTCCCAGTCATTTTTCTATTGTTAGTAATTCTTTGTATTAGAGTGGAAAATTTGGTAAATAAGCTCTAAACTAATAGTGATTGTTTGGTTGTTAATAGATTTTGCCAGTAGTTATTCTATCCCTGCAATTAGGAATCTCTATTAAAATGGCAGAGCCCTGTAGCCCAAATGATTTAAAACATTAAAGACACCTACACGCACACACGCATGCCTGCACACACACACCATGAATGATGAAGGGAAAATGCAGTAAAATGCCTCAAAAAATTCATAATCCCCCAAAGCTAATCTCAATGGCATTGCAATAGAAGAAATTTCAAATAAAGAATTAAAAAACAATTGTTTGAAGAGATTTTTAAAAGAACAAAAAAGCAGTAGAGAAAAACATCAAGTAATTTTAAAAAGTTAAGTAAGATTAATGAACACTTAGCCAAACTGACCAAAAGAAGAAAAGACCCATATCAATGCAATTATAAATAAAAAAGGTAAAATCACAGTGGATACCAACCAAATCCAGAGGAGTTAATCAAAAATGTACATCCTAATAAATTGGAGAATCTCAAAGTGGATATATTCCTAGACAATATAATTTACAAAAATTGAAGAAAATATGAAAATCCTGAATAGATTAGTAACAAGCAAGGAAATTAAGGCAATAATTAAATGTCTACCAACTGACCTGATGGAGTCACTACTGAATTTTATCATAACTTCAGGGGGGAACTAATGTCAATATTTCCAAAACTCTTTTATAAAATTGAAAGGGAAGGAACACTAACATACTTATTCCTTGAAGCCAGCATTACCCTGATAGCAAAACCAAACAAAGTTTCAACAAAAAAAGAAAGAAAACTGCAAGCTGTTATACCTTTAATGAACATAAGTGTGAAAATTCTCAACAAGATACTTGCAAGCAGAATACAACAAACCATTAAAGAGATCATACATCATGACCAAGTTGGCGGCATTCCAGAAATGCAAAAATGGTATAAAATACATAAGTCAATAGATGTAGTAACACCATATAAATAGAAGTAAGGGTAAAAATCACATAATCATCTCAATAAAAGCAGAAAAAGCCTTTGACAAGCTTTAACACCCATTCATGATTAAAAAAAAAAAACCTGATGAAAGTAGGTATATAAGGGCCTACTCTCAAACTTTTAAAAGCCAATTGTGACAAAGCCAGGGCCAGGGATTTAGCTTAGTGGTCTAAGTGCCTGCCTGGTAAGCACAAAGTCATGAGTTCGATCCCCGGTACCCAAAAAAAAAAAAAAAAAAAAAAATTGTGACAAAGCCAAGTATGACAAAGTTACTACCACAAAAAACTGAAAATATTATCTAAAATTGGCAATAAAATGTGCATGTCCCTTCTCACCACTCCTATTCAATACAATACTCTGTAGACTCTAACCAGAGCAATCAGGCAAGAGAAAGAAAAAAATACAAATATGAAAAGAAGTTAAGCTATCTTTATTTGAAAATGATATGATTGTGCCGGGGATTTAGCTCAGAGGTATAAGTGCCTGCCTGGCAAGTGTAAGGTCATGAGTTCAATCCCCAGTACCAAAAAAAAAAAAGATATGATCCTTTACATACGTAGAAGACTTCCCCCAAAAAGCTTGGCCAGAAGACTCATAGTACTAATTAACAAATTCAGAAATGTGTCATAATACAGAATCAGCACACAGAACTCAGTAACATCCTATGAACCAGTAATGAACCATAAATAAATCAGGAAAATATTTGTAACCATGATATCTCAAAGAAAAAATATTTCATATGTAGGAAATCAGCCTAACCAAAAAGGTGAAAGGCCTATATAATAAAGACAACAGTACTCTGAATAGAGATTGAAGAGTACATTTAAAAATTGACATCCCATTTGTGGATAAGAACAATCAATATTGTCAAAGTGGCCTTATTACCAAAAATGATATATAGATATAATGCATCTCTAATAAAAATACCAACAGTATTCTTTATGGAACTAGAAAACAATTCTAAGATTTATAGAAACTAGAAGAGCCCCAGAAAAGCCAAAGCAATCTTGAGCAAAAAGAAAAATGAGAGGCATTATCATCTTGAATTTAAGTTACATTATAAAGCTACAGTAATAAAAAGTGTGGTAGTGAGACAAAAATAGACATGTAAATCTGTGAAATACACAAGATCTAACCAACCTGACATACAAACAACTTGGGTTATACCAGAATTTTAGTTTTAAACTTATGACCAAAGTCTTGAGTTATGACCCAAATTCTGGCCATTTGTGCTTTCAGATGGTCTCACAAACATGTAATCCTTAAAGAGTTCTGCAAGGAACATTACAGCATCCTTTCCTCATACAGGAAAAGGCAACCTGTATGAGAAAAAGTAACCTGTATGAGGTTACTTGAGGATTTCTGGGCCCATGTTTCTCTAAGGATGCTGAGATTTGCTGTATACAGGGGAGAGACTGAAGGCTATGTAGAAGAGCCTGAGTCTTTAATTGAAAACTTGAATTACAACCAGTCCTCAGGGTGAACTGAGTTTGTAAGTCAGGAGTCCACTGTAAAATGCACAGAATCAGCCAGATGAGCCTTTAGATATCTGATCTTTGACAAAGGAACTTAAACACAGAAGAAAAGATAGTCTGTTTAACAAATGGTGCTGGGAAAATTGGTTGTACATATGTAAAAGAATTAATCTGGACCTATTTATCCACCAGGTACCAAAATAAAATCAAAATGAGTCAAAGACTTAGATATAAAAACAGAAATATTAACTGTCCTGGCAGATAAAAAAAATAGGTAAAATACTTGAAGGCATAGGCATAGTCAAAGACATCTAAACAGAACCCTAGTTGCTCAAGAAATAATTTCAAGAATCCACAATTGGGCTATGTCAAATTAAAAAGCTTTTGCACAAAAAAGAAAACAGTCAACAGTGAAGAGACAACCTACAGAATGAGGAAAAAAATTTTACAGCTGTTTCTCTGATACCAGACTGATACCAAGAATATATAAAGAATTTTAAAAAAGAAAAAGACCCAGGCAAAAATGAGCAATTGAAATGAATAGACACTTCTCAAAAGAAAAAGTACACATAGCCAATAAGTATATGAAAAAAATGCTCAGCATATTGGCCATTAGGGAAATGCAAATTGTTAAAACAACATTCAAGAAGGAATAGCTATCAAAAACTCAACAACCACAAATACTGGCAAAGATGTGAGAATAAGGGAACCCTTTTGCATTGTTGATAGGAACGTGAACTGGTACAACCACCGTGGAAATCAGTATGGACATTCTTCAAAAACTAAAAATAGCAATGAATGCCATTTAACCTAGCTGGGTATCTTCCTGAAAGAGTTAAAGTCATCATATTACAGTGATATATACATACTTGTGTTTATAGCAGCGTAATCCACAGTAACTGAATTATGGAAACAGTTTATATGTCCATCAGCAGATGAATGGATAAAGAAGAGGGGTGTGTGTGTGTGTGTGTGTGTGTGTGTGTGTGTGTACATACAATATAGTATTACTCAACCATAAAGAAAGATAAGTTGAACTGTCTGTAAGAAATGGATGGATCTTAAGTCTGTTATGTTAAATAAATGAAACACAGATTAAATATCACATGCACATGGTTTCTCTTACATGAGAAACTCAAACAATAATTTAAAGAGAAAAATAAAGGAGTGATGTTAAGGAACAGGGCAAGAGGAGTAGTCTTGGAGATAGCATGGGCATCTGGAAGGGGAGGGAGGGAATTCAGTATGCTTAGGATGCTGAGTATGTGTATACATTAATTCCCCAAAATGAATGTAATTATTATATATCACAAACATAAACTAATAAAAAATATTTAATGAGATGACTTTGATTAACAGTTTCTATGTCATTAATACTAGTTTTGTTTAAATAATAAGATGAAATTGCTTAATAAACTAGAATACTACATAAATATAATAAACACATTAATGTAAAATATAAATACTATATAAATATAAACTACAATATATAGTGTTTAGTTTATTAAGCAGTTTGATCCTATTTTATCTGTATAAATTATTTCAGTATTTATAATTCCATTAAAAACAAAAATAATACACTGATCATTACTTTAAAAAGAAGGGTCTTGGGGCTGGGGATTTAGCTCAGTGGCACAAGCACCTGTCTTGCAAGCACACAGTCATGAGTTCGATCCCCGGTACCGATTAAAAAAAAAAGACTTAGTATTATGATAGTATATTCTAATTACACAGAAAAGTATTTATTATGTATTTTAGAAACATTTTTGAGAATACATGCCTAAAGGTCAAATTCCTGTACCATACAGTTAACTTGAACATACACTTCCATTTCTGTAAGAGCAGAGTTAGGGGTTTAGCTCAGTAACAGAGTACCTGCCTAATGTGAGAAGTCCTGGGTTTGATCCTTGGCACCATTAAAAAGTTTAAGAGTTCTAATATCCATGAACATTTTATATGGAAAGTCTTTCAGGCAATGTACAACTGTTACATATCCACAGGAAGACTTTAACCTTTCAAATTATATAAAAGAAATATTTGAATACTAAATATTTGTTTTAGAACTAAAAAACATCTTTAGTCTGACTCCTTAAAATAGCAACATTGTTTCAGAATTTTTAAGGCATGAATAATATTGATGGTTATGTGATTCTCTTTGGCAAATCAAGAACATTGTAAACAAGTCACCTCCTGGTTTATGTATTCCAGAACATGTGTCCTGTGCTATTTATCATATTTATCATTTATATTCATTCTCATTGTCTTGTTAAAAACTACATAGGGTTTGTTCAGACTACTTTTTATCTATGAGTCATACTTTTAAATAGAAAGGAGTGCATACATATTGAGTTGAAGTAACATTTTTAAATCAGTAAAGTTTCAGTGATGTTTAATTTTCTAAATTACAGTGTGTTTGAAGAAGCTGACCCAGATTTGCAAGAGCTTCAGGCCTCAATGGAGCAGTTACTTAGGGAGCAGCCTAGTGAAGAATACAGTGAGGAGGAAGAGTCAGTCTTAAAGAACAGTGATGCAGAGCAAACTGCAAATGGCACATATCTGGCAGATGAAGAGGACAATCCCAGCAGTGAAAGTGCCCTAAATGAAGAATGGCACTCAGGTGCATGATCATGGTTGAGGGTCTTTTTCTGTTTCAGTGTGAATAAACATTTTAAGTAGAGTGAATTCTTCCAATGTCTAATATGAGCCATATTCAACTTTAAAACTGAAGCATGATTTTGTGTCCTTTCCTTTTTTCTTTTCACACAAATGTGTAAATGTAGCTAATCCATTTCTTTCCCATTAAATTATAGCAGTGATTTTTGATAGACTTTTATTATTGTTTGCTTTACATTGTTTTACCTTATTTCTCCAGTAATAAAGATAACTTAGTTTTTAACACTTTTTGTTTTATTTTGAAACCATTCTTTGTTCAGAATATTATCCTTAATGTGCATATAAAGTTCATGCATTTCAGTAACTATTTGGGATGCAGAATTAATGTAGAAAAACAATGTTCAGTAACTGTTTTAAAAATATATTTGGTATAACATACCAAAAATAGTCAGTATTCATAATTTTCCAGTGTTTTCCCAAAATGTTGTGTTGTGTGTCTTAGGTCATTTGACTCCTGTGTGCTTTGTTATGTTACGGCCTATGTGTATCGCCAGTTCTTAGAATGGACCGATTCAATGTAGAACACAGAAGTATATTTTTCCCTTTTTTGTTTTTTACTAAATTAAATGATGTGGGTCAGCAGTTTAGCTCAGCGGCGTATGTGCCTGCTTAGCAAATGGAGGTCCAGAGTTCGATCCCCGGCACAAAAAAAAAAAAAAAAGATATATCTAGAATTTCTTTTTTACTTTGGTGGAAATCACTAGAAATGTTTTTACTCTTAACTGATTTACTGTTTACATCATGTGACAATTGTTTATAGTAAAAGTATAAGTCATCTACATCAGCGACATTATTCATATGTCATAGAATCATAGTCTAGGGTTAGAATATATTATTGTTTTTGAAATCATAAAATCTTTTTTTTATTTTTTGTTCTTTAGATAACAGTGATGGTGAGGCTACTAGTGAATGTGAATATGATAGTGTCTTCAACCATTTAGAGGAACTGAGACTTCACCTGGAGCAAGAAATGGGCTTTGAAAAGTTTCTCGAGGTTTATGAGAAAATAAAAGTAAATAAAATGTCAATTAAAATATTTACTTTTGAAGTACGCTCTGTTTGAATACTTGAGAAATATTGATGATCTTTATTGGTCATTAGATTTTTCATCAATATATAATAAGTAAAATCTCCAATTAGAAAGTTAGTATTACAATGTTAATTTGTATCTGGAAATTTTTAGGCCATTCATGAAGATGAAGATGAAAATATTGAGATTTGTTCAACAGTAGTTCAGAATATTTTGGGAAATGAACATCGGCATCTTTACGCCAAGGTTCTTCATTTAGTAATGGCGGATGGAGCCTACCAAGAAGGTAAGATTTTTCTTACATAGCTTTGTATTTTAAATAAATATGAGAAAAAGAATATGGCATGCAAATTGATGAGTTTACATCACATGTATTTGACCAAAATCAGTATCAGAATCATACATACTACTTTTAAACAACTACAAAGTTACCTGTCATGTATTTTTACTGATGTGTCATATAATTTTATTGTTTTAGGTTAAGTCAGTATCTTGTAATTTATAAGTAGCATTTAAATTTTAAAAATCTTTAAGACCTAACTGAATAGCTCTACAAATGAGAATAATTCTTATCAAGGATGTGATAATAAGCATTTATACACATAAATGTATACAGTTTTGGTTTTTTTGTTGTTTTTTTTTAATGTGTACAGTTTTGAACAAGAATTTATTTTTAAAATATTTTCAAGAGAATTAATCCTATTAATGTAATAGTTTATGCACAGACCAAACTTGGTTTTGAATGTTGATGTCAAATGTTAGCATATAAATTTTCATAAAATTTACAAGATAAAATTAAATTTTAAAAAGTATTTGGAAAAAGTCAGCATGTCTGGCAGATGAGTACAAGCAATATAATATGAACCCAAGAATGAAGTCAGAATGCAAAGTATTCTCCAAATGTCTCCATTCTTTAAAAGAAAAGCACAAATTTGGTTTTGATCTTTCTAGTAAAGCAGGAAACTTAAGGAATTAAATGAGTCATGGTGTTCATGGGACAGAACATATTAGTTGCTCAGAGGACAGATACTTTTGGTATTGAAACCAATGTAATAATTTCCCATGATGCTTAATAAGAAGCAACTACCATATAGTGTTCTTCAAGTTTAAATAACAGAAGGAGAAAAAAAATTTTTCAGGAACAAGAATCCAAAGATCCACACCCCCCGGACTAACTTAAGTGTTAGTCTTTGCAAATTTCTGTCAGTTGTAAATTACAACTATAATACAGATGTTTTATTTTCCTAGATAGTAAAAGATTATCATCAAAATAAAAATTTATTTTGTGTGTGGTACTAGGGAGTTGAAACCATTGTGCTGAGCTACATCCCCAGGCAAGTATTACCTGGAATTTATGGATTTCTGATTTTATTAAGATCTTAGGTTCCATCTTCTAAAAACAGTACTACAATGAAAAATATCCTCAGTAATTCTTACAATATTTGGATTTCATGGGTCTGTTTCTCATAATACATTATAGTGTAAGTTACTGGCATGAGGCCTGAAGATGATTCCAAGTAAGTAAATCTGTGGAGAATATCATATCAGTTCTGTTTGTATTCAGACTGTTCATCCTTCAGGCAGTTCTCCACAGTATTTTCCATGGAGCTTTTCACACTAATCAGCAGCAGTGTGCTTAGGCTTTACCTTCATTTGTCAAGTATCTGGAGAGCTTCTATTTTGCTTTGCCTCTTAAATGGAGATCTGTAATAATCAACTTAGCCACAAGGTAAATTTGACATCTTCTTTAGACAGATGAGTGGCATCAACAGGATACATACCTGAATAGGTTAACCCCCTTCAAAGCCCCAAGAATCAGGCCAGGCTAATGCATCCCTCCAGAAGCAGTATCATATTTTTCCTAAAATGAAGATAGAAAGGAAATAAGGACTCCAAAGCTCTTTAGCCTAGAAAAAAGAATATAAAATCAATTAAAGCCAAATGGCTATCTTAGGAGGAAAATAAAAGAACTCTGGTAACCTTTTTTTTAAAAAAAATCTTAATATAGCTCATAAAATGGTATAACTTACTAATATAGCCACTATATAAGCTAGTTGTAAAATATATATTGCATTATTCAAAAGAGTTAGCTTGCTGTTTTGTATGATTAATTATCAGGCAGGTAAAGGTTACACAATGACTGGGTTTAGAATATAAATTGGTCTATAATCTGACCAGCACCTTAGCAATCTTATAAATGTTGTCTTTTAGTCCATATTTAGAGATAATAAAACCATGTGATGATTACACATTTTTTTTCTCTATATTGGATGGGAGAGCAAAAAAGAGTGTATAAAATTTTATCAAGCTGACCCAAAAGTAATACCAAGTCCTTAAGACTCAAAAGTAATATCAAGTCATTAAGGTATGTGTTAAAAATATTGTTTAAGTACATTTTTGTTTTATTTCACTGGAATTGAGTCCTGGAAAGATAGCTGTAAAATTTAATTTCCCTGGTACTGTTACAGTGGAGGTTTGATGTAAGCTTCAGTAACTATACCTTTAATAAGGCTAATACTGATTAGTCCATAGCAGAGTACTTACTCTCCAATGTCAGAAGTGAAAACTAGTACAATTTATAAATTAATTAACACTTTTCTTAATAGGTTCCTCCACAAGGAGAGGAGTATAACGTGATCAATAGTAGACTGCTGGGAGTACCAAGTACTCACATAGAGTAGTAGCACTAACAGCCAAGCTCATAGATTCTTAAAAGGAAACACATACCTTCTGTCCACATTCATTTTAGATGGAACATTGTACTATGTTTATGTAATGATTCTACATATCAAAATGATTGATACAGCAGTTAAATAATAATTTCTATCCAGCAGTCAAATAAGTATTTTAAAATAATTTTGTTTAGTTGTATATAAAAGTAGAAAACCATAAGAAGAAAGAATACACATGAATTTCAGGCTACTGGGTTTGGGATATAACTCAGTGGTATAGCACTTGCCTAGCATATGCAAGGCCCTGGGTTTGATCTGAAAGGAAGGGAGGCAAGCAGAAACACAGAGGAAGGAGAGAGAGTGGAGGGAGGGAGAGAGAGAAAGACAGAGAAGGGAGAAGGAAAGGAAGGGGAGGAGAAGGAGAGAGGAAGAGGTAGGAAGGAAAGGAGAGAGGGAAAAAGAAAAGAGAAAAGGAGGAAGGAAGGAAGGAAAAGGGAAACAAGGAATAAAGGAAGGAGAAACAAAGAGAGAGAGCCAAAACATAAATATGATGAACTGTTAATTATATTACACCATAACAATATGCAGATATTCAAGTTGATGTGAAATATCCATGATTTACACTTTTTATATGGAAAAGTTGAAGACTTTACGGAGATCACTTTGTGGATCCTACCATTAACATTTTTTACTGTTTCTTTATCATCTTGCTTGCTCTTATTTATCTTTTCCATTCATAATATATTTGAAATAGAAAAATTCGTGTCTCAAAACTGTATTTTGGTGTAATTTTTGAAAAGATAGTAAATAAATCTGGAAAGAGTTATATGTAATTACTAGCATTGGTTGTCTCATGATTTTTTGTATCCCACTTTAGTCTTTCTTACAGCATATGAATATCTTATCAGTATGTACTATTATAATGAAAACTGCATTTAAAACTGCATTAAATCTTTTTTCCTTTATTATGAAAAAGAATGAGTTTTTTAAACTAGCAGATACAATTTATTAGGAATGAAGTGAATTAATTATTTTCTATTTTCTACAGATAATGATGAATAATCTTCAGGACTTTCTTTAATCCTCAACTATATGAAAGCATTTGAATTTGGCTCATCAGAATAACAAACTTCAGTGGGAAATGCAGAGATTATTTATAAGAAATATCAGATTTAAGATGGGCATATTTATTGCATAAAAAAGATGGACAAACCTGATTTGTCAGTTAAGAGTCTAGCATTTTATCTATTTTATTTTGTTTGTTGAATTTTGTAGTTAAATACTGTATAGTACATACTTGATCAGATCACCAACCAAAGCATAAGCAGCATTGACTCAGAACTGGACTTAATGATTTTGAAGATTTACCATGCAATAAGGTAACTTTGACTCTCAGTAAATGTCTTTAGATTGAAGGAATTACCTCTGTTATGAGAGCCCTGCCCTTTTGTTTTAGTAGTTCAGCATCGCTCTTTTGTTTTGTTTTTTGTTCCAATGTAGCACTTATCTTCATCCTGACCAGCAATTCTGCACTAATTAACCTTGTCAAGGGCTCTACTTAAGTCTTTACATTTTGAAGTGGAATTTTTAGCTTTCAAGTTTATATTCTCAAGTCATTTTTCAACCAATGTGTCTCCTGAAGTAGCTGAGTGGAAACAGACTGTAGAAACAGTTTTAGAAATCACTGAAAGATTTGATTATAAATGACCTCAAAATTATATTTCCTGATATTTAAAAAAGTTGCTTAATTCTACTTCTTTTTGAGGACCAGAAATATTATGTCTTAAAAATTAGGCTGTGAATTATTACACTGACCTAGCATATAGCATAAAGTTACCCTTTGGTTTTTTACTTCCTCTCATGCATGTGCTTCAGTGACAGTATGAGGTTAAGAAAGAAAAAGGAATCATTTTTATTTTGACAGTGACATTTTTGGTAACATGAGTAAATGTTTACCATTTTTATTTTTATTGTGAGTGGATTTACTTAGATTATTGAGATGATGGTCACACAGCTTCCATTATACTACACCAAGTATTACATGGTTTCATTAGAGATGCCTACTGTCCAGATGTTTTTAGGAATGAAAGCAGAATTTTTGGACCTCTGAGTAAAAAGCAGCCTGATTGGCGTAGTCTATAATTTGAAAAATAAAATCTTATCTTGCAGCACTATCAGTACTATGTTGACTTTATTATGTATATTATTTTCTAACATCTAAAACTAAACAGTTGATTTTATATGTTTATTGTATATTACTATTAAATTTTTATTACCTACCTGAAGTAAATCACTGGTCATCTTTATTTATTAGCACTTTTCTCAAGAAGATGCTTTTGTAATTAGGTTTTGACCTAATTATTGCCTTCTTAATAGAGGAACATTTGAGTTGTATACTTCAATTCTTTATAATCCTGAAAGATGAGAGTTATTGGAGGCATTATTTGTTAATTTTTAAACTATCAGAAAAGCAAATAATGGTATAACAGTACAAAAGAAGCTGTTTTATCCAGTATTTCAAAAGATGTCATATATACAGAGATAGGGATTACAAATAGAATTTGTGCCATCTGTAGTCCATTGGAGGTGAGTGACTCTGTAATGTTATTACATAATGTTATTATGTGCCAATGGGCAACAGAACTGTCATTGTTCAGGAAAGTCTATTGTGGATGTCATTTGTAAAATGTGGATGCATCTGTAGTTCATAGAATGTTAGATCTAAAAAGGAATTATCGGGATACTTTGGCATTATCTCCATGTAACAAGCAAGAACATTGAGTTGTGACATAATATTAAGCCACCTTACATAAAGGTCAAGGTTAAGTCAGTAGATCTTACATGGTACTATTGCACATTCTTTTGAAGTTTATCTCCTCTACAGAGTGAAAAATATATATATCTCATATATGTAATATATAAAATATAAATCTCATTTATGTAATCATATGAATCCACCCAGAAAACATGTATTTTAGAAAAAGAAAAACTTATATAAATGTTTTAATAATAAATTTATTGAGACATCATGAAAATCCTAACATACGTGTGACAAAACAGCTTACTGGGAGTCAATGTTGGTGTGTATTAAAACAGTTATACATTTTTTCTTTTCCTGAAAAAAAATATATATGGCACATTCTATATATGTATAATTTATAAAATAGGCTTACAATGGCTGCCTGCAGAACCAGGCGTGAGAGAACACAGAAGGGCCATCTGTCCACACACTGAAGAGCTAAACAATCCAGTCAACTCTAAGTGGAGGATCTGGAGCTCACTGCAGCCCCATTGGAGTCTATACTGGAAAGCCTAAGGGCCTACGTGGGAAGGCTGAATAGTGTCTGTTGCAAGGTTGGAGAGTGCGCTGGAAACCTGCAAACCTGGAAACAGATGTCCAAAGGTGATGGTGAAGACTGGAGTGGCTTTGAAGAATCAGAAGCAAGACTTCCTTTTTTCTCTTTGTATTCGATCCAGCCTACGGGCCTGTTGGTTGATGCCACTCACACCCAGGCTGGATCTTCCCTCTTCATTGAGGCCATTGTCCAGACACTCCTAAAACTATGCTGCTTGGATCACCTGGGGGTTTCCTACTCAACTTGACACAACAGTTAATTACCACAAGAATAAATTTGATAGAAAAAAGTACATTTATCATTAATGCTTAACAATTTTTATAGATACTTCCTATTTCTGAGACTAGCACAGTAACTTTCTTACTGGAAACAAATTTTTGAAAAATTTTATTAGTACATTTTAGATATATGTAATGGTAACATTCACCATAGCGAATTTGTACTTGTACATGGTATATCTTGCTGCTTCTCTTTGAAAACATTTTTATTTTGTTTTGGCTTGTTTTGTTTTTGCTGTTCTGTTGTTGTTTTGGGAGGTTGTTGTTTTGTTTTTGTTTTTTGAGCCATGATCTTTGCTCAGGCTGACCTTGAACTCACTGCCATCTTTCTGCCTCCCAAATGCTGGGATTAAAGTCATGTACCACCATGTCTAGCAGCTTTTAAATAGTTAAGTTAAATTTCTTCCTCATAAATTAACACATATTTGAGCTCTTACCCCTAAATAGAGCTTTTAAGATTATATGTGAAGGTGTTATTTTGAGTCCCAGATTTAGAGACTGTAAGAAGAAAATAAGACACACAAAAAGATCACACTAGTAAATACAGACCAACCTTCAAAAGAGTTTGATCCTTGAGCACCAGAACCTGACTAGGCCAGGGAACTTTAGGTTCTAACATAATTTGAGATGATCCCTCACTAGCAGAACCCCCTGAACCCAACAGAAGCCAATGCAGTGCTTCTCAGAAAAAAGGCATAATTATTTTGTAGCTCAAAAAGCACCATAAGTAAATTTTCATGACCAATAGCTAACATGGTAGCAAAGATAAAACAGTACAGAAGAAATCAAAACAGCAAGTAGAAACTAGCAGGATTAGAATCTTCACAGGCTTTAGATACTAGATTAAAACAACTATGTTTATGTTTTTTTTTATTGAAAGAGAAAAAAAAACGTAAAGGGTAGAGATAATACAGAATTTTTAAAAAAGATAAACAGTAAGAAATCACTAGTTGATAAATTACGTATTGTCCTCTTAGAAATAGTTGCTCAAGTTACAAAATTAAAGCATACAAAGTAGATATTCAAACAGTGAGACTGTAAACAGCTACGCATGCATGTGTCTCTACATGTATTTCTATAAACTTAAAGCTTTAAAATCTTACTGAGATAAAGTAAATAATACCTAAATAAATATCATGTCTGAGGATTTAAAGACTCATTTTTTTTTTTTAATTTAAAGAGAAAAGCATGTAAAGGGTAGCGGTAATACAGAATTCCAAAAAAAAAAGATAAACAAGAAATCACTAGTTGATAAATTACATATTGTCCTCTTAGAAATAGTTGCTCAAGTTACAAAATTAAAGCATACAAAGTAGATAGTCAAACAGTGAGAGTGGAAACAGCTATGCATGCATGAATCTCTGCATGTATTTCTATACTTTCTGTATTAGAGGGAAGAACAAAACTTAGCAAGACAAAATAAAACAAATTCCTATAAAAACATGAAACTGAAAAGTTGTATAAAACCATAGTACAAGGTGATCTACAATGATTGCTGTGTTGTTTCTTATTATCTTCAATAGAATGTCTACATCATCAGGCATAATTGAATATAGCAGTAGAATTGAGTATAGCAGTAAATAATAATAGTAAAAATAAAACATTGTAGACAGTATAAAACTTCAAATGCAGGTAATAATCAAACCAGAGTGGATATTCTAGTGAATCTTGTCATCTTAAGTGCAGTTGCGTATACTCTCAGACTTGATACTATCAATCATAACAGCTTTGAATAAAATCTATCAATACAAAACCATGATCCAACAAACCAGATTCGATTACGATCAATCATGGTAAAACAGTGTAGGTTTTACAGAGCTTTAGATTAAGTAATAGGAAATTAAGGATGATTACCATACTATATCCTGTTATTTTTGGGATTACTGTCTGTGCCCTCAAATCTAGTACAGGTAGAATGACTGGAGCAGAATATAATACATCTAAGCAGAGTAGCGTGAGTAATGTGGGTTTTAAATCCTGATGCACTATTAACAATATAGCGTATCAAGGCCATCTATGTTAGAGTTGCTAGTTATCCTTCTCTGCCTCATTTCTGCCATGCTATTTTCCTGCCTTTGTCTACTTTTCTCCTTCATTCTACTGCCTGCCCCACTCATTGAGGCCTTTCTGCCACTGTTCCTAAAATCCTGGTATTTTTTTTCTCTCTCTCTAGAATGTCCTTCAGTATTCTCTGTAGGGTTGGACTGGTGGTCACAAACTCGCCCAGTTCCTCTTTGTCATGGAAGCATCTTGTTTCTCCATCAACTTCTAGTGACAGTTTTGCAGGGTACATCAATCTGGGCTAGAGGTTATTCTCTTTCAGGGCTTTGAATACTTCATTCCAAGCTCCTCTTGATCTGATGGTCTGTGTCAAGAAGTCAGCCATGATTCTGATGGGCTTACCTTTATAGGTAATCTGTTTCTTTTCTCTGATGGCGTTTAATATTCTGTTTTTATATTGAATTTCTGGCATCTTGATTATTCTATGTCTGGGTGTAGATCTGTTTTGGTTGTAGGTGGCTAGGGTTCTGTATGCCTCACACAACCAAATGTCATTTTCTTATCCCCTGCCTGGGAAGTTTTCCTTAATTATTTCCATGAATAGCCTTTGTAATTCACCTGTATGTATTCCTGCTTCTTCATTCACGTTTCTTATTCTTAAATTGTAGATTCTCTTGTCATCTTCTAGCTTTTGTATTGTTACTGCCTGTTTCCTTGTTATTTTTAAGAGATCTTTCATCATCACACACTGCCAACTTGTCTTCAAGTTTTGATAGTCTATCCTTAGTTTCTTTTAAGGAGTTTTGCCAGCTTTCAATGGAGTTTTAATTTCCTGATAGTCTCTTTGAATCTGCTTCATGTATTCTATATTTTCTTTATATTCTTTATCCAACGTTTCTCTCCTTTTTTTGTGTTCCTCCCTTCTGTCTATATCATCCTGAGAGATGCTTCCTGAGAGCATTTCTTTTATTACTCTACTCATATCCTGCTTTACCTGATGTAATATTTCAGTTTTGAGCTCATCTACAAGGTCCTAAAGATATCTCTCAATGTCCATTGAAGCCATGTCTGATGTTGTGTGTTTGCCACCCTCAGTTACCTTGTTTTTCCTTCTCCTGGTTCAGTGTTCTCAGAGTTCTGGGCTGGGGGCCTCCTGCCTCTCTCTCCTGTCATAGCCCTGGCTTCCTCCACACAGGTTACAGTGTAGGTCCCAGCCCCCTTCCCTGTTGGCCACGGTTCCTCCAAAGCACACTGGCGAGGGACCTCTGTCCTCTCCTGCCTGCTCTTGTCACTGAGGTGTAAGCAGGCTGTGTATGCCTGCTCCTCCCCACCGGGCCAACCAAACTTCAGGGGCCTTTCGCCCAGTTAGTGCGTGCTAGGTGCAGTGAATCAATTTGGGTTGGCTCATTGGGTCCCGGCCAGGGGCATGGCCCAGTCCAAGCAAATCCCAGGAATCTGCTCTGGGGAGGGAGCAACCAACTGAAGTCACTGTCACTCCCAGTTCAGGCTCCTCCTGCCTGATTCCAACATGTCGTCCATTTGGTCGCACCCCTCCCACATGTGGGTGGGTCTCATTCCCAGCACTGACCATGGATTAATGAAAGTCCTTTCGCTGGCTCCACTCTCAGTTGGGCTCACCAACCCCTAACCTCAGTGCTGAAGTTCTTCCTGCAAGTGGTGGTGGGAACAAGTCTGAGCGGCACTGCCAGCCGGCATGGATCCAAGCTGGTGCACACTGGCCGGATCACCATGAAAATACTGTGTCCCACAATCTTCAGCTGTCTCAGTTGTAGTCCTGAAGTATTTGATGAGCTTTTTTATGTTTTAATTTCTTCCTGTGTCAAGAGGATCTATCTCCCCCTGTCTGGGTCTTTCCAGGGTGCTTTATTCTGGCATATGAGTTGTTTCTCCCAGAAGGCTTTGTATTTTGTTGCTCACTGATCAGCCATCTTGTCTTCTCCTCCTGTTTATGTTTTTAAAATGATCAACAAACTGGAAAATATAAGGAAAGAAAACGTTATAGGTGATATACATTTGAAAAGCCAAGTAGAATTGATTGTGTCAAAAATATAATAACTGAAGTTGAAAATCAGTGGACATGGTTGACCCCATGGCAAGTAAGATAATCTTAAAATTGGAACATATTATCTATAATGTGGCAGAGAAAAAAGACGAAAAAAATGCAGAAGAATCACCAGTTCAATGAGAAGGTCTAACATGGGTTTGAGGGGCATCCCAGAGTGGGGGAAAAAAGAGTAAAGTAATTTATTAAAGAGATAAAAGCTGAGAGTTCTTCAAAACTACTGAAAGACATTGATCAATGGTTAAAGAAGCTCAGTGAATTTCAGGCAAGATAAAGTAAAAGAAATACACCTAGTCTCCTTCAGCTGAAATTATAAAAAAAGAAGTCAAGTATAAAAAATGTACCTTCAAAGAAATGACAAAACTGACAGTTTTTCAAAGGTAGAAATGAAACTGAAATGATACCTTTAATGGACATAAAACCATGTCATTCCAAAATTAATATGTATTAGTCTTTTTTGTTATTATAATAAAACACTTGAGGCAGAAACATCATAAAGAAAAGAGAGTTGCTTAGCTCATAGTGTTGAAGGCTAAAACCCCAAAAAAGTACTTCTCATCTCAGGCTTGTGTAATAACCCTCTTAGGAGCTTTACCTTGAAGCATTCTGAGGGCCCACAGTGACCCACCCACGAACGTCCACATGCAAACCTTTGGGGAAACTGAAACCATATCCAAACTATAAATAAATAAATAAGTAAGTAAATAAATATGCATATAAAATGTTTTTTAAAAACGTAGAAAAATATTTTTTATTTTTAATTTTTTTTTTTGTCTGTTTTGTTTGTTTTTGGTAACGGGGATTGAACTCACAACTTTGTGTTTACCAGGCAAGTGCTTAAGCCACTGTACTAAATCCCCAGCAAAAATATTTTTAAAGATAAAAAACAAAAAAGAATTCTGACTACACTTCTGACCATAGTGAAACAGTAGACAAAATACATGAACCAGAGATGTTCGCCTTTGCCACACAGCAAAGGCCAGTTGCCACCAAACAAGATGGGCTCTGACTCCTCGAGTTTACTGCACAGAAATAGCATTGTGTGGGGTGGAGAGACTGGGTCAGAACAAAGCCAGGGGTTTCCCAAAATTAAGGAGACAGAGTTTAGGAAGGTGAAAGCAACCAGAATCTGCAGGGCAAAGTACATTTACCACAGCAACCATATTTTGGACCTAAAAAATATGTGGACAGATTTTTTTTTGGACAGATTTTAAATTGGTTTAATTGAAATGTTTTCTGAACACAGTGGAGTTAAATCCACTTTTAAAAGAATTTATGAAAAAATGTCCAAATACTTGGAAATTGAATATACTTGTAAATAATTCATGGATCAAAGGTGAAATTACAGCCAAAATCAGGAATATTTTGAAATGAATGAAACTTAAAATGTAACTTTTAAATTTGTGGCTCATATTGTTAAGGTAACTAAGCTAGTTAGAAAAATTATAGGCAGTCAGACAGGGCCCTCGAAGAAGCTGGCACAGGACCAGATGTCTGATGATTTTGGAGGACCTCACTTCTTGCTGGAGGCCAGATCTCTGGATAGAAGGCAAAACAAATGCAGCCACTCTTAAATGTAATCCTTAGGGATTAAGTCTGGATCACCTTGAGAAACCAGGAGTCACCATTCCAACTCCCTATAGGAAGAGTCGCTGATGTGACTCACTTCTTCATTTGCTCCTAATTTAATCAATTTTACCTGAGCAATTAATCTTATTGGTTGAACACAGTTCTGTCCTGTCTTATGCTTACTTTGCAAATTCCCATTTTCCCCTACCTTTGAGCTATCTAATCTCATGATTTTGCTCAATAAAAGCCCCTGGAAAAGACAGGGTCCTGGGCAACCCACTCAGGACCCCTTCTGTCTCTCTCAGACAAAAGCTTTCTTTCATTTATTTTGAAGATAAAAAAACCAAATGAGAGAAAACAAAATAGGGTCAGTCAAAACAAAATGATGGACATAATACATGACTTAAAACCAAAATACAAGGTGATCAACAATGGTTACCATAATGTCTCTTCTTATCTTCAATAGAATTGCCCATATCATCAGGCATAATAAAATTGAACATAACAGTACAGAACAAAATCAATAATAACAAAATATTGGAGACATTTTAGGACTTCAAAAGAAGAATAGTCAAACCAGAATGGGTATCATAGTGAATCTTTTTTTTTTTTTTTTTTTTTTGTCTTACTGAGACAGGATCTTGCAATGCAGTTCAGGCTGGCCTTGAGCTCACTTTGTAGCCCAGGCTGGTCTTGAACTCGCAATAATCCTCCTGCCTCAGCCTCCAAGTGCTGGAATTACAGGCATGAGCCACCATGCCCGGCTCTCATAGTGAATCTTATTGTCTTCAAAGTAGTTGCCTATACCCTCAGACTTGATACTATCAAACAAAACAGATTTGAATAAACTCAGTCAAAACAAGGCAGCAATAAAATAAAACATTCAAATAAAATCAAAACAAGGGGGGAAATGATGGCAGATAGATAGCATGGTAGAGAACCTCTCTGAGAAAAACAACTCACATCCTACAATTTAACACCATGGAGAAGACCAGACGAAAGGAGAGGGATTCTCACAACCCAGGAAGAAACTGAGAAAAAAGGGGGGAAAAAAGCGTGGGTGGAGGGCTGCAGCTGGTCCTGTTCTGTGCTGGGAGGAGAGCTGGAGATGGACACGCACCCAGCAACCCAGTCCCACCCTGTGCTGGGCGCGTTTTGGAGTCAGGTGACTCACGATCAAGCTGAGGTCATGGTCCTGCCGAGATTGGGGGTTAGTGAGCCCGAGACCCTTGGCAGGAGGAGGCACCACAACAGGGAGCGGAACCAGTGAGGTGAGCTGCACTGACCTGTGATGAGTGCTGGGAACTAGGTCCCACAGATGGGGTGACCGGCTTGAGGACATATTGGAGTTGGGCAGGACAGGCAACCACAGTGGTGTCAGTTGGCTGCTCCTGGCCCAAAGCATACTGGTGGGTTCTTCTTGGGCTGGGTCATGCCCCTGGTTGGGACCCAATAGCCAGGGACGAAACTGTTCTGAACCTGTGACATCTGCAGGGCACAGCCTAACGTGCTGAAGGCACTCACCGGTTGACTGGCTCAGAGGAGAGGGGCCAGCCCACATCGCCGCTGCGTGCACCTCACAGATCAACAGCAAACTGGAGAGGCCAGCAATCCCCTAGCCAGTACATTTCAGAAAAACTGTAAGCAATATGGAAAGGACCTGAGACCTCCACCATACACCTGTCTGAAAGAAACCAGAAACATGACAAGAGAAAGAAATAAGAAAAAGCCTCCAGCAGCTGACCCAGGGAAAATAAGTCCAGGAGAGATAAATACAGAAGAGATCAAGGGCACCAAACATGCAATATTGGACACAGCCTCAACAGAAATAAATACTTCTGTGACCTCATCAACAAATTTAAACCTGAAATTCTAACTCAAGTGAAGCAACCTATAAGAAGATTAATAAAAGAAATGCTAAGCACCTCTCAAGAAGGCACAGATGGAAGAATGGAGGAACCCAGAAAAAGGAGAGAAACCTTTGATGAAGAATATAAACTAAATCTAGAATACATGAAACAGATCCAAAGAGAATACCAAGAAATTAAAAACTCCATTGAAAGCTGGAAAAATTTCTTGACAGAAACTAAAGACAGACTTTCAAAACTTGAAGATAGATTTGCAGTGTATGATCATAAAAGGAAAGCTCTCTTAAAAATAACAAGGAAACAGGAAGTAACAATACAAAGGCTAGAAGATGACAGGAGGATCTATAACTTAATAATAAACATGAGTGAAGAAGCAGGGACAAATACAAATGAAATAAAAAGGCTATTCACAGAAATAACTAAGGAAAACTTCTGAAACACAGGAAAAGGAAATGATATTCAGATACATGAGGCATACAGAACTGCAGCCAGCTGCAACCAAAACAGATCTACACCCAGACATAATAATCAAGATCCCAGAAAG
>PVLA01000277.1:52140-326113 GCA_004027455.1 Hydrochoerus hydrochaeris
GTGAAGTATTCCAAGTCCTGAAAGAAAATTACCTCCAACCCAAATTGATATACCCTGCAAAACTATCTCTCAAAATTAATGGAGAAACAAGATGTTTCCATGACAAAGAGGAACTGGGGGAGTTCGTGACCACCAATCCAACCCTACAGAGAATACTGAAAGACATTCTAGAGAGAGAAGAAAATCACCAGGATTCCAGGAACAATGGCAGAAAGGCCTCAATGAACGAGGCAGACAGTGGAATGAAAGAGAAAAATAAATAATAATGACAGAAAAATAGCATAGCAGAGATGAGGCAGAGAAGATTGGCCATAGTTTGATTTTATTCTGTTCCAGTCTGTCTACTAGTACTAGATTTGAAAGCACAGACAACTACTCCAAAAATAGCAGGATATACTACAGTAAATATCCTTAATTCCCTAGTAACTTGTCTTGCTATGACTGATCTTATTTGAATCTGGTTTGTTAGATTGTTGTTTTGTCTTGACTGATTTTATTCGAATCTGGTATGCTTGATAGCATCAAGTCTGAGAATAGAGGCGACTATTCTGAAGATGACAAAATTCAACAGGATACCATGCTGGTTGGATTATTAACTGCTTTTGAAGTCATATAACATCTCCAATGTTTTGTTTTTATTAATAGTGCTATGTACTGCTATGTCTAATTATACTATGCCCAATGATATAGACAATTCTATTGAAAATAATAAGAGACATCATAGTAACTACTGTATATCACCTAGTATTATGGTTCTATATGACTTTTTCGTTCCATGTTTTTCTAGGAATTTGCTTTTTTGTCTTGTTTTGATTTGTTCTTCCCTCTAATACAGAAAGGATAGGTATACATGTAGAGATTCATACATGCATAGAACCTCTAAACAGTTTACAGGAATTGAATATAGTTATTGTAAAAGAAAAGAGGAAAAGAAAGTATTCTAAAGGATATAACTGCATGTGTTCAATTGCAAGATTCATAACCAAATTACTAAGTTTCTGTTGGATAGGTGAACAGAACTGGTTGCAGTCTCACTATTTAAATGTCCACTTTGTATGCTTTACTTATGTAACTTGAACAACTACTTCTAAGAGAAAAATATGTAATTGTCAACTAGTGATTTCTTACTATTTTTTTGAAATTATGTATTATTTCTACCCTCTTTCTGTTTTATTTTTTCTTTAAATGACAGTGAAAGCAATATAGAGCTTCAAATTAAATTAATAGGAAATAAAACATGGTTACCATAGTATATCCTGCTATCTTTGGAATAACTGGCCATGGCATCAAATCTAGTACAAGTAGACAAAATGGAACAGAATATAACCAAACTAAACAGAGCAATGCAAACAATATGGTTTTCAAATCATGATACAAGATTAACAGTGTCCACCGCCTTCCCTTTTTAGACAGTTCCTCCCCTTTCACCTTCACAGGGTGCATGGTGCATTTTGTATCCCACTAACTCCTTTAGGTTTTAGATTAGGGAAGCAACCCACTATTTACCTAAGTGATGCTCAACCTTTTTACCCCTGAGCATGATCTCAAGTTATATCCATTTACCTACAAGAGCCTCAAGGTTTTCCTTCCTTAAAGTTGAGTAGTTCTCCATTGCATATAAGTGTTATGTCTTTCCAACCAATCTGCAGCTGATAGGCAAGCTACCCCCACTTTTTTCTGGTTCCCTGTCACATGGAGCATTATTTCTCATCTTTGACTTTCAGTCCATAAACCCTCTTTCAGGTTAATTATATTTCGTATATAGAGCACCTGGATGGACCCTATCTCCTGATCCACTCTGCCTGTTTTTCTTTTCATTACTGTATTGAGGCCATCTATATTAGCAATTATGGCCAACCTTCTCTGTCTCATCTCTGCCATGCTATTTTTCTGCCGTTGGTTGTCTACTTTTCCCCTTCATTCCACTGTCTGCCCCGTTCAGTGAGCCCCCTCTGCTGCTGTTCCTGAAGCCATCGTCTTTTTTTCTCTCTCTCTCTCTCTCAAATGTCCTTCAGTATTTTTTATAGGATTGGATTGGTGGTCATGAACTCCTCCAGTTCCTCTTTGTCATGGAAGCATTTTGTTTCTCCACTAATTTTGAGAGATAGTTTTGCAGGATACATCAATCTGTGTTGGAGGTTATGTTCTTTCAGTACTTGGAATACTTTACTCCAAGCTCTTCTTGATTTGATAGGTTGTGTTGAGAAGTCTGTCATGATTCTGATGGGTCTTCCTTTATAGGTGATCTGTTTCTTTTCTCTGACAACTTTTAATATTCTGTTCTTGTGATGAATTCTGGGATCTTGATTATTATATGTCTGGGTGTAGATCTATTTTGGTTATAGCTGGCTGGAGTTCTGTATGCCTTATATATCTGAGTATCATTTTCTTTTCTTGTGCTTGGGAAGTTTTCTTTAATTATTTCTGTAAATAGTCTTTGTATTTTATTAGTGTTTATCCCTGCTTCTTCACTCACATTTTTTATTCTTAAGTTATAGATCCTCTTGTCATCTTTTAGCCTTTGTATTGCTACTTCCTGGTTCCTTGTTATTTTTAAGAGATCTTTCCTTTCACAATCACAAGTTGCAGACCTGTCTTCAAAGTTTGATGGTCTATCTTTAGTTTCTTTCAAGCAGTTTTGCCAGCTTTCAATGGAGTTTTTAATTTTCTGGTAATCTCTTTGAATCTGTTTCATGTATTCTAAATTTTTTTATATTCTTCATCTAAGATTTCCCTTCTTTTTCTGTGCTCCTCCATTCTTCCATCTGTGTCTTCTTGAGAGGTGTTTAGCATTTCTTTTATTATTTTTCTTAGATCTTCTTTTACTTGTATTAATATTTCTGTTTTAAGTTCTTTTATAGTTTGACAAAGTTGTTTCTTTATGTCAGATGCTGTTGCTTCAGAAACTGCAGGTGTGCAACTCCCAGTCTCTTCTGTGTTTACCTCTCCTGGGCCAGTACCACTTGGGTTGGAGGCTGGAGACTGCTTTTTGTTTTTTCCTCTTGTCATGTTCCTGTTTTCTTGCAGAGAAGTGTGTAGTGGGTTCCCCAACACTTCCTGTATAGGTTATAAGTACTCTGAAGCTTGCTGGCTAGGGATTGCTGCTTTCCCCAATATGCTGGTGACTATTGGAATATAAGCAGGGGTGGGGCAAGCTGGTTAACCACTGGGAGTTTTCACCACATTAGTGTGTGCCATGCGGGTGGGGTTGGTTAAGGATAGCTTTAGGGAAACCTCAGCTTTTGTTATTGGATCACGCACAAGAGTGGGACTCAGTCCATGCAATTTTCACCAATCTACTATGTGCCAGGAGTAGCTGAATGAAGCTGGCTGCAATTCTGGTTCCAGGATTATCCTGCCCAACTCCAAAATGGCACCCAGCCAGTTGCCCACTCCAACGGGAGGACTGAGTCCCCTACACTCACCACGAGCTGCAGTTCTCCAGTCCGCTGCTCCCCTCCGTGACTACATCTTCCCACCAAGGCCTTTGGGCTTGCCAACCCCCAACTTCAGTGTGACTGTGCACCTCTGGATTCCAGTGGCACATCACACACAGTGGGACTGCCTCCAGTGAGAGCACGTCTGGCTACCACCTTCTATTTAAGTTTTTCTTTTCTTCTTTTTTTTTTTTTTTTTTCACTTTAACTTTCTTCTTGGGTCGAGGGGACCCATTTCTTTCCTTCTGGTCTCCTCCAGAATGCTATATTCCAACATCTAGGCTGTTTCTCTCAGAGAGGCTTTTTACTTTGCTGCTTATTGTTCTGCCATCTTCCCAGAATCCCAGAAGCTTTCTTTCAATAAATATGTCTACTCTTAACCTCCATTGTTCCTAAAATTCATTCTTCGATTTTAAAGAACACGAACTCATACCAGATATATAGTAGGTCAGGAGTTTCATTCCCCTATATTAGTATCTTTTGGGGGATGAAGTGCTGGCACTGGGTTCAATGTGGACCAGACTGGCCCTCACTCAGGCTTGCAGTTCTCTTTCTTCACCATCCTCCCAAGTGCTGAGAATATAGCATGTGTCACTGTGGCCAGATGTTTCCAAAACAGAGGTTAAAGTGAAATTTTACATAAATTATTAAAAGAATACAATTCAATAACTTAATTTTCTATCTTAAAAACAGAAAAGAATAAAAATCCAAAATAGCCTTTTCTGAAAAGAGATAATTATTAAGGTCACAGAACAATGGCATGTAAACAGAGAAGCCAAAGCTAGCAATTTAAAACATCAATAAAACTTATAAATCCAGCTATACTACAAACAGTTCAAGACATAAATCAAAAATTACAGGAATGGTAGATAGTACATCACTACAGGTCTAAGAGCCTAATGGACAATAAGGAAATATGAACAATTAATACCAATATATTTGAAAATGTGTTTTTCTTTAGAAAAAAAAACTGCCTGTGCTAGGTTTCTGTAACAACTCATCAGACTGAGTGACCTAAACCACAGAAATCTGTTTTCTAATCATTCTAGAAGGTAGAAGGTGGAGGTATACATTATGATGCTCCTTCTTACAAGGATACACTATTCTGTACAATCAAGACCCCACTCTTATGATCTCACTTTAACCACCTCCAAATGGAGCCACACTGGGAATGAGGGCTCCAACATGAATTTTGGATGGGTCACAAGCATTTAATCCATAACACTACCACAACTCACCCAAGAAGACAAAAAAATCAGATTAGCCCTATATCCAATTATAAAACATGATTTTAAAAAATTATAAAACAATTTTATAAAGCCTTTCCACAAAAAAATATTTGGGTCCAGATGGTTTCATTGATGGATTCCATCAAACATTTCTGGAAGAAATAACATGAATTCTACCCAAGCTAGACTTAGGGAACATTTCCTCTCCTGTTCTAATAGCACTGCATTAATTATTGCCAAAGCAAAAGCAAACAACATAGTAATTTGTTAAACCATAAACTACAGACTTCGCCCACACAGATTGATGAAAAACTTATTTAGCAATATATATAAAAATAGTGCACCTTACCCAAGTAAAAAATATGCCAGGAAACCAAGATTAGTTTAACATTTGAAAACTAATGTAATTCATTGCATTGCCAGACTAGGGCACGGGGGGGAAGGAAAAAAAAAAAACCTATGATCATCTCAGTAGATGCAGAAAAAGCCATTTGAGAAATACAGCTTCTATTTTTCAAAAAATCTCTGCATATGGAATAGAAGAAAAATGCTTTAACCCAATAAATGTCACCTAAAAGATAAATTAACAAACCTACAGCTGACATGCTTACAGATGAAAACAAAATTTTCTGCCTAATGGAAAAAGCACTTATAGTGTACTTTGAGCTGGAGTTCTCACCTTTTAATAATGAAAAAATAATGATTAAATCAGTGCCTACAGATTGAAAAAAATAACTTTGTTCACTTGGTAGTCATGACATGGAAAATCCTAAGGAATTCACTCAAATGCTGTAAAAACTAAATAAAGTGAAGCATGATTGCAGGCCACAAGGTCAGTATTAAAAGTCAATTTCTATATACTAACAATCAGAAGTGCAAAATTTATAAATATCATTAATGTTAACATCAAAATATGAAATAGGAATGAGTTTGACAAAATATGTGTAAGATTAGTATACTGAAAATCGCAAAACAAGGGTGAGAGAAATTTAAGATCTAAGTGACTATATGTGCCCTATTTATGAATCAAAAGATACAATTTCCAAGAAAATATAGGAGAAATCTTAGTTTGGCAAAAGTTCCTTATGCAGCTAAAAAGTGCAAAGTAAGAAAAAAATTAATTTGACTTTATTAAAAAGCTTACTTTTCAAAAAATCTGTTTAGCTAGGCATGGTGGTACATGCCTGAATCCCTGCACTCTGGGAAGCTGAAGCAGGAGGATCATAAATTAGAGCTAGCCTAGACAACTCAGAATGAAAAATTTTTAAAAAGAGCTGCAGATATAGTTCAGTGTGTAGGCCCTGTGTTCAAACCTCCATACCAGGAAATAAAATAAGATACTGTTTTAAAAGTGAAAAAGCAAGTCATACCCTGGGAAATGTTTGTAAAACTTATATCCAAAAAAAATATGTAAAATATGTAAAGAGCACATATAACTTAATAATAAGTCAAACAACTTAGTATGAAAATGGCAAAATATCTGAATATATGCTTAAAGATGAATGTCAAGCTCCTGAAATGACACTACAGTAGTGCAACACCATAGTTCCTCCTCATACTTGTTACAGATCAGATCTTACATGTCCCACTAAAGACCCCATTGCTGAAGATTTGGTTGCCAACCTGTGGAGCTACTGAGAGTGGTGGAACCTTTGGGAGATGGAGCCTAGTGGAATGCAAAGGAAAGTAGGCCATTGAAGGCATGCCCTTAAAGGGCACATTAGGATCCCAGCCTCCCTCCTTTCCTCTTCTATCCCCTCTCCACTCCTCCTTTTCCTTCTCTCTGCCTTCTTCTCCCCTCCTCCTTCCAACTCTTTTTCCTCTCTCTCACCTTCCTCCTCCTCCCTCTTCCTTCTACTCTACGCCTCTCTTCCCTACCGTTCTCTCCCTCCCCTTCCTACCACCCTCCATCCTTCTCTCTTTCTCCTCTCTCCTCATTTTCTCCCCCTCCCTCCTAAGCCCCTCTGCGCCTCTGCTCCCTCCCTTAGCACCATGAAGTGAGCAGCTTTGCTCCACCATATGTTTTCCACTGTGTATATACCTCTCCACAGGCCCGGAAGCAGTGGAGCCAACTAACCGTGAGCCAGATAGACCTTTCCCCCTTAATGTTAGTTATCTTAGGTATTTTGTCACAGAGTCAGAAAGCTAACACAACTTACCACAATCTGTCAAGTACCAAGAGAATTGATGACCAATGTATGTAAACTTAGGAAGCATGTTATCCATCTCAGCTCTCTCCTGCTTGACATGAATTAAGAAAAATAGTTACAGGTAACAGTGATGCAATGTGTAGTTCTGGATGCCTGATTTATTTGAAATTTGTTTTAACTGCATTCTGTCCTGAAGCTATAAATACCAGATACACTCATATTTTCCAAAAAAAAAAAAAAGCTCAATTATTTTCCTTAATCTAAATTTTTAAAATTTATTAATTTCATTAAATAATTTGAGGAGTATTGGCATTATATCTTCCCTGAAGTTCTTATAGAATTCAGTAGCAAATTCATCAGAACCCAGGCTTTTGTTAGTTGTAGGGTTTTTTTTTCTTGTTTTGCTTTGTTCTCTTTTTTTATTGCTTCAATTTCATTGCCTCTTGCTGGATTATTAAGAGTTTTTACATGTTCTTGCTCAGTTTTGGTAATTCATATGTACCTAGGGATCATCTGTTCTGAATTCTTTAATTCATTGGAGTACAGACTTTCAAAGTAATTGCTAATAATCTTCTGAATTTTGGCAGGGACTGATGTGATTTTTTATGTTTTTAATGTTTTAATTGCATTAATTTGGGTCTTTTTTCCTCCTTTTTTTTTTGTTAAGATTGGCTAACATTTGTCTACTTTGGTCTTTCAAATAACCAGCTCTTTAATTCATTGATTTTTAAAAATTTTTTACTCCTGATTACACTTTTTTGGCTTTAATTTCTATAATTTCCTCCTGTTCCTGGATAGGCAGAACCAATAAAGTCAAAATGGATAACTTCCAAAAATGATATATAGATTTAATGCAATCCAAATCAAAATGCTACCAGCACTTCTCACAGAACTAGAGAAAATAATCCTAAAATTCACATGGAACCAAAAGAGATTCAAAAGAGCACAAGCAATCCCGGGCAATAAGAGCAAAGCAGGAAGCATCACAATCCCAGGTTTCATGTTATATTACAAAGCTACAGTTATACAAACAGCATGATATTGACAGAAAAACAAACAGTGTAACACAGGATGCAGAAACAACCCCAGGCACATTCAGCTATCTAATCTTTGACAAAGAGGCTAAGTGCATATGCTGGAGAAAAGATAACCTCTTTAATAAATGGAAAAACTGGTTATACACATGCAGATGATTGAATCCAGACCTATATATCTCATCCTGTACTAAATTAATATCAAAATGAGTTAAAGATTTAAATTTTAAAACACTAATACTTAATCTGCTAGAAGATAAAATGGTACAGTTATTAAAGACATGGGCATAGAGGACTTTCTCAACAGAACTTCAATGGCACAATAAAGAACATCAAGAATCAGCAAATTGAGTCACATCAAATTAAAATTCTTATCCATCTCAAAGGAAACAACCAATAGAGTAAAGAGACATCCTATGAAAAGAGGGGGAAAACTCACCACTATAACTCAGAGGACTAGTATCTAGATATATAAAGAACTCAAATAAATTATACCCCAAAATAGAAGACCTAATTTAAAAAATGAGCAACAAAAATGAATACACACTTCTTAGGAAGAAGTACAAATGGCCAATGAATACATGAAAAGGTGTTCAAGATCTCTGACCATTAGAGAAATGCAAGTTAGAACAACACTAAGATTCCACCGTACTGTAGAACGAAAGTCAGTCATCAGGAAATCAAGAGCAGAGTGTATGGCACATGTCTCTAATCCCAGCACTTGATGCTGAGGCAGAAGGATCACTTTGAGCTCGAGGTCAACCTGAGCTACCCAGTGAGTTCAAGGCCAGCCTGTACTACAAAGTGTGACCCTGTCTCAAAAAGCAGAAAATAAATTTTTAAAAATGTTTAAAGAACTAAATCAAATAATAAAAAATGCCAATGAGACTGTGTGGTAAAAGGAACCCTTCACTATTCTTGGTGGAACTAGTACAGCCACTATGGAAATTTGTGTGGTGGTTCCTCAAAAAACTAACAGTAGAACCTCCGTTCAACTCAGCTATTCCCTCTCTCGGTATCTTCCCCAAAGAGTTAAAGACATCACATTGCAGTGATACATGCATATCCATGCTTATAGCAGTACAATTCATAATAGCTAAATCTTGGAAGTGGACTATATGTTCATCAACAGATGAATGGATGAAGAAAAGGTAATATTTATATACAATGTAGTCATTTGTAGGAACATGGATGTATCTTGAGACCGATGTTAAGTGAAATAAATCAGGCGTACAAATTACATGAGTCTACAGATAAAAGATTATGCTCTAAGAATTGTGATAAACCCATTATACCAATTTCCTCATCTATTTTTTAGATGGTGAGAATTTAGATTTGGTACGGCTCTGTAATGCAGTAAGACTTTTGACAGGTAAATAAAGTTTGAATACGGGATGGCGTTATGGTTTATACATTGTGTCTAGAAGCTTAACTAAGTGACTTCTCAGCTCTACATCCTGGCGTGTGGAGGACAAGCAGTTACTGTTCTAGGATATTGTTCATTATGTCAATTTGAGAAGTTCAGAACTTTAACTGATTTAGCAGGGGCCAGGGTCCCTAGTTTGTAACATCCTCAACCTGTGCAAGAAGAAGGCACAAGATGGTGTGAGTGCTACATCCACCCCAGGGGAATAGCCTGAATACAATAAAAGGCAAGTGAGGAGGGACTGATTGCCAGTTCTTTGGAGGAGGAGTTCCAGTCTTCACCTTCAGCTTGGACATCATCTCCTGGCTTCTGGCATAGACTGCCTCCTGCCTGGGGCTCTTCAGTCTGTCGGAGATTCTTCAGCCTTCCATCATAGACTCTTCAGTGTTCTGTCAGAGACCCACTGGCCTCCTGATATGGACTTGCACTGGACACTGCAGTGAGCTCCAGCCCTTGGGCTGGATCCCTCAGCCTCCAGTGTGTGGATACCCTCTGCACACTTCCTCATTCAACTTCGTGGCTGACCATTGTAAGTCAATCTAGTAATTTCTTATACATTTGTATATCTTGTGTTACATCTGTTTTGGTAGTAAACCCTGACTGATACAGGTGGACAGAGTCACTGGGAGCTGGAGGGCAGACTATTATAGACATTCTTCTAGAATGAGCCTCATGACATGCATTCTTGCTCACTCTCCTCTTGAGCATGGGTAAAACATAAATATGAAGACAGCACTCTGGTGATTTTGTTACACTATACAGAAAAAATAGAAATAATCCAGAAAGACTTAATCTAATCACAAAAGCCTTTCAAAAGGGGAGGAGTTTCTTTGTTCACAGAAGGGGAAATCAGAGAAATTTGGAGTATGAGACCTTTTCAGTGTGCTTGAAGATAGAGAGGTAGATAGGTTATGAGGAACCTGGGTGAAAGCGACTACTGGCTGACATCCAATGAGACCGGGACCTCAGATCTATGACTACAAAGAACTGATATCTGCCAATAACCTGAGTGATCTTGGAAATGAATTCTTTCCTAGGGTCTCCAGATAGCAGCCCCATAGATAGGAGCCAACACTTGATTTCAAGAACCCAGTCACACAATGCCAGATGTCTGATCTACAAAACTATGAGACAATAAGTGGGGTTTTTTAAGGGGCAAAATTTGTGATAATTTGCTCTGTGACAATAAAAACTAATATACTAAAACTGTATATTTCTCCTTGCCCTTGTATTGTTTTTCATATTTTTTCAAGTTCATTTATTAGGTGCAAAAATATGTAATTCTTGTTATTTCTCTTGATAAATCTTAATTGCTTTCTCAATTAAGAGACAGGGTCATTACAAAATGACCCTTTTAATGCATAGTATTTTTGACTTTGGTATCTACTTTTTCTAAAATTAATAAAGTTACTCCAGCTTTCTCCAACCTTTTCATTTCAGCATCTTTCTATGTAAAAGAGGTTTCCTTTTAGACATTCCCCTGCTGTTCTGGTTGCTATTGCTTCAGATAAGAAGTCTACAATCAGACAACCTATAAATGTGTCTTTTTTCCCTGGCTGCTTGTAAGGATTATATCACTTGTTTTTCAGATTTATTATAGTTTGCCTTGGTGTTATTTTTTTCAGGTTTCATGTACTTAGGGTTTGTTCAGTTTGGATCTGTGAGTTCATAGTTTTTTCATCAAATTTGGAAGGTTTGTGGCCATGATTATGTTTCTGTTTTGTTTTGTTTTGTGAGACACGGTCTCTTTATGTAGCCCAGGCTGGCCTCAAACTCATGGTGATAACTCACTCCTCAGCCTCCCAAGGGCTGGGATTTCAGGCATGCACCATCACACCTGGCTCACTATTTCATTTCATATTGAGGGAAAATATTCATATGATAACATTTACCGTTTTAGCCATTTTGAGGAGTAAAGTTCAGGAACATTTGTTAAACTCATATTGTGCAGCTATCGCCAGCACCCATCTCCAGAAGGGTTTTCATCCTCCCAGTCTGAAGCTCTGTATCCATTAAACAGTAACTTCCCATTCCTTGCTCTCCTCAGCCCCTAACAAGAATCATTCTGTTTGTGTGAACTGGCTGTGGTTGCTTAACATATTTTCTTTCTCAACCCTTTTCTCCTTTCTTTCTGGGTCTCTAATTGGACACAGATTAAGCAGCTCAGTGTTATTAGATCTGTCTCTCTGTGAAGTTCTCTCCTCTCTGATACTTAGGCCTGTGAAATCTAGCCACTGCTCTCTGAGAGGTCAGATCCATGTCAGTTCTGCGAGGCTGCTGGGCCCCCAAAGTTGCCTTCCCCATGCCTCACCCTGAACCGCCTTCCAGCCAGGAAGCTAAGGCAGCGCACTTCTTTGTTTCCTGTCTGTTGGATCTCACCATCCTCTATTGCCTTGTGTCCAGTATCTAAAAACCATTCATCTATGTTTTCTCCAATTTTTTAGTTATTTTATCCCTAAAATAACTAATCCTTGTTGCCACATCTTGGCTGAAACTTGTACTTTCCTAACTTTTAAATTTGTACGCTTAATTTATTAATCTTCAGTCTTTTTTGTTTTCTACTAAAATCCTATGAGGATATACATTTTCAAGGACATATTCCTTAAATTGGCTTCTAAAAACTGTATATATTATTTTTGTTGCTGTTCAAGTTGGCAAGATTTTCCATAATCAGGATATAATTTTCTGTAGCTACCATTCATTTCCGCCGTTGGCAGTGCAAAAGTAGCCATAAACAGAAATAAATGAGCATGGCTTCTTCCAACAAAACTTTATTTACAAAAACAAATAGTGGGCTATATTTGGCTTAAATACCATAGTTTGCTAAACTTTTTTTTCTAAATAATACCACTTAATTGAAATTTGTTAAGGTATGTTCTTTCTTAAAACAATATGCGCCTTGCAGAAGTGAGATCCAGCGTCTTATATACCCACTAGTAATCTTTTATTTTGTGTTATTATGTTTCTTATCTACTGATTTTTACTCTCTTTCCATTAATTACTGAGAAAGATGTGTAAAACTTGTATCAGGAGCCTCACCAAGAGTCCCAAATGTCAGTCTTAAGAATACAGTGAGAAAAATAAAAAACAGACAAGTATAGTATTCCATCAATGACCAAGAAGTCGATGTTCCTGGATCAGACTCTGTCCACTCCCAAAGCAGCCACTTTTTATTAGGTGTATACAGTGATAATGGGGCTAGTAAAGGATCAAATTCATCAGAAGACTCAGACTCAAAAGGATGTAGATGATTATAAGCTAAAAAAGATTTTGTCCTGGAGTATAATCCTGGGATGAATCAAGAAGGCGTAGATAGTCTTATACTTAGAACAGTGATAGGAAATCTCAGATGGGTGATGCCAATAATCCCAAACCTCCCTTTTATCATATAGGGAAATATGCAAAATGAGTCATTGTGAATTTGCAGTCCCCAATATACTTGTACATTTTTCTTGTAATTTTATCCATTTTTACTTTGATATTTGCTTTATATTTTGATTTGCTCTTATTAGGTACATATAATTCTTATAAATTAAATTTTTTATAATATGATAATTTCCTTTTGAAGACTGTGAGGCAAAAGCATATCTAGAGTCAAGAACATTAGTTAACCTTAAGGTAAAAGCCATTCCAAGAGATAATTCTTACCAGTATAGTCTCAGAGGGTTAGAGCTGGTTTATTCCAGGTAGATCTGATTGTTGAGTATTCAGGACTTTAATGAAATGGTTATCAACTCATTGATAACCTAAAGTGAAACATGATTAGAGAAATTACATCAGAGAATTTTGCAGATGTTACAAATCAAGGCTTTCTTTTTTTTTTCTTTCTAAAAGTCATTTTATGGAACGTAATCTACTTTTCAAAACTTCTATTTAATTTTTCTCTTTAAATTTAAAGCGTTATTAATGCATGAACATAAATACAGAAAAGCATTCAATTATAACTGTTCAGCTCAATTACTTTTCAAAACCATAATATATTCATGTAGCTAGTGTGTAGGTAAAGAAAAGGAACATGGCTAACACTCCAGAAAAACTCATCCTGTCATTTAACTTCTGTTTTTTCTTCTAACACTATAGATATATTTTGAGCTATATATAAATGGAATTGTATGAAGTCTTTTGCATTTGGCACCTTTGCCTGATACTGTGTTTACAAGATTCATCCATGTTTTTTCACTTACTGTAATTTGTTTACTTGGTTCATTTAAAAGACCTTATAATTTATTTATTGTATTATTGAAAGGCAATTGGGCTATTTCTAACTTTTGGATATTTTGAGTCCAACCATGGTAAATGTTTTCCTTCATATCTTTTGATGAACATATGTATAAATATAAATCTTTAAACTTTTCTTTTTCCTATGGTGCTGGGGATAGAAACTACAGCCTCATGTATGCTAGGCAACTGCTCTACCACTGAGCTACATTCTCTGTCCTAGAGATTAAACTTTCAAGTCTGAAGATCTGTGTATTTTCAGTTTTAGTGGTGCTAACTGGATTTCCAAAGTGGTGGTACCAAGTTCATACTCCCGCAGTAATGAATGAGTGTTCTCATCATTCTCCATTCTCACTAATATGTAGTTGCAATTTATTTTTAATTTCATTTACTGTGATAGTCTTTACTACTACAATTTACACTTGTTTCAAATATGTTTGAAAGTTGAAACATATACAGAAACACAGACAGAGTCTGTGTATGAGAGTCAAGAAAAATTATAATTATTAATAGTTGTATAATACATTTTCCAGTACTGGCTTTTAAAACATAAACAAGTTCAATTTTTATTACAGTCGTGTAAGTTAGAAAGAACTCATTTTATTCTCCTACGAAACAGGAAACTCAGTGGAGTATCTTTGATGTGTGGACATATTTAGGATAAAACATAGATCTTCTGAGAGGTTTTCGTGTGGACTTTCCTCTTCCGGTCTATTCATACTAATGAACTCAAGAACAATCAGATATGCTAGTAGTGCATGCAACTTTTATTCTTCTATTGGCTCTATGGATGACAGTAAAATGTAATTGTATCATAAATATTTACACATATATTTACACATAAATATTTTGGGTAGGATATAGAAAGATGATTTGTCAACAACCTTCATCCATGTACAACCTGCAGCATGCCTTTTAAAACATTTTTTAAAAGGTGAGAAAGGTGGGACATGGGTTTGGACATGTTATGGATTAAAAACTGGTGGTCAACTTAACACCAGCTGAATTAAATCAGTATGGTGTGCGTGTAGATGGCCCACCTGAGGAAAGTTGTCAGCATAAATGGAGTCGTGGAGAAAAAGAGCTAGGTGTTGTGGGTTCTCCTAAGTGTTGCTGTTTGGAGCTGTTTGTTCTCCTGGAGGAGCTTCTCACAGCTGGTTTCCCCGATATGAATTCAGCCATTATCACTGGAAGAGCTCAAGACCTTGTTGCTGAGAGTGGCTGCGGTTCACCTTGAGGGAGCTTTGCTCTTTACATTGAGCATCGCTTCCTGCCTCCAGAGGGGAAGATGTGTGCTGTTTAATCTCCAGGAGAAATTTATCACACTGGCTTCCCAGCATATACTTGAGTATTCTCATCATCAGAGGAGCTTGGGACTTCATTGTCACTGAGGATGGGTGTGGTACTTTTCAGGGCAGCCCTGGCCCTTATTTTGATTGTGACTTCTCAGTTCCAATGTAAAACCCTCAACCTACCAGCACAGTTCCTTCACCTCACTGGCATAGACTTTCTAACTTCTGCCACTGACCTTTGAGCCTTCTGAGCGCAGATCCATAAAATAGACTGGCATGAGTCCTTGTCATGGGCTCTAGACCTCCAGTTGGACTTGTGGGAGGCGTTGTAATGGGCTCTGGGTCTCCAGCTGGACTCATGCAGGACATTGCTATGGGATCCAGGCTATTAGCTGACTCTTCTGGGTCTTTAGTGTTGTGGACAGATTTCCCACACTTTCTTGTATTTAACTCTGGGTGACCATCATAAAAATAATATAAATTCTGTGTCCAGTATGTAATTGCTCTCTCTGCAACCCCTGACTACAACAGGACACATCTGCTAGAACCTTAAATGAGTAAGTCAGATTAGGAGTACTCATATCTTTTTATAAAATGAGTCACAGCATACAAGCACAATAAACATATATAGGTATGTACAATAATCACAAGAAAATTCTAATAGAGAAATGGATTAGAATTATACCTTTTAGGGCTAGGGATATAGCTCAGCAGCCCAGCACCTACCTGTCAAATGCAAGGTTGTGAGTTCAATCCCTGAAACAACAACAAAAAAAGAATTATACCTTTTAAAATTTCCACACAATTCATTCAACAAATTCTGTACTTGAATGTTATTATGTACTTGGCCCTATGTTAGGAACTGGGATGCAGCAAAAATGAGATGACCCAAGCCCCTACACTTTGGAGCTTTGTGGAGAAAGGAGAATCAAACAGATTTGTCCTGAGACAGGCAAGCCTTCAGAATGAAGACTAGCAGAAGACCTGGACAGTAGCTAAAGGACTGATGCTAAGAAGCATATTAATAGAGATAACATAAGTAAGAAGTAAGACTACTTCCTAACAGATCAGTCTCATTAAATAGCCCTAACAAAGAAAGGACTATAATGTATCTGCCATTGAATTTAAGAACTTTCTGTTCTATGAAATTACATATATTCATATCAGATTAGTGTTTCCCAATCTGAGGCAGGTAAACAAGATATTTTGTGAGTACTGGGATGAATGCTGAATGCTTTTCTTTTAAGATGGATGGTGGCAGGAAGTTCTTATGTCTTTGATCAAGTTTCTCAAAAACAGATACTGAGACAAGCATATTAAGGAGGTGCCCAGAGGGAGGAGGGCACAGCGGAAGGCAAGGGCGGGACAGGGATGGTTGCAATCCAAGGCAAAATTTTGCCAAGGGCAGCTTTAGCCAGACCTTCCAGGGAAACTCGGATGAACTGACCAAAGCCGAGGTAAGGAAGCCAAGCTTTCACACTCCCATACGGGTCAGGCTTTGGTTAGGTGGCATCCCCTGGACTTAGGCTCCCAGGTACTGGACCTGGGCACCCAGGGGCAAAGTGGTTGCAGTAGCTTGAGGGCACTTGATCAAAGAAAAGTCACAAGTATCAGCTGTTGGAGCCCCGAAAAATATTAATAAGTTATCTTCTTAAAAAGTTTTTTAAAAAAAATAAAGCATCGTCTCCTGCAAATAATATTAGAAAAAATGTAATTAGCACATCAAGAGTAAATTTAACTTTTGAGTCATTTTAAAGAATAATATCAATAGTGGCATGAATGACACATACATAAATTATAAATTGTTGCATTTATATAAAAATGGCTAGTGTTTGGTACATACTGATTTGCATCTTTATTTTCAGTTTACCCTATCATTTGGTAATAGTTCTGTAATGAGCACTTTAGTTTGTGACGCTCTCAATGTCTTCCTACTATGCCAAGACAGTGCTAATTCTTACCACCCCTGCATGCCTTTCAATATTTTACGCATCCTGCAAATTTATTACACTTTCACATTGCATAAACTTTTTGATTTGATAATCTTTTTCTAATGACTTGAAGCCTTTTGTCCAAGTTTTCACTCATCTATGCATTTCTAGAGTCTGGCAAAATGCTTTATTAATGGAAAGTATATGGCACATGTTTATTGACTAGATGAATAAAAAAATCTCTTATAGCTTGTGAAAATTCTGGAACAGAAATCTCATCTTCAGTATAAATTTTGTATCCTTTATTAATTAGGAAAAAGCAATTAAGATGATAAACTCCTTCTAGCTTGCCAATAAAATTATTGAGCCGCATCAGATAACTTTTACATTTGGCACAGAAAGGTTCTCACCTGAAAATGGAAATCTAAAACTTTGCTTGAGAGAGCTTTCTTGATTAAGAGCACTTGATTAAAAAGAGCTCGTTAATGAAAAACAATACTATTTTTATAAGGACTGAGCTTCTTTTATCTTGCCCTGGCTTCCTTTCACGCTTCAACAAACAGCACCTTTTGGCAGTCACGGCTCCTCGCACTGCCAAATGCAGTATCTGTGACTCTGGTGGTGCCCTTCCTTGACGTCACTCTGAAAGGGGTCATCAGCTAATTAGCCGCATAAACTGGTCGCCATGATCACTTCCAAGCTCTGAGCAGTGCAGTCTGATGGAATCACAATGACTTTAAAAACCAATTGTTTCTTTTTCATCGCTGTCACAAAAATGCTCCTTGAAACATTGAAACTTGGGGCAATTATCATAGAATGTACCTGATTAAGTGACCTATAGATATTCAGGAAAGAGGAAAAAACTTGGTTGGATAGGATGAATGCTTTTGGCTTTTTCTCTAGATAAGACAAGAAAAAAGTTTCTGTTCCTCAGATTCCAGTTTCTTCCTCTCCAACTGATCTCCCAACAGTGTGTCTACCATTCTTCCATATACTACCTACTCTTTGCTTCTCACACAAATGGCCTCTGTCTTTGGCTCCTAGACACATCTTTCACTTTTTAGCACTTCTACCCTCAAGACATCCGGCTTGAATGTCTGTTATATTTTTTTTTTAATTTTTTTTTCCTGTGCTGGGGATCAACTCCTGGGCCTTCCATGCACGAAGTGAGCGCCATATTCCAGAACTGTATCTCCAGCCCTTTGTGTGTTGTTTTCTACTTCTAAAAGGCATGATTGTTTCTCAAAGTGATGTTCAATCTTTTTGGAATCTGTCATTTACATCCATGGATTTCATATCCTCTTGAAGACCAGGGTGGGGTCACAGAAGATGGAGGATTAATTTTGAAAAAATAATAAGAACAGACAAAATAATGGTACCCAAAAAGTATAATAGATATAATAGCTATTGTAAAAGTGAAAGGGAAGGGAAGTGCTCTAAAGAATATAATGGTATGTATAGTGTGCAAATAGATGACCATATTACTGAGCTTTTGTTAGATCATTGAACAGAAGAGTTTGTACTGTCAATGTTTGAGTGTCTAGCCACTTTTTATGCTTTGACTTTGTAACTTTAACAACTATTGCTAAGTTAACAATAGATAATGTATCAACTAGTGATTTTATGATTTTTTTGAACTCTGCATTCTATTTTTTTCTTGTTTTTTCTATTTTCTTTTTAAATTTTCTTTTCTTTCTCTCTTAAAATAAAATAATAAAAAAATTTAAAAAATAATTTTAAAAGACTCCTGAATTTTAGGAAAAGTATATCAAGTCCTATATTTTCTCTATCCCAGTGAATTTCCAATGTAGGGGACTTTTTGTTTTGTTTTAGCTTTGGAGATTTAATCTTTTAAATGAATCAACTCATTCACTGTTCTAGACAAAGACCATGACAAAATATAATATAGTCTTTAAAATAAATAAGAAAGCATAAAGACTTGAGTCATGGGCACAGAAAAATTTCACATTTATTTGAAATATATACATATATTTATATATATATATATATATATATATATATATATATGCAAAGTATAGCACATTAAGTAGTGTGATAGTTGGAGCAGTGACTATATTTGCTATATTTGGTTCTATTTGTTTCACTAGAGTATCCAGCATGAAGCTTCAGAAATTTCTTCAAGTTGTATTAATATTCTTGAGGTAGTTAATATAAATAAGGGGCCTCTGGAGTTGCCAACTTCTGTATAAAACAAAAAGGAAATGCTTTAAACTGACAAAAGTTGCTCTTGAAAGAACTAATTGCCAGCCTGGTTCTCTAGCACACGTTGCCTCTCAGTATGCACATCTGTAAAATGGGACTTCTTTCAAATATTTCTGAGGTTAAATGAGAACTTATAAAGCACTTTGCACATTGTCTGGCCTATGGTGAGTACCCAATAAATTAAAGTTTCCTTTTTTCCCTCTTCCAACCTTGAACAGTCCCAGTATACCTTTGATATGTTTGTAAATACACAAGCAAAATAGTAAAAAGTATTCCCTAACTCAGACACTCAGAACGTAGCTACTTGTTGCACTAAAAACACCCCATAACTTCTCATTGGTGAAATTTCTATTCATTGTCCTACACAATATTCAATGAGTTAAGACCTTTGGGAAAAATTATTATCCAGTCTTAATGCACCCTAGCTCCCCTTTCCACTGGGAATGTTATATATATATATATATATATATATATACACACACACACACACACACACAAACAGACTATATATATATATATATATATATATATATATATATATATATACAAACAGACTTTTTCCTGCACTTACATACCTGTGATAACATTCATGTATAAATGAGGTACAGCAACAGCAAAACACTCCCTTGGGAATAAATGGAAAACAAAACAGAACAGCCTTGACTGGGAGGGCAGCTCAGTGGCAGGACGCATACCCACCATCCATATAGGATGCCCTAGGTTCAATCTCCACTATCACAATAAGTAAAACAAAAGTTCAAAGACACAACTGAAAATAAAACAGCACAATTATACTACAGTGTAATAAAAGTTAGGACCGTGCTCCCTCTTGCGATGATGTGAAATAATCCCGTGGCTCCTGACTGGATGGAGAGAGGTGAGCCATCATGAGGCCCCTGTGCGCGCCCCCGGGCGGGTGCGAGCACTGCCTGACTTGACTGACAGTAGATCTGACGACCAGGATGCTACTAAGTCCCTAAGAGGGAGGTGCCACATCGCGCATGGATCGCTCCGCAAAGGGAAAATTTGCTTCCCAGGCGGGGTGGAGTGCGATAGTGTGAGATTTCAGCAGGCTAGTAAGGATGGCTGACACTTTAAAACTTACGAACTGTTTATTTATGGAATTTCTCACTTAATATTTTTATTAAATGATTGCAGGTGCTGATTGCAGGTGACTAAAACAGGAAAGCAAAATCATGGATAAGTCAGGGGAGCTACTATATTAGAAAATATGGTCACGTGGTCATTCTCTTCTTGCAAGGGAGATGGAAAATAAGTACAATCCTGACACTGTCTAGCCTTTTTTCTGATCTAATCTTTTCAAACTTTTGTAGTAAAAATAGGCTCTGTTCCCTTTCAGATGCATCCAGTGGAAAATTTCCAAAACATAAAAAGAAGATTCAGTCAGTTTCCGGACAGACAAAATACACACACATGCTCTCTTTTATTCATATCTAGTGCCACAAAAGGATGTTTAATCAAAATCTTTAAAATATTTTATTTAATCTCCAACTAATGGGATATAATTCAAAGTCTTCTCAATTGCTATACACACTTTCATTTCCCCTCATGATAAAACTTTTTTTTTTTTTGTCTTTTTTGAGACAGCATCTCACTATGCAGTTTAGGCTGGCCTTGAGATCACTTTGTAGCCCAGGCTGGTCCCGAACTCACAACGATCCTACTGCCTTCAGCCTCCCGAGTGCTGGGATTACAGGCGTGAGCCACCACGCCCAGCTCTCATGATAAAATTTTAACCAATAGCTACAACCTATTTATATTTTGCAGTCAACTTATAGGAAATAATGAACAAAAGGGAGAGAGAAATTTCTAATTTAAATGTATGAACATGGGCCAGGGATTTAGTTCAGCGGTACAAGCACCTGCCTGGCAAGTGCACTTATGCAGCTAAAAGGAAAAGAAGTGAGCAGGATGCATTGTACACATTCTACAGAAATGTGATCCATCAAACTAAAGACATTTTGATCAATATTGAACCTTTGTGTCCTCTTAAAATGTGTACATAAAGCAGACTGTAAAACTGTTCATTTCCTGGTTCATGTTCTAGTAACAATGCAAATATATAAAAATGTATTTTACAATTCTGCAGTAACTTTACAAACTATAGCTTGCAGTTAGCTCTTGATAAAATGTTATGTTTTACTGGGACTTATGAACTCATTATTCCTATAGGTGATTTAATTATACAGTCTTCCCCAAGTTTTGCACACTTTTCCAATAAGCAAGTCTTTTGCTTTAAGGGTTCAAACTGCAGCAGAGAATTATGGTTAAGTTACAGAGATAATAACTTTTTGAAGTATAAAAACCATACATCTGACACCTATCTCTAAGGTAGCCAGCTACTTTGAATAAAATAGGAAATATCCTTCTTTAAATGTGCAACTTAAAATTCCTTCTTGAAAATTCTCCCCAAAAGTGAATACCACTGATGAGTCATCTGCTGTTATGCTGTTAGGAGGTGGGGCCTGATTACAGGAGGTGGGTCGCTGGAAACATGACTTGAGTCTCTTTCTCTCTCTGTCCCTCTCTCCCTTCCTCCCCTCTCTCCTGCTCTTTGAATCTTTTTCCTCTCTCTCTTTTGTGACTGCTGCAGGGTGAGCAGCATTGCTTCACCAGACCCTTCTACCATAATGTTCTTGCCTTGCAGCCAGCCAATCATGGACTGAACCTTCTAAAACCCTTTTAAGTAGTAGGTGCCAGGTATTTGGTCTCAGCCATGAAAAAGTGCAGGGGACTTTCTTCATGCATCACAAGCAACATAGTGAGACCTGTATTAATAGGGTGTGGGAACACTGGTGGCATAAACAACCATTGACACAGATCTTATGACAGATAACTTGAAATCATGGTCAGCAGCGACAATGGTGGAGGCAAGTTTGAGGACTGTATGAGGCTGTGGGGAGCCACAGCAGATTGTTTCAAGGCTGGGGTACACTTGTGCGAGCATGACAGTCGCACATGTGCTACACACTTTATGGCAGTAACAGGAATCTAAACCTTGACAATGGCTAATATATATGAGCTGGACAGTAAAGATGCTGCTTGCTATTGTTGCTGATGTCTGCTCTGCATGCTTTCTTTTCTCTGGGGACCTCACCCATGAAAATACCCTGTCAACCCCACCCCAACAAGTAGCATAGTCAGCAGGTGAAGTGAGCATCCCCTCCTTGCTGTCTGTGGAAACAGCTTGTGATGGTGAAGGAGAGCCCTGATGTGCTGCCCACATACGTCCCCTGGCCTTGCCTTGGTTACCTATAGCCTCCTTTTTGGCAGCATGGAGGGCTGACCGTGATGAGAGGAACTCGAGGGCTGAGCTGGGGAAAAATCCAAGAAGCACATGAAATAGAAGTGCAAAAACTCTGTGGGCATGGCTGACTCCAAGCAGCGAGGAGGGTTTACGTCCTGAAACACAATACACCATGTGGTTGGTCACGTGGCCCCGCTCCCATAAGTCTTATATAGGTCAGCACCCCACAGGGTGGGTGCCCTATCTGCCAATCTTGACCTGCCTGAGCCAGTAACCAAATCTAAAGATGGCTCAGCTGTCCGTGCACATATGCAGGGGACTTTCTTCATGCATCACAAATAGCCACATTGCCCGAAACTTTGCCATTGGCTTGAATTGCCTGCTCTACAGGATTTCTGTTCAGAGCTGAACAATGACTGCAGTCCACTGTGGCCTTGTGCCATGACCGGACCCATTGGTATACCAGGTATCAGCCAGAGGTTCCTCTTTCCCGTCTGTATAGGGGCCAGGTGTCATGACCTACAGCCCACCATCCTGTGAGGTTTCCTGTGCCATATATGTCACTGATCCCAATACTATTTCCAGTTCGGCTGCCAACCCAGTGGATGAAAAGGAGGAACTCTGCTGAGAGTACATCCCCCCACGCGTGAGGGCGGGGGCCTGGCCCACTGCACTGCTGGGACAGGATGTCCATGTGTGGACTCTGCCTTCAATTGGCTATATAGCCTGTATTCTCACTGCCTGCTGCCCCGTGATACTTACACAGGCATGCAGAGCAGCATATACTGCTGCTGTTTCTCAATCAGAGAATACTAGCTTTTGGCTCTTTTCTTACAACTGTAACCAAAAATCCAATAGGATGCTTCTGCTTCCTTTGCTTTTGCCGTAGGCCCCAGCCAAACCCAACATCATCTACTCTTACTGTTAGGGTAAATGGCACCTGGGGATTCCCATATATTAAAGGCACTATCAGACGCACCACTGCAGGCATACCCCACAACTGGGATGCTGTGTACCACAGGTAACACGGAACTCAACAGTGGCCTGGCAAAACAGTGGTTTTAACTGATGGCTTTAATGATACCAGGGGTAGGAACTATAAACCAAGCCCTCTAGATTGAATGTCATGCACCAGGCTTTTGTTGCTAATGAATGAAACTTCTCAAATGAGGAAGATGATTTTACAAAACCACAACAGTTCTTGATTTGCTAGCCACAGTGCAAGGAAGAACTTGCACTCTCTTGCATATAGAGTGTTGCACTTATGTCCCTGACCACCAGACACAGGTATAAGAAGCCTTGCAAGAAATGGATGTGGAGGTGTCTGCCATCCAGACCTTGCAGCAGGACCTGTTCACTCAGAGGTGGGAATCCTTGGGCTCTGTCTGGCACTGGGTGGCCTAGGCTGCATTGCGGTGGGAATGGTTTTTGTGGTAATGTGCTGCTCCCTTTATTGCTGTCGTGGTCTTTGTGCACAGGGGTCAGCTCTATGGGCTGCTCACAAGGTGTGACATTCCCCTGACTTTTGGGGGGGGTGGGATATGGGGAACCACAGCAGATTGCCTCAAAGGCCAGAGTGTCTGAGGTCACCTAAGGAGATGACACCCTTTTTGGCACAGACACACAGCAGGAAACACATATAAGCATGATTAGCGTAGACACCCATGCATGCGCTACATGGTTATGACAGTACACAAGAACGTGAACCCTGGCAGTGGCTGATATGTCCAAGCTGAACACTGCTTGCTGTTGTTGCTGATGTCTGCTCTGCATGCTTTCTTTTCTCTGGGGACCTTACCCACAAAAGTACCCCTTCGACACCCTGACTCCTTTAGAAGCACAATCCTCCATGAAGGCTTTCATCCTCTCGTAGTTCTCTGTGTCCATCTCAAATAGCCTCATCCTGTAGACAGTACTGTGGTCCTTGGGTTGGAATATTATGGACCAATGACTATAATAACAACATTGTCCTGTTTTTCAGGTTGTGATAATAAATATACTGTAGAATTATTGAATTTTTGAGTTGAGTGGTGCCTGCTGGTTCTCAATCTTGCCTGCATAGTGTAAGCACACCTGGGAAGATTTAAAAATCATTAATGTGGTTTAACTTCACAGATTCTGATTTAATTGGTGTCAGGTGTGGTCTGAGTGGTAGGAGGTTAAAAATATCCCCAGATGATTCTAATGTGCTGTCAAGGTTAAGTGCCTCCTATCCAGTACAGCTACTTCCCTGCTCTCCTCCGCATTGATTTTGTAGATACAGTGAGACTCTGGCAGATTGTGCCTCCTCATAATCAACTGGTTAATGCCATTTAGTTCAATCCAGCAATTTAGCCACTTTTTCCAGATAAAGACCAGGACCATAAATGAGCTTGAGATTTCCACCGGCAAGACTGCTGCAGGCTAAATCAGAGCCCCAGGAAGCCTCTGTCCTGGGTACTTCTGGAACCATCACAGAAGATGGGCCTCATTATTGAATTGAAACATCTCTCAGGTTGTCATGAATTTCCTCCACTTTATAAATAATTAAATTGGTGTCCAGATAGATTTTTACAAGGTCACATAGTTATAGTTAGGAGATTTTCAGTAAAATCCTATTATAATTACCTCTAAAGTACATCTATTTTTGTTTTATTTTAGAAATCATATCCCTTGTAGCACTTAAAATTTAATTGATTTCCAGCCTTTCTCATGAATTAAGTGAAAGAAGGCATTTCTCAAATAAAAAGAGAAATGTATTATTGCATGAAAGGACAAACACCCTTGTGGCAATCTGTGGTTAACAAGGTTCTTTTTTATGCCAATAAGTTATTTGCAATGGCACTCATATAAGAGGATTTCTCTTATAGTAAAGTCTCCTAAGCAACATAAAATCTCATGGGAAATATTCATTAGCAGAAGTAAAATGTATGAGATCATGTATAAGAGGATCGTACATAAATAACTGCATTTGTAAATCCTATTCTGGGAGTGGGAGGTAATTAGGGTTTCACTGGGAAGGCTTGTTTGAGAAAGCATTGACCCAGCAGCCTACAGGCATTTGGAACACTGTTGGCAGAAGTGTTCCAGCACCACCAGATCTGTGGTTAGGGTCTCGTACTGAGGCCAGGCAGTGAACAGTAGAACAATATCTTCTGCTGATGCCGGATGAGTGCCCAAGAAACACCACCCTGTGACTGCCTAACTCGCAGTGACTCATACTGTCATCTCAGAGAAGAGAATCACATATTTCACACCATTGCTTCTAACATCTTTTTGTCTAAAACTAATGGTGACTAAAGATGTGCCTCTCTGCAGGCCAACCACTCCCTTATCTCTCCAGTTTCTTTCTAGCTGCTGGACAAACCCAGAAGCCAGTGGGCTTGCTCCTTATTCAGCTCCAAGAAACCCCAGGCCATTTGCCCCCTGATGGGTAATCTCTATGCTTGTCTTGAAGGTGTAAATTGTTATAGTTAGGAATATCTGATTAACTGCTTATAAACCTCACTGCCTTATGTTATGGTTTATATCTAGATGCCCCCGAAAGCATCATGCACTCATAGGGCTTTGGGGAAGTGACTGGACCATGTGGGTATGATCAGTGCATTAGTTTACTGATGAGTATATAGCTAAATATGATGTTGGAAAATAAAGTGTGCTTGGAGAAGGTGGGTCACTATGGGCATGGCCTGGAAGGATCCAGCTCCCCACTTCCTTCTTTGGTTTTTCTCTTGGCTTTCTGCCTGCTGTGCCATGAAGGTAATTGTCTTCTGCCATGTCCTTCTGCCATCCCACCCTGCCTTGGAGCCAGCTCACTGTAGACTGAAAGCTCTACAACAATAAGCCTTTCCTACTTTAAATTGTGCCTGCTGGGTATTGTGTCTCAGCAAGGAGAAAGTAACTAAGACACTCATCCATTATTTCTACAGTAACGATGAGAAAGAAGTAAGAATTTTCTGTCCTTTTCACTGACGTTATTGATTTTAGGAATGTAATTCTATTTTCTGTTGCTAAAACTGAATAGCACAAACTAGATAATTTATAAAGAATGAACTTTTATTTTGCCCATGATTTTGAAGGATGAGGAGTTTGAGATCTAGCAGCTGCACTTGGTGGGGACTTTCTGCTGAGGCTGGAGGCAAGAACAGGGCATAGCAAGAGAAACCATTCTATCTTTGGTCTTTCATCCTTTTCTTCACCTTTCCCTCCCCCTGCCTAGTACTAAATATCGAACTTAGGCTGTTCACACAGAACTACATCCCCAGCCATTTTTAAAGTTTTGAGACAGGGTCTTGCTAAATTGTCCAACCGGATTTCAAACTCGCAGCCCTCCTGCCTACATCTTCTGAGCTGCTGGGAATATGCATATGCATCACTGCACCCATCTCTTTTCTTTATAAAAAACCAAAGTCCCATTGGATTGGGGCCCCACACTTGTGGCTTCATTTTACTTTGAATAACTCCCAAAACTCTTGCCATAAAATACTACAGATTGTTTCTATCCAATAGACATTAAATTTCAACATGAGTTTCAATGGGAACATTCAAATTATAGCAGTAACCAAATAGACAGATAGATAGATTGTAAGTATATAATAATAGTTCTTTTTCTCAATAAAATAATCCAAAGAAAATGTACCAAACTGATAAACAGTGGTAGTAACAGATTATTTCTCTTCTCTTTTTACTGTACATTTAAAATATTCTATAATGGGCTATTTTATTTATATTTATAATATAATATATTAAATCTTTTTGCATTATAGGTATAAATGATCCCATCTTTTCAGTCTGTGGCAAACAGTCTAATTAGCTACATGCTGATTTACCTTAAAACCAGACAGATGGGTTTTGCTTCTGACTCCATTTCTTTGCAGTTTGAATGAAGGTTTGGATTAGCTGAGAAAGTATATTTAGACAAAGCTGAGAAGGTTTAAAAGATATTGCTGGCTATAAAAAGGTAACATGCAGGATCCTGGTGATGAAAATGTTCTGTATCGTGACTGTATCTATGTCAATATCCTGATTATACTGCACTATGGTTTTTCAAGATGTTACCATTAGGAGAAATTGGTTAATCTCCATGCATTATTTTTGAAAACTATATGTGAAACTACAGTTACTCCAAAATTGTTTTTTGTTGTTTTGTTTGAGGTTTTGTTTTTGTTTTGTTTTGTTTTTGTGTGGGTGGGTTAGTTTATTTTTGGTGCTAGGAATTAAATCCAGGGTCTCATGCATGCTAGACAGGTGCTCTACTATTGAGCTACATTCTCACCCTTGAAAAGGTTAATTAAAAAAAAACTATAAAAGCTAATTCTCTGCCATTTCTTAGGTGCATTATTGGCACAGAAAATTCATCATTATTATCCATCTCAGAGTCATTCTGGAGGGGAAAATGTAATATTTTCCCTAATATTTTGATGGTAAAAATTGTTGTATTGTTGTTGCAAATATTTTATGTCACAGAAATGCATTTCAAAGTAACAGCAAGTGATTGGCACCATACCCTGTCAGATGCATTTTGGGAAGGCATGTCTTCAAGCATCTTTGTATGCCTGCACATCTTGAGAGTGAGGCCTAGATGCCCCTTGTTCTAAACTAACTCTTCAAGGATGTTTGTTTGATGAATGGCTGTGGGAGCTAAGGTGTCATGCTCAAGTCTGGGCAGACATCTGTGCACTGCAAGATAAATAGGTCCCGTAAGCTCAGGCTTTCTTTCCAGTAGCATAAGCAATAGTGTACAGAGTGTCTTCTGGACCTCTGTCATCCTATAGAAATTGGGGCTTGGGGAACAGTGGGAATAGGATGATACTTGAACTGGTTCTATTACTGTAAGTAAATAAATTGGCTTTTACTTCTGACCCAGGAAATTTATAAATGATGACAGGAAACATATTGACTGAATTTTATAGTCAACAGGGCAACAAATGGTTTTTCACTTTATTGCACATTTATCAGGAGAAATTGGAAAGGTGGTTGCAGGTTGAATACTAGAAGGTATATTCAAATCAGCTGCACTGACAGTGCCCTGGTTGGTACTAACCATCCTGCAGATGGAGGACATATTTGCCAATCTGACAGAGCCTCAGGTCTACCTCACTTAATAACTAATACCAAGATTTGCTCTGGGTATGTAGAAGTTCTTTTTCAGGAAATGGTAACAGCATGAGGACATTCCCAGCTAACATAAAGCACTGTGAGGGCCAAAACCAACAAACAATGAGCCAGGCAGTTTGAAACTGGAAGTAAATGAGAAGATTTTTTTACTAGGTAGGGCCACTCTCTCCCTTTGTGCTCTGATTCCTTCCTCTTTCTCTACCTTCAGCACAACCACTTGAAGGAAAAAAAAAACAACAGTTAAATGTGAAGCTAAGGTTTCGCTGTCCACAGGGGCATCAAAGACTACACTGACCTATGCAAGTATACTGGAGAGTTAGAGAGAGGGGAAAAGAGACATAAATCTTTCAATTCCATAGGATATGGGTATCACAGGCACTGTGACTCCAGGATGTGAGCAGCTTTCCTTGTCAGCAGGCCCTTTCATCGTACCATTTCTGCTTCAGGGCCAGCGGAGCAGACCAAAATAAATCTTTCAAAGAAGGAAGGGAAAAGAAAAAAGATACAGATTTGTATATACACACTTAAGATAGCCAAGATGATTGTGCTACTAATTCTATTAGTTCTGTGAACAAAACAATTAACATTCATTCATAGGATTGGATCAATTGTGCATGTTTATATCTGGTAATCTGAATAACTCTTTTGAAGATACCTATGCAAAATGACAACCTTAGTTATGTTCCTAACAGCTTGTTTTGAGGACTTATATTATCATTATTTTAGGCTCTTAGTTGTTATTTGTTTGTCTCTTTTGTTTCTTGTTTTTTGAGTAATTTATTTTGTTTTTCCCTTGTAATACAGAAAGGATAGATGTATATGTATAGGCTTATACATACCTAGAACTTCTCCTACAGAGTTTACAAAAACTGATTTTATTATGTGTAATGGTATGAACAGCTACTTTGAAGAAAATGAGACATTATGGTAACCATTGTTGATTTCCTATCATCTTTTTTTTTAATTTTAAAGAGAATAAAACAAAACAAAATAAAAGCAAAACAAAGCAGAACAAAGTAAAATAATGCAAGTAACAAAGCATTTCAGAAAAAGCAGAAAATCAATAGTGGTTACCATAATGTCTCTTGCTTTCTTTGAAATAATTGTCCATTGTGGCAAGCCTTTTTTTTTTTTTTTTTTTTTTTTTTACCAGGGATTAAACTCACAAACCTATGCTGGTCACGCAGGTGCTTACCCCACTGAGCTAAATCCTTGGCCTCCTCTATCATCTTGTTGTTCAGTAATGCTTGAAGTTCAGTAATGCTTTTATTCTTTGTTTTGATTGGTTTTAGTCTGTTTTGTATATTTAATTTCAATATGTGTGAAGTTATGGACAGTTGTTTTGAAGAGGATAAGAGACATTACAGCAAAATAAATCTTTCCTCCTTTAAGCTGTAGGTATCAGGTATTATTTCTCAGAAATCAGAAAGCGACTAAGACAATTAGATTATTATTATATTTCACTGGAAACCTTAATGTCAGGAGGACCCATCTGAGGCACCATCAATCTATGGTCCCCAAATGATAGAGGTCCTGCCTGAGAGAACACCAAAACTTACAAACAACCTTTTTCGTATATAGTATTTTGTTCATTTCAGAAACTGTAATTCTCACACAGAAGCCAGACACTAGATTGGGTAACTTCTGGAAAAATTAGGCATAGTCATAAAAGTTTCTGGTGTTCCAGGGGATCAAACTTCAGCCCTGGAAATCATTCACATAACTTCATCTCACTAGCCAGGATTATGATTATTATGGATGATAGAACTGCCCAAGACTTCCTTCTCATATGCTTCCAATGTCTGGAGCAATTCATCCAGTCAAAGAAAGTTCAAAACAGAAAAGCAAGCCACTTGGATATCCAAGGTGGATCCTGAGAATTTATAGGATTGGTTGCTACTCAATCCCAAGACTCAAAAGGCAGTTTGACCCTATGTTTACAGTATATTTGACTGTAAACCTTATTCTTAGAGTCTTGTTAATATTAGTTTAAATTAAAATCTTTTTGCGCTAAATTGAATGGATTAAGTCTTAGCTTGTGTCAGATTAATCACTGTGGCTGATGTAGTATTCATGGCAATTTTATAGAATCTGAGATAACTGGATTGACTGAACACCATCAGAAATACATATCCACAGGATGGAAAATTATACAAGAATAAATACTGTTCCTGTAACCTGATAATGAGTCTACCAAGAAAGAAATCCAAAAATCAATTCCATTCATAGTAGCTTCAAAAAAACAAAAAACAAAAACAAAAACCTAGGAATCAACTTAACTGAGCAAGAGGAAGACTTCTATGATGAAATTTACAGAACACTAAAGAAATAAAATTAAGGATATATTGCAAAATGGAAAGGCCTCGCCTCACAGTTGTTCATGGATTGGAAGAACCAATATTGTGAAAATGGCTACATTACTAAAAGTGATTGATAGATTCAGTGCAAGCCCTATTAAAAATACCAACATCATACTTTGCAGAACTTGAAAAAACAATGCAGCAATTTATACGGGATCAATAAAGACCCAAAATAAATAAAGCAATCTTGAGGAAAAAGAGCAACATAGGAGGTACCACGATATCAGATTTTGAGTTATACTATGAAGCTATCATAACAAAAACAACATGGTATGGGGATAGTAAAAGATATGTAGACCAATTCAATAAGACAGAAACACAGAAGCAAAATCACATGTCTACAACCATCTGATTTTTTTTTTTTTTTTTTTTTTTGGTACTGGGGATCACAACCTTGTCTTTACCAGGCAGGCAAGCACTTGAACCACCAAGCTAAATCCCCGGCCCAACCATCTGATTTTTTACAAAGGGGCCAAAAACATACACTGGAGAAAAATCCAGTCTCTTTAACAAATGGTGCTGGAAAAGCTGGATGTTCACATGCAGAAGATTGAAAATAGATTCCCATCTTTCACACTACACTAAAAACAAAAATGTATCAAAAACCTAAACATAAATCCAGAAACTATGGAACCATTGGAAGATAATTCAGAGAAAATTCTTGAAGCCATAGGCACACTCAAGGACTTTCTAAGTAAGTCTCTAAACTCACAGGAATTAACACCAAAAATTTAAAAATGGGATGACAGCAAATTAAAACCTTCTGCATCACAGAGACAACAATTAACAAAGTGAAAAAACCACCTATAGGAAGGGATAATATGTTATTCTTCAGATAAAAAATTATTATCCAGCATATACAAAAAACTCAAAAACATTAATTACTCCCAAAATAAACAGTTCAGTGGAAAAAACAAAAACTGGGCAAATGAACTGCATAGATCCTTCTCAAAAGAAGCAGTACAAATAACCAGTAAGTGTACATTTAAGAAAATGTTCACCACTTTTGACATTAGAGAAATGCAAATCAAAACTATTAAGATTGTATCTCATTCCAGTAAGAAGTTATCATCGAAAATACAAAAGACAATGAATCTGACAAGGATGAGGTAGGGAAAGGCAATGGGAATGTAAGCCAGTAGAACCAATATAGAAACCAATATGGAGATCCCTCAAAAAAGCAAAACATAGAAGTACTGTTTAATCCAGCTATACCACTCCTAGGGATATCTTTGAAAGACTTAAAGTCACCATATTATAATGATACATGCATACATGGGTATAGAGGCGCAATTCATAATAACCAAGCTATATAAACAGCCTAGAATAATGCATGTCAACAGAGGAATGGATAAAGAAAAAGTATAATGGAATATTATTCAGTCATAAAGAAGAATGAAATCATGTCATTTACAGGAAAATGAATGAACCTAGCGACTATCATGTTAAGTGAAATGACCCAAACTCAGAAAATAAAATTCTACAAGTTTTCTTTTATATGAGAAACTAAATGAATGAATTCAAGGAGAAATGAATGAGGGAACCAACAGAGGAGAAGAAAATAGGATTCATTGCTATAGAAAAAAATAGCTTACTGCTATAGACCAGAGACCAAGAGGTGTGGTGACAATGGCTGTATAGCCATCCTGGCAAGTGAGGGAGGCACTAAAAGCAACTTTGCTCCTCACTGGGAGACTGAGACTGGACCAGAAGAGTCGTGTGCATTGGGAGGCAGTAGTGAGAAAGTGAGACACTGTCCACAAGACCCCCCCACCCCATGGTGGGGAGTGGACTAGAGTGGCTCCCAGTGCACAGTCGTGCAGAGGACTAGGAACAAGTGGGTGGGATCATCATTTTATTCCCAAAAGCTCAGGGGTCAACTCCAGCAGCAAAACAGTTCCAGGGTCACTTCACTGCCAATTACCTGGAGTGGAATGAGGGAGGGGCTGTCCAAGCACAGCAGACAGCCAGCAGTAGGACAGCAGATAGGAGTAATTCCGCTGAGCAGCAGGAGGTTGGAACCACCCAGACTTTTTTTCTGGTGGCCACAAAAAGCCAGCCTTAGCCATACCTACAAAGGACTAGAAGCAGCCCCCTGCTCCACCAGCAGTGGTGCAAGCGACTTGGCTGGCCATGGGACAGAGCACTCCCCGCTCCTCCACCACAGAACCAACATGTGAGAGGAGTTAGTGGTGTGGCCAAGGCCAGCCCACACCCAGCAGTAATCCTACTACAGACTTGGTGGCATAACTCAGTACAAATTCTGGCTCTGACAGGGAACTAACACGGAACTGGGGGTACCCAAGGAATTTTTGTTTTACTTTCCTTTTTTTCTTTTTCTTTTCTTTGAGGGAGTGGTTATTTAGGTTTTGACCTTTATTGTTTGATTCTGCTTTCTTTGTCCTGTCTCTTCCCTCAATGGTCTTTCTTGGCTTTTTGATATTTTCATGTGAATGAAAATCGTCTCTAGTCTTTCTGGTTCACCTTGATATCTTTTGCTTTCTTCTTATTCTTTCTTTTCTATGCTCTTCTCCAGCTTCCTAAAATTAGGATGATCATCTTTTGTCCTTCAGCCTTGCTTCTACTATATTTCTTTTCAGTTACAGCTCTGTTTTGTCTGCTATCCTTAAATTCCCTTCTCCACAGGATAAAAATCACTCTACTGAAGGGAAACTCACTGCATACAACCTCCTGTGTTATGTTGGGTGTTGTTTATATAACTATAGATCTTGCTCCTATGGTTAAAGATACCAAATTAACAGTTATCACAGATTGTCAGTTTCTAGGCTGCACTTGATGATATTGTTCTTGCTAACTGAACTACATTAGCCAGGATGCTGTATATATTGTAATCAGTTGTTCACCATTGTATGACAACACTGTGACAATCTGGGGTCATAACCATTCCCATAGTCCAGTACCAAAGGACTGGGTGCAGAGCAAAATAGCAACTCTTCATTCCTAATAAAGTGAGATGATAGGGTCTTGGGGGCAGACACAAAAAACAGTATCTAGCTACTCCTAGAAGACAACTCAGAGGAATAGACATTTCCTAGGGAAGCCTTGATACCAGTGATAAAGCTACCTAACATTAGAAAAATACAACCAACAACACAGAAAATAAATTAAAAATTTTTAAAAAAGAAGAAAATGACAAGATACAGAAGAAAATGCAACCTGGACTTCCAGTCCACCCAAGACAAACCCAGGGGACAAAAAGATAGAGGAAATCAGAAGTCACTTACCTGAATTTTCTGGAATGACAACAGCAGAAATTTTGTATATATATATGTTTATGAATCTATAAAAGAAATCAGAACAGAAATGAATTCTCAAGTAAAAAAGATGATGATCATAATTCAGGGCTTACTCAGCAAGTCTAGAGTAGACAGTGATTTAAAAAAAAAAAGAGGAGCATAAGAAAATTGTGGAAACCATGAATGCCCAATATAAGAAAGAAATGGAATTCATGAAACAGATATCCAGGAAATTAAAGTCCATTGAAAATATGCAAAATCAAATGAAAAAAGTGAAGCTATAATATCAAACCTAGAATACAGGATTTCAGTTAGTAATCAGAAAAAGAAAGATCTCTTTAAAAATAATCCAACCACTGCAAGATGATGCAAAGAAGAACAACATAAGATTGGTTGGAGTCAATGAAAAAAACTGCAGCACAAGAGACATAAAAAACACATTCACAGAAGTAACAGAAAATTTCCCAAGGAGGGAAGAAGAATTTGACATAAAGATAAGTGGGCATACAGGACTCCAATTAGTCATGACCAAAACAAATTTATGCAAAGGTATATAACGATCAAAATTCCAGAAATTCAGGACAAAAACATAGTATAAAGAGCAGTTAGAGAAAAGAAATAAATCACCTATAAAGGAAACCCATCAGAATCACAGAAGACTTTCCAACACAAACCCTTAAGTCAAGAGTGTGGAGCAAAAAAAAGGAAAAGAAAAAAAATTTTTTTAAAGGATAACATGGGAACAAAACTGTGGAACTAAGGAGGGGAAGAAGGATTCAAGGGAGGGGAAGGGAATGGAAAAAAGAGAGGAACTAAGATACATCATGTACAGGTACATCCACTATATATTTGACTGCCCCTGGGCCTCATGGCACCGTCCATGGGAACTGGACCTTGTAGAACTGGTATAAAAAACTCCGGTACTTTGAGCACTGCATTTTCTGTCAGTAATGAATCTTTCTTCTTTAAAATGAGGAGTCTCACATCTTCAACCAGCATCCATGAAACTGTGGCAAATAAATTTTTTACACTGAATGTATATTAAATCTCAGGCTCTTAAATTACTAGCAGATATTATTCTAAAATCTTCTGTAATTTGACAACAAGTACTGTTTTAGCTCCCTCCTTACATTTTGTAAAGGGCTAATTTCATTCTGTCTCTTAAAATTCCCTAAAATTCCATCGACATTACTGGCCCAGAAAGCAGATGAATTGTATGTAAAGAGCATGATCTTTTAGAACATTTTGTGTTTCCATCAGTTAGGCAAGAGGATAAATAAGAGGAAAAATTTTGCATCTGAAAAGAAGCCAAATCCAAGAGCAGAGACATTGACGAACATATGAACATGAACAAATTTTATTATCTTTACAAAGTTATATGGAGCCAAGAATGCTTTAGGTAGAATATATCATCCCTACTTGTCACCCCAAATTAGTTGAAGCACTGACTTGTTGACAACTTTTCTTCAGGCTAGAGACATACTCCACTCCGAGCTCCCCCTACCAGCCCCAGATAGCTGAGATAAGAGGTTGTACTGGTGCGTACTGAACTTTGCGAAATAACTAATTGGTGCCATTTGTGGTTAAATGCTGTAAATGCATCATATCAGCAATGCTGTCATCATTCAACCCTAGGCAGGAGAAAGGGGTAGGAAGAATGTTTTAGCTAACAAGCCTAAGCCAGTCAGGGCAGGCTATAGGCAAAGTTGTGAAGCTGTTGAAGTTTGTCTCCAGCACCACCCACTCCTTTTCTTATTTTAGCACCTTTCACCAGGATCTTCAGGCTACCTCTAGCTGCCTCCAGCAGTTATCTGAGTGCTGAGGCTCTGGCCCTCTGCAAGTCCCCACAACACCATCACAACATCCCTGACTCAGAACGTCCAAATTGTCATTTGCAAAGCAACAGTTGGTTGCAATTCATCCTTTTCATCCTTTCTTGCTTTTTAATTATATCATTATAGAGATATAAGTGGCAAGAAGCCAAGTGGCAACATTAGAGACTGAAAGTCATATGTTAAATCCTAGAAACTACATCTTTGATGGTTTGAATTGAGAAAAAAAAGTTTGTGTTATATACACTTTGGTTTTTGCATTTGAAGAAAAACGGAAGCCAGTAAAGAAAAAAGGTTGAGATTTTGCTATAATATTCCCCTAGCTTTGGGGTAAAGAGAAAGCAATAATAAGAGAGAAAGTTGGATGCTCCATACTATTGAACTTTCTTCTTAGCCACAAAAACTGTACTACCTGCTTGCAGGACCCTTCTTGACATATTTGTCCTGTGACTTCTATTCGCTGCAGTCCACACGATTGAGGACGGAGAGGGTGGGTGTTTCAGACATCCGCAAAACCTTAAAGACAATGACCACAGTGCAACTAATGGAGCTTTTGTTCATCAGTCCCTTTTAAAATGATGAGATGAACTAACCAGTCTCATCCAACATGGACAATTAATGAAAAGACTAACAATTGCAGATATCAAGACCATTTCCATGATAAGGGGCTCAAACTGAAATCAACATTGTTCATTCAAAGCCCAGGGTTAGGGTACATATCAAAAGCTCAAGGAACTCAGAGGGATCAGCAGGTGTCCCCCTTCCCTTTCTGTCCCTCTCTTACCTCTGCCTCTCTCTGTCACCTTCCTTTTTCCTGCACATAGATGTCTTTTTATGGAATCATCAGAGAGTTCCAGGTATCTGTCATCCCACCTGAAACTCTAGATGAGAGAAAGTACTCAGAAAATCCAAGAGAAGGACTCTTGGTTCCAGCTGAGGTCACACAACGTCTGAGGGACATTAAAACTCATGATGGGCAGGCCTGTGTCACATGCCCAGTCCTGTACAGTGAGAGGCTCACCACTTCCATGGGTTCCCCCAAAAGATGTTGGGTGGGGAGAAGGTGGGAGCCTGGGCGATGAAGATCCGAGCCAGAGTGGACACAAGGTGCTGCCTCCAAGGCTTCTGTAGACACAGCTCTGATATCGCAGTGAAACGAGTTGTGTTCACACTGGACTGATCAGGTTTTCAGCCGCTAATCACTTAATCATCACACACTCATCCAAGGTCTAATCTGCCAATCTCTGGAATTGGGGTCAATTTCAGATCACTGGTGTTTAGGGCAAGTACTTCATAAGCCAAGTCCACTCTCATTGAGCTTTAGGTAGAGGAACTGAGTCCCTTAGTGCTTCTTGGAACCCAGAGCCCTTTAAACATTGTTTACCATTCATTCATTTTTATGTCTTACATCACAGCAGTTGACAGGGCAGTAAATATGTGGCATTCATTCTATTCTCCCATGCGCCTGAGTGCTTGGAGAACTAATACATCAAAATACTATTCCCTAGGAACCAAAACGGGCATCAGAATCATTCTAAACAGTGTTTTCCAAGCAGCCACTCCCAACCAGCTGAAGTTGGTTATGCGAGATAAGTTGGTTATTATGAGATAATCTATTTATCTCATAATGATGGTATCACACAGCAATAGACTGTCTGACTCTGACTCTGTCTCTGCCTCTCTGTCTCTGTCCCTCTCTCTTATTCCCTCCACCTCTGTCTCTGTCTCTGTCTCTCTGTCTCTCTCTCTGTCTCTCTCTCTCTCACACACACACATACAATCCCTGGCTGTCAGGAGGTGAGCAGTTTACTCTACCATGTGCTCCTTGCCATGATATTCTTCCTCTTGACAGGCCTGAAATCAATGGGGCCAACAACCAAAAACTCCAATCAAAAGCCAATCAGCAACCAAAATAAAGTTTATCACTTTGTTGTTGTTGTTGTTGTTTGTTTTGGTGGTGATGGTTGTAGTAGTACTGGGGCTACATGCTAAACCCCTTTTAAATATTTTTCTTAAAGAGACAGTCTTGCTAAGTCACTATTATTGTTATAGTAATGGTAATCTGTAAGATATTAATCTTTCAGATATTTTCCTATCATTTTGAAAATAATAGGTATTTAGTAAATGTTGCCAACCAACAATATACAAATGATCTTTCCAAGATTCCTTAAGAAGGAATAAACTGAGCAACAGTTATTAGCAACCTCCAAAATTCAACAGAGTAAAAAAAGTATAGTCCTGAAGATGTGGAACAGGTGAACACCTTGGAAAGCAATTTTGTTCTGATATCCATTATAAACACCATATTAAGTCTAAAATGATATGCAAGGTACAAAAAATCAGCAGATAAGGATACACATTGAGATAAAAATAAAATTGGATGAGAAGGGTAAAACATAATCAAACAGTTTCGAAGGCACTGTAGAGGAGAACTGACAGTGTGGAAAACTGAATTTCAAATGTAAAAGACAAATTTAAAAGCCATAAAAACACAGAAGCATAAAGATGTACATCATTTGAACAAAACAGATTAACAAGCTCGGATTCAAAGATAGAGACAATAAAGATATAGATAAGGGTGATTCAGATATAGATGCAATAGTCAGATGGATAGTTTTGTTGTTTTGTTTGGTTTTGGTACCGGAGATCACACTCACAGCCTCATGCTTGCTTGGCAGTGGCTTATGCCACTGAGCTATATCTCTGTCCCCTATGATGGGTAGTTTTATAAATGAGTTCTACCAAACATTTAGGGGACAGATCATCTTCAGCATGTAAAGAACAGAAAGTTCTCCAACTCATTTTATGAAACTCTAAGTCTTCTCACTGTCAAAACCATACAAGAACATCAAGAGGAAGGAAAATATAGACAATTTTCTAATAAACATAGACTTTATAACATTAAATAAAAGTTGGTGCATTAAGTTCTGCAATGTGTCGAACAATAATATGACCAGTTCTAAGGATCTAAGCGTGCTTCAACATTAAACAACATAATGTAACTCAACACGTCTCAGTAAACCACCAGTACAGCAAAAATACTAGATAAGATCCATCATTCATAATTTATAAAAAGAAAACTTATAAAAAGAAATCTTACTAAACTAAGATTAAAAGGTAATTTTCTTAAAATAATGAAGAATAGCCAGAGGTGGTGGCACACACCTGTAACCCAGCACTCAGGAGGCTGAGGCAGGAGGATTGCTGTGAGTTCAAGACCAGCCTCAGCTACAAAGTGAGCTCACAGCCAGCCTGAACTGCATAGTGAGATCCTGTCTCAAAAAAAAAATGATGAACAATAACAGTGAAAAAAATCTGTGTTATACATGATACTTAATGTTGAAATGGTAAATCTTCCTCTTAAAGTCAGGCACAGCCAGGCATGGTGGCACATGCTGGTAATCCTAGCACTCAGGAGGAGGCCGAGACAAGTGAATCATCATGAGGTAAAGGCCATCCTGGGCTTACATAAAGGAGTTCAACTCCAGCCTGTCTCAAAAAACTAAACCAAAACAAAACAAAACAGCAACAGCAACAACGACAAAAAAAACCCAGAAAAACAAATTGAAGGGGAGAGCTGAGAATGTAACTCACTAGCAGAGCCCTTGCCCAGCATGTACAAGGCCCCAGATTTGATTCCTAGCACCAAAAAATAAAATAAAAACAGCATAAAGATTAAAAAGAAACTAAACTGCGTAGGCAATGTGAATTTCCACCTACACAATACAAGAGACTATAAAGAAATTATCATTTGTTAAATACTTCATACGCTAGTTTGTGTACACCATACACAGATGTGTAGTAAATAGTACTGAACGCCTACCCCAGGCCAGCACTGTGCTGTGGGGTGATGAGTTAGAGACAGGGGCCCTGCTTTCACATGTCACAATGTAGTAGAGAAGCTAGGTAGCTCCACAAAAAGAAAATAATACTGAGGTAAGTGTTATAAAGGCCTGGGGGGCTTGAGATGATACCAGGATTCTTGTGCTGAGAAAGGCAGGATGTCAAATAAATCTCCCTTTAAGGAACACAAATATGACCTGAGATCAGGTAGACAAAGAGCCTGGGGCAGAGTGAGTGCCATGCAGAGGTGTAAGAGGCAGAGATGGTTTAGGTTTGGGTTGCAGAGGTGGGAAGGGCAGAAGGCCTGAGTGGAGAGAAATGAGCTGGGAGCCATAGCTGACGAGACCTGAAATCTAGGTGCTGAGAGGGTTTTCCCAAGGGCTTTGGGAAGGTGGTCCAGTGATTTGCGTTTTAGAAAACAGCTCTGGCTGCATCATAGAGTGAAAAGGGGAAGGTGAGCCAGCCCGTAGCTAAATTACTGCTTAGGAGGAAAGTGGTGTGATCCAGTGTGAGACGGGAGTGACCTACCCAAGGGTGGAGCTGGGGGCACTCAGGTGGGTCTAGGACAGGGTCAGAAGGGGGGTCACAGGACTAGGACTGGTTGGATGCAATGCATGAAGGAGCAGGGACATTCAGGTTGAGAGTATATTGAAGATTGGAAATGGGCAAAAATGTTAAAATTATCCTTAGTTATAAAATTAAAAATGATTTTTTTCTTTTTATTCTTCAAGTTTTATATACATTATTTAGTACCTTCATTATCAAGATAATATTATAAATAACTATTTTCTTGTTCCTGACATCTATTCCTTGCAACATAACTCTCATCTAGCAAAATTATTATAATCCATGTTAAGAAAAATAATGGGAGGCTGGGGATTTAGCTCAGTGGCATAAGTACCTGCTTTGCAAGTGTGCAGTCATGAGTTTGATCCCCAGTACAAAAAAAGAAGAAAAAGAATGGGCTAGCCATGGCCTGATCTTTTGTGTAAAATACTCTGTTTTTAAATAGTAGTTTCTGGTGGCAATTTGTAATCCCAAAGGATTGCATGCTTTAGATGCTAATAATTAATATGAAAAAGTTGTAAAAGCCTGGATTTTATAGAAACAGGTATCTCTATCTACTGCTTGTCATTTTAGAAGTCTTGGGAAAGTCATCTTATCTCTGTGGGAATACTATTTCACTGTCAGTGCTGGGTGTAATAATGTGCGTGAAGACAGTTGTCAAACACCATTTAGATTTTAGTAGTTATATAGTGTTGACAATAGGTAAAGCTTGAATTACTTTCTTGACATTTAGGTCGTTCAGTGCCTCTAAATCCAAGTTCTCACACTTCATTGTTCTATTAAATACTCCTACAACTGTACTTCACTTTCCCAGTCTCTCGTACCTGTCTTTATTTGCAAAGACTAAGGTGGGGGAGAGGTGGCGGCACTACAGTGATGCTTTCTGCTGTGTGTGATCCTATGGCTGGTTTGTCTGACACCCTGGCATCTTGTGTATTTCACATTCATCCTTAATAACTATGTCATTTGTTGTGTTCCACTTTAGTCCAACAGACATTGTTTCAATTCCAAAGGAATCAGATATTCAGCAAAATCTCTCTCTCTCTCTCTCTCTCTCTCTCTCTCTCTCTCTCTCTCCTCTTTCTCTCAACCACAGTTTACTCACCTGTAAACTTGAGGGAATAATATCTACCACATGGTGCAGAGTAATAATATTCAAAGAATTACTGGTACTTAATAGGTGCTCAATATATCAGTATCATTATCCTATAGCTGTTGTAATTAATCTAGTGATTTTTTTATTTTATGAAAATAAACATTTGTTAACAATATTATCAATTTTTTGATGACTAGAATGCATTATGTTTAAAATACTATTTTTGTAAATTTTTGTTAAATATACTTTTCTGGGTTCAGCTACATCATTTTTACAAGAATTCATATACATATTAAATGTTAATCATTCAATCAAAATAAGTCCTTTGAATCTTTAACATTCACTGAATAAATTAAGAGAAAACTACACATATCCTTCCATCTGTTGCTCTTCTAAACTCATTTTGAATTTCAAACTAGGTTTTGAGATGTGACAGGAAAAATTTGGTGAAGCTTTGAGTGGGAAAGGAAAGGTGGTATATAGGTAAATTTCTGATCTCAGGAATGAAATACCCAACACCCAACACTTAGAGGTGGAAAGGTTTATTTTGGATCATGGTTTTGGGGGTTCAGTCCATGACTGGCTGGGTCCAAAGCAGAAATAGCAGAGTAGAGGGGAATGGTGGAGGAAAGTTGATCGCCCCATGGCAACCAGGGAGGAGAGAGTCAGGGAAGAGTTGAGGAAAGAATATACCCTGAGAGGCCACACCCCTAGAGAGCCACATCTTCTGACCAGACCACTATAAACACATAAGACTTTTGGGGACATTTAGATCTAAGTCACAGCAGATAGAAGGTTAACAGTCAGAGAATAATTGACTCATCCATTCCTGTCATAGGTTAGCCAAAAAATTCAGTTAATATGTTCCTGGTGAAGTATATAAAGTGTGATCAAAATTAACAATGAATGTTCAAATTTTTAAAAAATTGTTATAGTAAAAGACACAGTATCATGATTCCTGCCCCAAATACGCTCCCTCACATTTGAACACATTTATCTCATCATTCTTGTCACTTCCTGAAACCATTTCTGAAGCTGTTTTTCATGAAGTATAGTAAAAATATTTGGTGAACGCTGCTGCCAAGTGCCATCCAAAGGAAATTCAGCCTATAAAAACATTACAGTGTATCCTCATCTATCTTATTTATCAGAACTGAAACCATGCAACTTCTTGCTCTTCCCCAAAGTAGAATATTTTGAACTATTTTCAGAACATCAAGGCAGCCATGACATCCCACTAAAGACAGTTCCAACAGTCAGTGTTTTAGTAGAGAAACAGATATAACACAAGATGTGCAAATGTAGAAGAAATCACAAGATTGTGTTATGATGGTCAGCCATGGAATGGGAGAAGGAAGCATGCAGAGGGTATCTCAACCCAAGGTCTGGAGTTACTGCAGGATGCCACATGAGTCTGAATCAGGAAGTGGATGGGCCTGTGACAGAAGGCTGAAGAGTCCACGTGGAAAGGCTGAAAGACTTGAAGCAAAAGTCAAGGAGTCTGTGCTAGAAGCCAGGAGATAATATCCACGCTGAAGATGAAGACTGGAGCTATTCTGAAGAACTGCAGCCATTGTCAGCAACACTGAGGACCCAAGATCCTCTGATGATGAGAACAGCTGAGGTCATGTCAGGAAAACCAGCATGACAAGCTTCTCCAGGAGAATCAACAGCACCCCATCTTCCCCTCCAGTTCTGCTTTTATGCTGTTGGCAACAGTCCTCAGATGAGCCTTCCACACCCAGCACCGTGCTGATTCAGTTCAGCCGGGTGTTACAAAGTGACCATTAATCCATCACAACATTCATGAAAGAAGACTTCCAAAACAGCTTCCCAGAGTAGCAGGAATTACAGGGTAAGTGTATTTGAAGTGAGGGGAACTGTTTTGAGGGGGCAATGTGTCTTTTACTTTAATACATTTTTAAAATTTTAATATTCACTGTATTATTCAATCACACCTTGTAGAATAAAAGAGCTAAGCATTGCTTACATTAAAAAGTCATATCAATATTAATTTTTACCCTTTCTGCCATCCAGACTGTGAATTAACTGAGCCTCACAATCTTAGGAAGCTGCTTCCTCTTGTGGGGATAAGAAAGTGACAGTAACAGCAGCTGTCAAGTGCTTCAAAGGCTAGGGTAGAGATAAGGCCCAAAGATGGCTCAAAGGGCACCAGTCTGTCATCAGGGAAGCCCAAGGACCTGCAGGTGCTGACTGATGCTCAGCAGTGAAGAAGGTTGAAGACTCAGCTCCTGGGGTAACACGACATCTTTTTCAAATGGCTGTGGGAGAAGCAGAAATTCCTTTGTTCTTTTCCAAAACCCGGGAAACAAAATTCCATTGTCTGTTTTGAACTTTTGAAGGAAGAATTCGCTGCAGAGTTTTGTGTATTCTGATTTATTGGGGTACCTACCCAGATGCAGGCCTACAAATAAAATAGAACTACATGGGCACATGTGATATGAGAAAAATGCCAAAGAAGCACCCAGCATAGTCATGATCTTTCTTGCATACACAAAAACCTTCCTGCAAACCCCCTTTCGCAGGGTGATTTAATTTTATCTTGTGGCAAAATAATTCCTTTCTTTATTGCTGTTTGGACAGCACTGTGAAAATAAGTCAAACTGTTGATGTGGCCATATTAATCTTATTCTCATTTTTTTTCCTGAAGGCTAAAAATTTTCTTGTTTATAATCCACTTCAGTCATTTTAAGAAATTACTCTACTTTCTATTTCTTTTTATACTTTCTAATGTCCTCCTTTGACATTTAAGAAAATAATTTATTTACAAACAGGATTGGTTTGCAAGGAATTCTTTTACGAGAGGAAAAATGTTCCAGTGTAGGCTGTAAATTAAGATAATCAAATGTGCTGTTTCTCAGAGATGAATCTGAGAATTTTTACTGTTTGGAAGACTTTATGGAGAACTTTCAAGATCCTCAAAACTATTTATTCCTTTTACTTCTATTTTTAGAGTAAGAAGGGTGAAGACACTTGTCTATAAAAAATGAAATGAGATTCTTGAGAATTAGATGTCAGTGGGTTCAGGAGAGTATGGGACATGGCAGGACATGTGTGTGCCAGTCACATGCTCGGGCACTGAGTCTGGGGCACTTGGCAGCAGTTCAAGTGAGCATGTCACTGGCCTGGAGCCAGAATCATGAGTGCACAAACCATTTGCACTGTGGACTGCCTGAAAAGTGCTGGTAGATTTTGAAGCCTGCTCGTGTAGTCAATATTGTTAGGTGCTCTGAGAAACAGTTTGAAACTATGAAATACAAAAACAATATACACAATATAATTATACAGACTATATAAAGAACTACAGCTCAACAACAGAAGACCAACAACCCAATGAAGAGATGAGCAAAGGATGTAAGTATTTCTCCAAAGAGGAAGGCCAGAAGCACATTGAAAATAGGCTCAGCATCATCAAGGAAATTCAAAACAAAAATCACTGTAAGATACCACTACGCATCTACAAAATGACTATAATTTTAAAAACAGATAATAATGGGTTGGTAAGAAGAATATACCCTCATAAACTGATTATGAGAATGCTACAACCACTTTGAAAAACTGTAATATTTCTCAAAAGGTTAATGTAGGTTTAGCATTTGACCTAGCAATTGCACTCTTAGGTATATACCTAAAAGAAATAAAACACTGGCCCTGAATCAAGGCCGAAAGCTTCGTGACGCTGTTGGTTTCAAACAGGAACGTAAAGAGATGGCTTTCTATGGTCTGTTGGCCATTTCAAAACTTGGGCAGTGAAATGGTCAATTCATTAGAAAGTAACAGCTTACTACTACTACAATTACTACTACTACTAAAAAATTAACTTTCAGCCAGGTGTGGTGGCACAGGCCTGTGGCTCCAGCACTGAGAGGCTGAGGCAGGAGGATTGCTGTGGGTTTAAGGCCAGCCTGGGCTGTGTAGTGAGACTTTGTCTCAAAAAAACAAACAAATTGACTCCTTTCCCTGGTGAGCTGCAGACTGCAGTGGCCCAGGGCAGGAGCCACCAGAGTCTCCTGAGACCTGTGCCATGCTGGGACCTGGGGCACCAGGAAACTAAGCAACCACTCCCCTCCCTGTTTTGTTTCAGCATACATGAAAGTATGGACAGCTATTATGAAGAGAAAGAGAGACACTATGACAGCCATTAGTGACTTCCCTATTGTCTGGTTTTGAAAACCTAAAACACCTTCCTCATTCTGTTCAGATTAGTTTTATACTGTGTTGTTTTATATGAATTCTCTGTGAAGATATGGACAAGTATTTGGAAGAAAACAAGAGACAATGTGATAGATAGTGAAGATTCTGGTTGTCTAGCTTTGAAATTCATATCTCTTACATTGCTTTCTTACGTCCTGTTTTGTTCTGTTTTGTTGTGTTTAATTTTACCCCCTTTAAAATAAAAAAAAGAAATAAGACATAGTCACACAAAAACTTAGTTCTTGTTTGATGAATTACACATGTGTATATCTTGTAATCTGAACAACAACTTTGAAGAGAACAATGAATCTTCATAGTGGCATTATTTACACTATCCAAAAGTGGAAATAATACAGATTTCCATGAATCGATGAGTAAATGAATAAAATGTGGTATGCCCATTTAATTATTCAGCAATAAGTACTGATATAAATGACAACATAGATAAATCTTGAAAATATTATAGTCAATTACAAATATAAATACCAAATACTATATAATTCTATTAATAGAAAATGTACAGAATGGATTAATGTATGGAGTAAGTTAATGGTTTACTAGGGCCAGGAATAAGTCAGGTTTCTGAAATGTGTCTTAGGTTCTAGGCTGACTGAGTAAGCACCCATAAATAGGCTGTCCCAGAACTACAGAAATTTATTATTAGGTCTGAAAGCTGGATATATGAAATTGAAATATTAGCAAGGCCGTGCTTCCTCTGAAAGACCCAGAGATTTCTTTCTTCACTTGTCCTGCTTCAGGTAACAACCCACAATTCCAGCATCCCTTGGTTTACAGATGCATCTCTCTAGTCTCTGTTTCCATCTTCACATTCTTCTCTACCCTAACCCTAACCCTAACCTTAACCCTAACCCTAACTCTAATGGTTCACAGTGGATTTAAGACCCACCCTAATCCAGTATGATCACTTCTTAACTTGACTACATCTGCAAAGACCCTATTTCAAAACTGAGTCACATTCATAGGTTCTAAGATTAGGACTTGAACATCTTTCTGGGGACCACTATTTAATCTCTGACATGAACAAGTGAGGAGTGATTGCTAGTAGTTACGTGTTTTGGGGGAGATGAGAAAAATGTTCTAAAATTGTAAAATGGTTCTCTAAAAAGCAAAGCATTATCCACTTCAAATGGATGATTTTTATGACATATAAACTACATCTCAATAATACTGTTACTAAAAAATGAACTATAAAATGTGGTCTCTGTCCTTCTGTGGTTTATAGACCAATTAAGAAAAGTATTTGCTCCTATTAGATCAGTGAAAAGTGCTCATGTCAATAGTTCAAGAATGAGTGAATATGAAACGAAATGTCAAGTTGTGCAAAATGTTTATAGATATTGTAGATGCTTCAAAAGGAAGAAAATGATTGAGAGTGGCACGCTTCTAAAACCTCCACAGATTAAATGTGATTTAAATGGAATCTTGAAATATAAGTTCAATATAGTGTTAAGTGAAATAAATCAGACACACAAGCTTAAGTATCATATGAATTCTCTTATAAGAGAAACCCAAAATATAAGTAAATAACAAAATAAAAGATAGTAGGAAGCAGAGAAGTAGATCTTTTGTGAAAATGGAGGAAGACCAAGACATGGAAGGAGAGGGGAAGAAAGGGAGGGGAAAGGTCTGAAAAATGAATTAAGATGCGATGTACATGTGTCAACTCCCCATGTAATCATTACACTGTGCAAACATAGTTACAAAAAACAAAAGTTGAAATAAAATTATTTTTCTAGGGATGTAAGATGGCTTAGAAAGTCCCTCCATAGCACCGTTCTCTTTTGTCTCTGTGCTTCCCCTGCTCTAACTGCTCCTCCCACCCCTTGATTCCTGGGCCACCTCTGGTTTCTGTGCTGGGTCTCAGGCCCTGGAGATATCCCACCCCTGGCTAGAATCTGCCCCTTGCTGGGCAGTGTTGCAATTGCCTGGCTGGTGGGCAGGGCAGGGCATACTATCCTCAGCCCTCCAATCTTTCCTCACATCTCAGGGCTGGTGTGGAGCTGGGTTTTGCTAAACAGAGACTTCAGGTGAGCCCACCACTCCGGGGAAGAGAAGGGTTTGCTGCTCTTTTAGACACTCCTGTGGGAAAAATCAGAGAGACAGGAATCCTTTCTGTGACCATATTTAAAGAGACTCAGAACCCATTTCCTGCAAATAGCCAGGATTAAGTGTGCATTGGGAAGAGGAGAGGACCTCCAGGAGCCCAGGGTGACTGGTGACTCCCAGAGGGCTCTCTGGTTGCTGATCCATGGACCGAAATGTATTCTTCCCACTGGGAGAGTGATTGGTTGGCTCATATCATTTTCTGGATGCAGTGAGGCTATAGTAAGATGATTTTCTTCCTGGCAGCAGCCTGTTTCTGCTTGTTGCTATGACCATATCAGGGGTTCACCTGCATACAAGCAACCTAAGAACAGAACTGAGTGTCTCCCTGAAAAGGCACAGTTGCTGGGACATAGCAGCCCTCACTAAATATTTTACTGAGTGCACATATTACAATTTACATCTAGCACTTAGGCACTGATTCCTTGTTTCACTTAATACACCCACTTAATCTGTCATAATTTCTGAAGAAAAAGTAATGGGTATTTGTTAAACATTGTGAACATAAAACTTGAGAGTATTTTCATATAATACAAAGGTCAGGTAAAAATGAAGACAATCCATTAATAATCACTTTTAACTAATGCTTTAACACCTGAAGGCCATCATCTTATATTGTATAGGATATTTTCTTATATTATACCACTTATCTAACTTGTCTTTTTTTTTTTTTTTTCCTTTTTGAGACAGGGTCTCGCTATGCAGTTCAGACTGGCCTTGGGTTTACTTTGTAGCCTAGGCTGGTTTCAAACTTGAGGCAATCCTCTTGCCTCAGCCTTCTGAGTGCTAGAATTACAAGAGTGCACTGCTACATCTGTTTAAATTGCCTTTCTTCCAGGAAGAATATTAGTATTTTATGACAAATAACATAAAAAGGGATGCACAAACTTAAATAAGCATGACAATACCTGGAATGCTTGTGTAATGTGGAAATTACTGAGTCCCACCTTTATGTCCCATGGATATGTCCATTGAAGAGGCTGAGGATAAGCACCATGAATAAACACCCACAGTTTTTCTGCTGGACATGCCTCCCAGGTTGCATTTGGAGAAAGTACAAGAGTCCCTGAACTGAACATGAGGAATAAAGAGAAGAAAGCCTCTGAAAATGGCACCTGAAAGAGTCAGTGCAGTTGGCAACAGTAAATTTAAAGTTATTAATTTTGAGAGTCTTGGCAGCTCAGTGGGGAGTGGAGAAAGAGAGAGATTTCCATGATTGTCAGAGGGAGTGGCGGAGGGCAGAGAGAGATTTCCAGGGTTGTTATTAAAATGGGTATATACACAGGTAAACTTATTCCCCAGGGGGAGGCAGGAGGCCACACCTTTCTGTCGCTGAGATTTTTATGTGGGTCTTGGCTCACAGAATCAGGGTCAAGGGAGACATCAGGGCAGAGAGGACTCCTTAAGTGACAATGTCCAACAATATTGATCGGTTTTCCGCATGAATTAGGATCCAGATTAGGGTATAAGAAAAAAAGAACTGGGGCTGGGATTTAACTCAGTGGCTTAAGCGCCTGCCTGGCAAGCGCGAGTCGTGAGTTCAATCCCTGGTACAAAAAAAAAAAAAAAAAAGTATTTAATTAAAATTATCCTTGTGAATTTTCTTATATTGCCCAAAAAATTAAGTATACACATATAAGTATAACACAGTAAGAACAAGGCAGCAAGTAGTACATAGAAAGTATGTAAAATAGTTTTATGTTAGTATAAATTATATCATTGACATTATTTTCTTCTCCTTACCCACCATCCAAGTATAAATAGTTGCTTCACATAAGTTAGATGCATATATGATGAGGCAACACTGAAATAAATGGTATTTTTCCTGGGATTTTTCTTCTCTCTCTCTCTCTCTTTCTTTTTTTTTGCAACAAAAATAAAAACAGATTTCACAGGAGTGGTACTTCCATTCCTCTTCAGTAAAATCAAATCATTACATATTGAAGTATAAACCAGTCAAGATGATTCTGGAGCAAAGCATGGAGTTAATCTACAACGTAGTGTAACTTGAATGAAGAATTTAGAAAACCTAGATGGATGAATTCTACACACTTCACACCATGACATCCCCCCAGTATTGTCCCTCTGTGGGACTCTGCGAGAGCTGGCTGACAAAAGCATTAGCCATTTGTACTCTAGTAAGGACTGTGGTGTTGGTCTTCTGCATTTATAGTTCAGGTCAGTCTCTTAAAGAAACCAAAGGAAGAATGTGCACACAGAAAATGTGCAAATATGCAAGCTGTGTGTTTCTTACAGAGCAAAAGGGTATCCTACATTTACAGAGTGACCACAGAAAAATAGATATACTTCAGGAAGAGCTTTGGACTCACCTTAGTATTTAAATAAATACGGAGATCCTGAATTCCTCACCAAAAAGTAAGGGCAGAAACAGTTTTGGTTTGGGGGGGAAAATTCTGTAAGAAATAAGAGAGAGAAAAAAACTTACAGCAAGGACAGCTTTATTTGTGATAAAGACCTGAGAGGGGCTGCAAGCTCTGAAGTGCCAGAACAGCAACTCCCCTAGAGTAAGGGGTTCATACAGGGTAGCTAGGGGGACAGGAAGCAGAAAGCTAGAAAGAAGCTCTTCCAGGATCAGGTCATCTATCTTAGTCCGTGGTCACTGGTCCATTTTGTGTTCATGTAAGATTCGTTATTCTTTTGGAGCTGAGGACCTCCTGGTCTGGCATGGTCTGTTCTAGAAACAGGACTTAGGCCAAGCCAGTTAATTAGGGAGAATTGGTATTGTTACAAGGCCAAGAGAATGTGAGGAAGGGTCAGAATGCCTGGGAAGATATCCTTTCAGATTTTTCCTTTCAAATTCAAAACAGATGCCACTTTGGGCATTAAAAACCTTCCTAGTGATCAGCATAGAGTATCTGATATGGCCCATCAAACTAGTTAGTTATGAAATGGCTTAGGCGTCTGATTCAGCTGGAATTCATTGCATGGCTAGGTTCTGGCCTCCAGTCCACACCCTCCCTGACACCTGAACCTCAGCAACCAGTTTGTGAAGGCCCTTCCGATTCAGTGTTGACAGCTCATAGTGACCTCACTTTGCTCAACAGTGAAGACAGGCTAGGTCCTTTAAACCTAATCATGTATGAATGGAATTACAAGATAATGTGGTCACAGACAGACTAGAATTATAGAATGTAAGGCTCCAAAATACTTGAAACTATTACAGAACAATTTTTTTATTTTCATGCCTTCTTACTACTCGTTTCCACATGCAACAATATCTTACCCTGTCAATAACAAGCAGCTATCAATCATAATTTAGCTCAGATAAGAGGTTTGTATTATTAATTTAAGGCGACTGGCTCAGTTTGCTTTCAGGCTTGCGTTTTTACCATGCTTGAGATATGCAGAGGTTGCTCTCTTTGAAGTCAACCTGGTGAGCCCACCTAAGGGTTTAAATTTCTAGGGTATCTGCTTTGAGGTTGTCCTTGGGTCTTGACTGATAAGACTTCTCCTCACGAGTTTTAAGGTAGAGTCCATCTTGGTATAAGATCAGTCCTTTCAAACAGAGGCAGGACTCATTAAGGATGATGTGCAGTGGTTCTAAAGCTATACACATTTTTCCAACAAGTCGTTTATTTCGAAGATGTTGTAAATAGGGTGTGGTGCCATGCTTCTTATGAAATAGTGAGTTCACGAATGTTGTGGAACGATTTTTGATAAGTCTAGAGATGCCAAACTGAATTGAAGAGCAGGCAGTGCTCCTGAGCTAGCTGGATACATTGCAGGAGCCTCAGAGGTGGGGATGCCTGTCACCCACCTGCACTCCACCTGAAGGGTGAAACTCTTGGGTGCTGTTTTCTCTGCCATTTATATCTACCATGAAGTCTTTTAGTGGCAGTTCTTTGAAATTGGAGACATATGGAAGGTTCTATACCTTTGAAAGATCAGGAAACTGATGCTCCACAAGATTTGTAACTTGGCTGAGGTCATATACCTGTTAGGTGGCAGAGCCAGAATTCAGATCTAGGACTGTCTGACTCCACAGTATCACACCAGCCTATCATACTGGGAACTTTAATGATTTTAATAAGAAAGAATAAAAATACTTTATCTGTATGCATAGCTACATGAATGTTTATTGATTGCCATACAATGCTGCTGGTTTTTTGTTAAAGTTTTTTATTATGGTAAAATAAAGTATATACAACATAAAAATTGCCATTATGACCATTTTTAAATGTACCATTTGGTAGCATTTAAGTACATTTGCATTGTTGGCAACTATTACCACCAGCCAATCCTCAGAACTCTTTTCATCTTCCCCAACTAAAATTCTATGTTTACATAACATTAACTCCTCATCCTTCCTTACTCCTTCCAAATATTTTCATAACATATGAAATGTTAGGTATATTAAATAGTTTAGGTTCTACCTTCTACTACTTATTCTCCTTTCCATCCAGAGCTTTCATAAACAGAAAGGCTAGACCTAAGACTTGCTGATCAACTGTGGAGCAAAGTACATACTTCACTGATAGATGAGCAGGGTTTCTAGAAAACTGTGTTTGGAGGGTGAGACCTAGACCTGAAGCCCGCTGGAGTGTTGTGCTCTTTCATAGAATCTAGTCTCTGGGGACCACTTGTCTATTCACATAGCAGCCACACAGAATTGCATGCTGCCCTGTCTTCCCAATTGCCAGGGGGAGAAGAAGGAGAGGGGGACCTCTTGGTCCTCCACCTAGAGCACGCAGGACATAGAAGGGAGTTCCCAGGCTGCTGACAGCCAGCAGGCCCAACGGAGCCCTGAGCTGGCCACCTGTGACCCAAGATGCATTGTGCAGTGAGGCACAGCCCAGGCAATGGCAGGTGCCCTGTCCCTGGCACAAGAAAGACAGCAGGTGTTCTCATTCCATATTCCCTCTTGTGACAAGAACAGCAAATCCTGTCCTTTTTGGAAGCATGAACAAGGAGGATAAATATTCTTAAGCATGTGAGTTATGCCAAGGGTATGACTAAAAACCAGAAATAAACAAGAGGCTTTGAGCCAAGACGAGGTCACAGAGACAATCTCGATAGCCACACAAACTTCATGCCCATAGAATTTCAGGGCCTTGAAAATGTCTACCCAGAAACAGGTGGCACCATGTTCTGGAGCACTGAATTTCTCTTGGTTTGTGTTTTGTGAAAGTATGTTTGTGGTTTGTCATTACCTTTTTTTTGGTGGTGCTGGTGGTTGGTATTGTTACCAGGGGGCTCATGCTTACTAGGCAAGTACTGTTCTACTTAGCTACACCTCTAGCTCTTTGTATTTGGAGAAAGGATCTTACCAAGATGCTCAGAATGGCCTCCAACTTGTGATCCCTGTGCCTCAGCTTCCCAAGTAGCTGTAATCACAAGGCCTTATTTTCCTCAGTGCAACATAGCACAGTAAAGTACTGCCCTCTTTTGAACAAAAGGTCCCAAATCCATTATTCTACTCTTTAGTGTTCCCTAATTTTGCACAATTTACAAATGAATGTCAACACAGAAAGCACTGATGTTGTAGTTACTATAACTAAAGTTATAGTAGCTAAGGGGGTTTTCTACTTTTTGAACTTTATCTGCATAGTGATATGATGTTCTATGGTAAGTACACAGATTGCTCCTATGACCAGTTTGATAGTCAAGTTTACTTTTCCAATGTACAAAGTATTGCTGACCTCCATTAATTACAAGTGGTAACTCTGCAATAATACTTAACATGTATTAGACATTATTCTCTACTTAACTGCTGTTCTTTAATTAAGTTTATTGAGACATTTCAGATATACAAAGTGATCAATTGCATTCATCCTAGGGAATTTGTACCTATATATGATATATCTTGATTCTTGTTTTTCCCATTCCCCTTCCCTTCCTTCCATCCCTCTTCCCTTCCTAATTTACAAAACCTTTGTTTCCATTTTTACCTTCTTTTCTCATTTTTTCTTTTCTGTTCTTCCTTTCTACCTCCCCTCTCCCTAGTTCCTCTTCCCACTTGAACATTTTAAATATACACAAAAATGTTCAGCATCACTCATCTTTTTGAGAGATGTGAGTTTAAAACTGCTGAGATTTCATCTTACTCCAGAAAGAATGGCAATTATCAAAAAATTGACCAATAACAAATGCTGGAGGGACTGTGGGGGAAAAGGAATCTTCTCCACTGTGAATGGGAGTGTGGACCAGCGCAACCACTGTGGAAATCAGTATGGAGGGTCCTCAAAAAGCTAGAATTAGAGGTCCCATTCCCCTTCTTGGCATTCTCCTTCTTGGCATCTGCCTGAAAGAATTAAAAATATACCGCAGTGATATATGCACACCCACATTTCTAGAGGAACAGTTTTTAATAGCTAAATCCTGGAAACAGCCCAATGCCCATCAACCAATGAATGGATAAAGAAGATGGGGGAGGTTATAGAATGGAGTATCACTTAGCCACAACAAAAGATAAACTTGACACCCTTCTGTGCAAATGTATGCTTGTTGAGACATACTCTTAACTGCCTTAATCCTCCTTGAAATCCTTGAAGGCATTTGCCATTAATAGCTTCACTTAATAGATGAAGAAACAGATGCTAGTGAAAATTTTGAAAGCTATTTTGCTTTTATACCAAGAAATGGGGATACATTCCACAACACATACCTAGGGTTTTTTCTCACTAGCCCAAAGTAGATTTTAATAGACTTTATTTTTAAAACAATTGTACCAAACACCAAAATCCAGAGGCATAGAAATTTCCCATATGTCCCCCTTGTATTTGCGTCCCCTTATCAACATTCCCCTATCAGAAATGTAGTTTGCTAAAATGATGAAGCTACAGTGATACATTCTTATCCTCCAATGTCCCTAGTTTACACTGGGTTCACTTTTGACACTGCACATTGTAAGAGTTAGGGGAAATCTGGAATAACACATGTGCATGATTATAGTGTCATATAGAGCAGGCTCATTGCCCTAGTAATCCTGTGTGCTCCACCTGCTCATCTGTTTTGATAACCATTGATTTTGTTTTTACTAGCCCCATGGGTTTTCTTTTTTCAGAATGTACCGCAAAGCATATGATATGCAGCCTTTCCAGACCAGTTTCTTTCCATTAATAATATACAGTTAAGTCTTCTCCACATTTTCTTATGGTTTGATAGCTCATTTTTTATAAGTAAATAATATTTGATTATCTGGATATGCTGCAGTTCATTTGTCCATCTAACTGCTATAGCATGTCTTGGTTTCTTCTAATTTTTGGCAATTATAGATAAAATTGCTGTAAATATCTGTGTGTAGGCTCTTTTGTGAAAATGATTTCAATTCCTTTGAAAAAAATAACAAGGGATCACCATTGCTGCGTTAAATGGTAAGAGTTTTGTAAGAAACTGCTGAAGTACCTTCCAAAGTAGCTACACTGTTTTGCATTCCCACCAGGAATGAATGAGAGTTCCTGATGGCAGTTTTAGCAGATCAGTGTAATCCTTGCTGTGTCTCCTCACGTAATGGTAGTAGCAAAGTGACTGACCCCTGACTACCAAAGAGAAATGTATGTCTGATATGGAGGAGATCCCTTAAGACTTCTCTCAGTATTTTGATTCCTGTAATTAAGGTCAATGGAAAACTACAACAGCCCAGCCTACTCAGAACCACTAACAAGGCAACCCTTTCAGGAATGAAGATTTGGATTATCATACCAAGAAAAAACACTGACCAGCTAAGGTGCTATCTGAAGGCAAATGGAATAAAGAATGTGTATTACAAAAAGATAATTATAAATACTGCCTATGGGCTGTGACTATATGACTGATTATAGAAACAGGAACTTGAATTGATTATTTCTTCCTTACGTAACTATGAGTGTGTGTATACAATCTTGGATTTTTCCTCCTTATTTCCTTACCATGTAACATGAGATGTATTGGTTTTATGTCCTAGTACTATGTAATACTTCAATTCATGAATGCTTCTGCTTGCTAAAAATTCGATTCACAAACAAAAGCATTCTAACAGAGAGATGATGAGGTCTTCAATTATAATAATGGATTCATCTATTTCTCTTTACAGTTTTATTAGGTTTTGCCTAATGCTTTTTAATGCTCTCCTGTTAAGTACACACACATTAAAGATGTTAGTCTTCTTGGAGAACTGATGTAATTGTATCATTATGTAATTCGACTATTTATAACTGATAACTTATCTTGCTTGGAAGTCTATGCTATCTGAAATTAATGTAGCTACTCCTGCTTTTTTGGATTAGTGTTAGTATAGTATAGCTTTCTTCATCTGTTTACTTTTAATCTGTATATGTCATAATATTTAAAGTGATTTGGTTATAGACAACATGTATGTATCGTATGGCTCTTGTATTTTTATCCATTTTGACGATCTCTTTTAAATGGTGTATTTAAACCATTGATGTTCAAATTTTATTGATAGCATTCAATTAATATCTATCATATGTTTCTGTTTTCTATTTATTCATTTATTTTATGTTCCATTATTTTTACTTTAACTGAGCATGATGCTGGAGATTTAGCTCTGTGGTGTATGTGCCTTCATGGCAAGTGCAAGGTCATAAGTTCAATCCCGATACCAAAAAACAAATAAAACAAAACATTTAACTGAACATTTTATATGACTCTATTTCATCTCTTTCATTAGAACATATTATTCTTCCTATTTTTTAATCTTTTTTGTTTGATTGCTGTTATGGTTTGTGTTCCTGTGGCCCTGCCCCAAGCCTCATGTAATCATGGACCTGACCAAATCTAGTAGTTGTGATTGATCCATTGTCTAGCACTGCAAGTGGTGGTATGAGAGTTACACCTGCCTGGGGCGGAGCCAGCATACCATGTAAGGTAGTGGGGAGTTATGTCTGTTTTGCCTGTTGGAGCCTTGCTGTTTGTGGGGACCATGAATGGCTGCCTCACAATGCCACCCTGCTTTGGAGGCAGCTGAGTACGGCCAGCTGAGTAAACTATAAGAAATAACCTTTCTGAAAGAAGACAAGATGGCCAATCAGTGAGCAACAAAATACAAAGCCTCCCAGGAGAAACAATTCATATGCCAGAATAAAGCACTCTGGAGAGACCCAGATGGGGAGATGGATCCTCTTGACACAGGAAGAAATTAAAACATAAAAAAGCTTGTCAAATACTTTGGGACTACAACTGAGACAGCTGAAGATTGTGGGACACAGCGTTTTCATGGTGACCCAGCAAGTGTGCCCCAGCTTGGATCTACACTGGCCGGCAGAGCCGCCCAGACTCGTTCCCGCCACCACTCACAGGAAGAACTTCAGCACTGAAGTCAGGGGTTGGTGAGCCCAATAGAGAGAGGAGCCAGCGAAGGGACTTTCATTAATCCACGGTCAGTGCTGGGAATGAGACCCCGCCCCACATGGGAGGGGCGCAATCAAATGGCCGACGTGCTGGGGTTGGGCAGGAGGAGCCTGAACTGGGAGTGACAGTGACTTCAGTTGGTTGCTCCCTCCCCAGAGCAGATTCCTGGGATTTGCTTGGACTGGACCTCGCCCCTGGCCGGGACCCAATGAGCCGACCCAAATTGATTCCCTGCACCTAGCATGCACTAACTGGGTGAAAGGCCCCTGAAGTTTGGCTGACCCAGTGGGGAGGAGCAGGCATACTCAGCCTGCTTACACCTCAGTGACACAGGCATGAGAGGGAAGAGTTCCCTCACCAGCGTGCTTCGGAGGAACCGTGGCCAACAGAGAAGGGGGCTGGGACCTACACTGTAACCTGTGTGGAGGAAGCCAGGGCTATGACAGGAGAGAGAGGCAGGAGGAAGCCCCCAGCCCAGAACCCTGAGAGCTCTGATCCAGGAGAAGGAAAAACAAGGTAACTGAGGGTGGCAAACACACAACATCAGACATGGCTTCAATGGACATTAAGAGATATCTTCAGGACCTTGTAGACTAGCTCAAAACTGAAATATTAAATCAGGTAAAGCAAGATATGAGTAGAGTAATAAAAGAAATGCTCTCAGGAAGCATCTCTCAGGATGATACAGACAAAAGAAGGGAGGAACACAAAAAAAGAAGAGAAACATTCGATAAAGAATATAAAGAAAATATAGAATACATGAAACAGATTCAAAGAGACTACCAGGAAATTAAAAACTCCATTGAAAGCTGGCAAAACTCCTTAAAAGAAACTAAGGATAGACTATCAAAACTTGAAGACAAGTTGGCAGTGTGGGATGATGAAAGGAAAGATCTTTAAGAATAACAAGGAAACAGGCAGTAACAATACAAAGGCTAGAAGATGACAAGAGAATCTACAATTTAAGAATAAGAAATATGAACGAAGAAGCAGGAATACATACAGGCAAATTACAAAGGCTATTCACTGAAATAATTAAGAAAACTTCCCAAACATGGGAAAAGAAAATGACATTCGGTTGTGAGAGGCATACAGAACCCCAGCCACCTACAACCAAAACAGATCTACACCCGGACATATAATAATCAAGATGCCAGAAATTCAATATAAAAACGGAATATTAAAAGCCATCAGAGAAAAGGAACAGATTACCTATAAAGGTAAGCCCATCAGGATCATGGCTGACTTCTTGACACAGACCATCAGATCAAGAGGAGCTTGGAATGAAGTATTCAAAGCCCTGAAAGAGAATAACCTCCAGCCCAGATTGATGTACCCTGCAAAACTGTCACTAGAAGTTGATGGAGAAACAAGATGCTTCCATGGCAAAGAGGAACTGGGCGAGTTTGTGACCACCAATCCAACCCTACAGAGAATACTGAAGGACATTCTAGAGAGAGAGAAAAAAAACACCAGGATTTTAGGAACAGTGGCAGAAAGGCCTCAATGAGTGGGGCAGGCAGTAGAATGAAGGAGAAAAGTAGACAAACAAAGGCAGGAAAATAGCATGGCAGAAATGAGGCAGAGAAGGATAACTAGAAACTGTAACATAGATGGCCTTGATACGCTATATTGTTAATAGTGCATCAGGACTTAAAACCCACATTACTCACACCACTCTGCTTAGATGTATTATATTCTGTTTCAGTCATTCTACCTGTACTAGATTTGAGGGTACAAACAGTAATCCCAAAAATAACAGGATATAGTATGGTAATCATCCTTAATTTCTGATTAACTTAATCTGAAGCTCTGTAAAACCTACACTGTTTTATCATGACTGATCATAATCAAATCTGGTTTGTTCGATTGCGGTTTTGTATTGATAGATTTTATTCAAAGCTGTTATGATTGATAAGATCAAGTCTGAGAGTATAGGAAATTGCACTGAAGATGACAAGATTCACTAGAATATCCACTCTAGTTTGATTATTACCTGGCTTTGAAGTTTTATACTGTCTACAATGTTTTATTTTTACTACTATTGTTATTTACTGCTATACTCAATTATACTGCTATATTCAATTATGCCTGATGATGTAGACATTCTATTGAAGATAATAAGAAACAACACAGCAATCATTGTAGATCACCTTGTACTATGGTTTTATATGACTTTTTGGTTTCATGTTTTTATAGGAATTTGTTTTATTTTGTCTTGCTAAGTTTTGTTCTTCCCTCTAATACAGAAAGTATAGAAATACATGCAGAGATTCATGCATGCATAGCTGTTTCCACTCTCACTGTTTGACTATCTACTTTGTATGCTTTAATTTTGTAACTTGAGCAACTATTTCTAAGAGGACAATATGTAATTTATCAACTAGTGATTTCTTATTGTTTATCTTTTTTTTGGAATTCTGTATTATCTCTACCCTTTACATGATTTTTTCTCTTTAAATAAATTTAAAAAAAAAAAGAAATAACCTTTCCTTCCTTCATATTGGACATCTGGTATTTTGTCTCAGCAATGAGAGAAAAGTATATATATTTAAAAATAATCTTGAGGGGCCCCCTGGCTTGAGCTGGGAGGAGAATGAGCTGCCCCAGAGCTCTGACCATGGAGGGACTCAGGGCACAGCACACAAAGGCAGTTTGCCTGCCCTCTCAGTAGGGGCCCTGGCTTGAGCTGGGAGGAGAACCAGCTGCCCCAGAGCTCTGACCATGGAGGGACTCAAGGCGAGGCACAGAAAAGCAATTTGTTCACCCTCTCGGTAAGCGCTCCTGGCATGAGGCAGGTGAAGAATCACTCAGCAGTTCCCATGAGCCTACTGGCGCGGGATGAAAATCAAACATCTCCCCCCACCCCACCCCCATTAGCAAGTGGGAGCCAGAGATCTAGACATCTCTTGAGAGGTTGACCATATGCAATGTAGTAAATAGGGGGGATTTCCTTCTACCATCTCTTTGGAGGCAAATATTGTTATCACTGTTTTGCTTTGTTCTGATTAATGGTATTGTTCTATTCAATGTACTGTTTTGATAAGTTCTAGAATGTCCTGTATTTCCTTTGATTTGGCTATCCCTGATTGAAAGAACAACTGTTGTGAAGATAACGGGATATACTATGGTACTTATTACTGTTATGCCAATAACCTGTTGAGGGTGTCTGTACCAGTTTCACTGCACTATCTCATTTGGCTTTGTTCCATCTTGTTCTGTTGTATTTTGCTACTTTCAAAATAATAAAAAATTAAAATAAATAAATAATAAAAAGTAAATAACAAAACAGATCAGTAAGGTATGGAGCAAGCTGAAATACGATATAACTAAACAGATAATGGACTTGAAAAGCAAAAGGAGAAAAAGAAAGCGCTCTAAAGGATATTACTGCATGTATGTTTAAGTGTGTATAATTGATAACCATGTTGCTAAGTTTTTATTGGATTATTGAACAGAACTGTTTGCAGCCTCATTGTTTGAAATGTCCACTTTGTGTGCTTTAATTTTGTAACTTGAACAACTATGTCTAAGAAGACAATATGTAATTTATCAACTAGTGATTTCTTACTGTTTAGTTTTTTTCTTTGAAATTCTGTATTGTTTCTTCCCTTTTTTCTGTTTTGCTTTTTTTTCTCTTTAAATAAAATTTAAAAAATCTAACTGACCTTTCAAATAACACTATGCTGATTCATAGATAGTGCAAGTACCTTACAGGAACAAAATGATCCTAATTCCTATTTCTTTTCTTTCATATCATTGCTGTCATTAATTTCACCCACCTATAAGCAAATATAGATAAGTAAAATACATTGTGAATATGATCTTTAACAAATCCTTCTAGATCAACTAAAGACAAAAAATAAATATTGTTATGTTGATAGAGTCTTTCTTCTATGCCCTTACTTTCTTTATGTAGGTCTGGGTTTCTGAAATAACTTTCCTTCTCTCTGAAGAACTTTTTTTAAAATTCTTGCAATGTAGGTACACTGGCAACAAATGCAAGTGTTTGTTTGAGAAAGTCTTTATTCCTCTTTTACTTTTGAAGAATAAGTTCATAGGGCACAGAACTTTAGCACCCAGTGTTTTTTCTCCTGCCAATACTTTATAAATATTTCACTCCATTCTTCTTTCTGTATGGGAGTCAGATGTAATTCTTATCTTAGTTCCACTATAGATGTGGTGCTTTTTCCCCAGGGGTTCTTTCAGGATTTTTCCTTTATCACTGATTTTTCTTTTTTTGAGTCAGGGTCTCAGTATGTAGTGCAGACTGGCCTTGAACTCAGTATGTAGTCCAGGTTGGTCCTAAACCTAGGGAAAACATCCTGCCTTAGCCTCTGCTATGCTGGGATTAAAAGCATGTGCCAGTCTGCCCATCTCTGATTTTCTAAATTCTGCAAATGTTATACCTAGTTATGATTTTTTGTTTACTCATTTGCATGTTTCTACTTTGTGCTCTCTGAGCTTCCTGAATCTGTGGTTTGGTGTCTGACATCAATTTGGGAAATTCTGTCATAATTATTCACATTTCTTCTGAAAGGAGAATATTTATAAGCCCAGAGTTTCTTTCTTTAGTTGTGTTTGGTGTCTTAGTCACTTGTCTCATCACTGGCACAAAATACCCAACACCTGCAACTAAAAGGAGAAGTTTATTTTGGCTCACATTTAAGTCTCTAGTAGGCTGACTCCAAGGCAGGAATGACATGGCAGAGGATTGCTGCTAATGACAGGTAATAAACAGGAAGCAAAGCATCAAGGAAGGAGCTGAGAAGGCAGATACACCCATCTGGGTCACACCAACAGTGGACTCCTTCTTCCTACCAGATCCCACTACCTAACAGCAAGGCAAACTTACTGTGCCATAAAGCAATCATTCTTCCAAAGCCCTGCTTGTGAGGGCATGAGATTTAGGGCGGGAGGGAATCCAGACATATACCATAACATTCTATGCTGGTTCCCAGAAGACTCATGTGTATCTCTTTATGCAAAATGCATTTAATTCATCTCTAAAGGTTGCCAAAGTCTTAACAGTTCCATTATTGCTGAAAAGTCCAAGTTCAGAGTTTCCTCTAAGACTTAAGCTGTTAGCTCTGTAAGTATCAAGAAGTTAAATACTGCCAACATACAATGGCATAAGATAAATAACCCCATTTCAAAAGGAAGAAAGAGGAGGATATAAATTAGTGGAATCAAAACAAGACCAAAACCCAGCAGGGCCAATTTTTATGCCTATATCTCCATGTCCAGCACTGTGGCAAGATATAAATTCCAGAAAACTTGGTCAGCCCCTCCCCTATAGTGTTCCAGTGGTTATAGCCCTCATGGTCTCTTGCAGTGGATTTGCTCATTTCTTATGGCTTTCCTAAGATGTTCCACATTCTTAACTGTTCCAACTTCCTGGCGTCTCCACTGCACTTTCACTCTCACATTTTCATATATTTCCCTCTTAGGGGCACACTGCCTGGTCTCACTGGCCTTCTTTTGAAATTTGGATGAAAGCCTCACTGACCCCACAAGTCTTGCCTTCTGTATACCTGTAAAACCAGCACCACATTGGTAATAGCAAGGTCTGCTGTCAGCTTGAGCAACAGGCAGGCCCCATTGAATTGCAGCTGCAGAGGCCTCTGAGCTCACCTGGATGGCTAAGCACTGTGAACTGAATCTCAGGGAACAAAGTCTCCAGGCAGTTATTCTGCAGCATTGTCCTCTGGAGCTTCTCTCTCAAAGCAATGTCTTACTCTGGCAATTTTGAACCTTCAAATGGTGCTGGTTCAAGGCATCTTTTATATTGTCCCAATACAAAGTATTTGGTTTCTCTTTAATACTTTAATACTAAAAACCCCCAGTGTTACCCCTGCCACAACTTGAATGTTAGGCTGTCTTGAAATTTCCTCTGCCAGATTAATTAGTCCACTCTCCTTAATTTCAGCTTCTTGCAACATCTCTGGACATGAGCAACATGAGACAAATTCTCTGCCAGAGCATAATACACATGGCATGGAGTTCAATGCCCATGAATTACTTGTTCCAAACTGAAACTTCCTGAACCTGGTCTTCACCATCTTCATTTTTATCAGCATTCTAGTCTTCTAAGCTCAATCAGAATATTCATCAAAATTGACTTACAGAGTTCTAGCTAGGGTTGCTTCTTCAGCCAGTTTCCACATTCTTCCCACAAACCAGTTCCAAAGGCTTCTGAATCACATGATCAGGTAAAGTCCTAGCCACAACCCCATTCCTAGTACCAAACTCTGTCTTTCTTTCTCATCACTGCTTCAAAGCAAGATAGGATGGTAGAGGAGCATGGCAGAGGAGAGGCCCTCAATGGCATGGCAGACAGGAAGCAGAGTCAAGTGAGAACATGATAAGGGAGATATACCCACTGGGTCATGTCCATAGTGACTCACTTCTTGTGATCAAAATGTGTCACCTAACAGCAAGTCAGCTATACTACCTCCATAATCCAATCACCATTTCAAAGCCCTGCCTATGAGGACATGACACTTTATAGGAACAGCTAGAGCTAAACCATAACATATAGTTTATAAAGAGTCTATCACATGCACTTTTCACTTGCACTTTAATCTTTAGTACTTACTTTGGTTCTTTCATAGGATTTTTATCTCCTTGCTTACCTTGCCCTTCTATTCTTGCATGCTTGCCTACTTTACCCCTCGCATTCCTTAGCATATTAGTAATTGTTGTTTAAAATTCCTGTTTGATAATTCCATCACTCCTGCCATATTTAAGTCCAGTTCTCATGCTTGCTTAGTCTCTTCATATTGTATGTTGTTGTTGCCATTTAATATGTCTTTTGATCTCTTTCTAGAAGTTTTACATGATATTCTAGGTAAAAGAAACTCCTGTCAATAGGCCTTTAGTAATACAGTGGTATTATGTGGGAATGGGGAAATGTTCTATGATAATATGCTTAGAACTGTGGTCAACCCTGTTATTAGCCTATGCCTCAAAACTGAATTTCACACATGCTTTTGAGTCCTTCTCCTCAACAAATGGAACGGGACAGTTAGAATGTTTTGGAGTCAGGTATTTCCCTTCCCCTACTTAACTGAACTCCAATAAAACCAAATGGTTAAGTTAAATAGTTTCTCTAAGAGTAAACCTTATGTTCAGATAAATTTTAAAATTTACTCCCCATTCCCAAAGACAGAAGGAGAGTTTTCTTTGATGCATATTAATTGAGCTTCAAGAAGCCAATCTGATCCCTTAGAGTTTTCCTCTGTCCAACCTTTTCACTGGGAGCCTCTAGCAACGCATCAGTTCCCATTCAGGTTTCCCTTCCTAAGCCTGGTTCCTGCAGAGCTTTCCATTTGCAGGTTTCTGTTCAGTCTCTGCAGTTTGGAGAAGGTGGCAGTTTTTTGCCCTTTGATATCACATCTCTCATGATCTAAAAAGAGTTGTCAATTTTTTAGTTTGTTCAGTGTCTTAGTTACTTTTCTCTCATTGCTGAGACAAAATACTCAACATCTATAAGCTAAGGGAGAAAAGGTTTATTTAGCTCACACTTTATAGAGGTCTCAATCTGTAGGTAGTTGGCTTCAAGGTAGGGTGGCATGAATGAAAGGCATGAATGAGAAACAGTTCTTGGGAGGCAGAAGATAGCAAAAGCAAATAAATGAAAAACAACAAGCCTCTTTCTGTCCCTTAAATCTTATCTAGGCGGTGCTCTCCTAGGGTAGGTAGCACTCACTCCATTAATTCTGATGGCCTTAATCCTAGCACCAAAGAGTCAATTCCAGCATCACATCCTGGACCCAGAAGCACACACCCTAGATCTAGACAGCCCTGAAAAAAACCTCACCATTGACTGCATGAGGCTTGGGGGTGGGGAGACATCTATACACAACCATAACACTCAGCTTTTCACTTGTAAGGACAGTGGCAATTTGAAAATTTAGGGCTAGTTTTCTTTAGCTGGACTGAGTAGAGGCAGGACAAAAGTAGAAATGCAAGTTTTGAAGCACTTTTTTAAAATTTTGAAACACGAGAAGCCTGAATTTGAACAGAACTTATTGCCTTGATTGGCCTATTACATGTACCCTATCTCATTTTTCAGAGATCGGTTTGATTTCAGTTTGATCCTGAGGGTATGAATCTGACTAGGACACATTCAGAGTGAGGTTCCTGTTGTGAATAGCCCTGAATGATCCAATTACATCTCTAATAAAAGTTGGCTGGAAAGACTTGGTTGTCTGTCTTTTCTCATATCCATATGTTCTGCCCCCTCCCCATATACTAATTAATCTATGGACAGCCCCCTTTCATGGTTCTGTCCTTGTCTCCCGATTTGTCCTGATTGTGGTTCAGGGCAGCTGCATAGCTCTTTCCCTGGAACTTCCCTTTGCTGCACTCCCGGCCTGACCCATCTTTCTCAGGTCCCACTGTGTCACCTCTCCTGCTTCACTGTCTTGTTTGCTCCAGCCCCTCCTCACATAACTCCTTAGAAAACTACTTGACAGACGGGCCCTCTGAGTGCTTGCAGGTCTGAAAATATTTTTATCTGATATGCTGTTTAGTTGATAGATTAGCAGTCTACAGAACTCCAGGGTAATCCTCGCGTTCCTCAGGCCTTCTACCACATCTGCCTCATTGGCTGTCTCTCCTCTCCAAGGCAGTGGAACTGTGAGTTTCTCCAGTGGGGCACTGGAGGTTGGGAAGTGGGTCTATGAAGGACCTGGGTGCTGTGGAGAGGCCCAGACCTTGCCCTCCTCCATGCTAGAGAGCTCAGGGCCTGAGTGAGCTTCCTTCAGGTAAGAGCCAGGGCTCTGAGGTTACTGGTGAGGTATAAATCCACGTGTATAAGGCAAGATAAAAAGGGGAGCAGCCCTGCTGACTAAGACACCGGATTTAGCCAAGCGGAATATCAAACACCAGTTAAATTTAATTTTATATCAGCAGTGGATAATTCTATTCATATAAGTCCGTCCTATGTAACACAGCTGACTCCACTGGTCCTTCCAGCCTTTCAGGAGTGGCTGGGAGGTTAATACATGAGCTGAAGCTTTTGTGTTTTTGAAGCTGGGGAAAATTAACCTTTGTAGCAAAGGAAACTGGGGAGCAGAGAAGCTAGGATAAGAATTTTCTAGCTGTTACCTTGTGCATCCACAGGGTTAGAGACTGCTGAGCCTCCTTTTCTATGGGGTGGTTGTTGGTTACAACATGCCCAAGGGGGAACAGGACTCCAGGTAGGCAGAGGAAAAACAAAGCCAGAAAGGGGAAAAATGACCACAGTGCCCAGAGCAGGCAGCTGCTATCAAATTAGAACTGTTCAAGACAACACGACAAGTTAAACAAAATAAACAATAATAATGATGATGCTGATGATAATTGCAATTAGGCAGTGGTGGTGCACATCTGTAATTCCAGCAGTCAGGAGGCTGAGGCAGGAGTATCGGTGAAAGTTTGAGAGCAGCTTGGGCTGCATATAGTGAATTCAAGCCCAGCCTGAACTACATAGGCAATCAAAGGGCTCCAATCTAAGGAGAACATCAAATTATAGCAAATGAAACTCAAGAATATGATGTGGTTTTTTGTTTTGTTTTGTTTTTAACGTAGTATCTCACTAAAGGGCTAAATTGCCTAGTCTGGGCTCTAATTCAAAATCCTCCCTCCTCAGCCTCCTGGAGTGCTGGGATTACAGGCATGCACCACCACTCCCAACTAAGAACATGATTTTTAAAGTTTTTTTTTTTAAGTATTAAAAAAGAGTATGGCAAATAGTGAGAATTGAACAGTAGTCTGGAAGAAATAAATGAAATCTCTCAAAACAGTAAAAATTCAAAGACAAATGATGAGTAATTATAAGAGGACCAGAAGTTATAATATGCAAATAAATAAGAATTTAATGTTTAAAAAAAAGAATACAAGGAGCAGAGGCAATATTTAAACAAACAGAAGAAAAAAATCTTGCAGAGCCAAAGAAAGACTTTTATCTTTGAATGAAAGGACTCTTTGAATTCCAAGGACACAGGGACATAAAAGGAACACACCAAAGATTCCAGGACAGTGTTCTAATTCCAAAGGCAGCTACAAGGCTCTCCAGTCTCCTACAGGAAGAGCCAGTTACTGACACAGTGAGGGAATCAGCCCGACTTCAGACTGCTGTCTCTAGCCCTGAAGTCAGAAAACACAACAGTACCTACTGACAACTGTCAGTGAGGTTTAAAACTCTAGACCCAACACAGTTTACTTAAGGAACTTACTTTAAACAAATTACAATGGAAAGGCTGAAATTTAGAGGATGTGTAAAGAGATTCCACCAAGTAAATATAAACCAAAAGAAGGTAAACCTGCCAATATTAATATCAGAACAAAGAGAGTAAATTTTAGTGTTGTGTAATGATAAAAGGCAAATTTATAGGTCTAGGTATAAACTGTGTTCAATATTTAGTAATTTAGCTAAATATATAAGACAAAATCTACTAGGAGAATGTAGTAATAGTCATAATAGGATATTTTAATACATACTTTTCAGACTCAGACAAATCCAACAGACAAAATAAATTTGTAACAGATAAATAACCAATAAATTTGACCTATAATTACATCTCATGGTTATGTTTTTTTGGTATTTTAATGAAAAGCTTAAAAAAGTTAATCCTAGCTGGTTATGGCAGCATGTGCCTATAATCCCATTACTCAGGAGGCTGAGGCAGGAGGACTGTTGCTAGACCAGCCTGGGCTATACAGTGAACTCAAAGCCATCCCGAACTGCACAGCAAGACCTTGTCTCAAAAAAACAAGAAAGAAGTTTATCCTGTCTTGGGCTCCAAAGGGGACAAAAGCCAAAGTATAAATTTTATAGGCCATGTTCTTGATCATAATCCAAAAAGAAAGGAGAGAAAAAAATAGAGTAAATAATAAAAAGTGAACATCTTGTCTTTCAATTACTTGGAGATTAAAATAATACTATAAATAATTAGATTATTTGTAACTACTACATTAAATATATTTCAATTACATTAAAATGTAGATAAATCTGAAATTTCCATCCACATACAAAGCAGTAATGGAGGAAATTTCATACCAAAATATATATAATTCTGTTCAGGTTATTCCTGCTGGGAACTCATAGCTGTAAGTGCTTTATTTTATTTTATTTTTATATTTTGAAAAGCTGGGGATCGAGCCTGAGCCTCACACATGCTAGGCAAGTGCCCTGCCACTGAACTAATCCCCAGCCTTTAAATTATTTATCATTAAAGAAAAAGAGAAAAATAAAATTACAGTTTAATTAGAACACAAAATTAACAAAAAGAAAGAATCAAGATAGAAATTTAAAGGAAAATAAAAGCAGAAAGGCTAAATAAATCTAATTTTTATTTTTTTCTTTTTTTAAGACAGAGTTTCACTCTAATCTGTTGAACTCACTATGTAGCCCAGGCTGACCTCAAATTCAAGGCAATTCTGCCTCAGCCTCCAAGTGCTGGTATCACAGGTATGTGCCATCACTCTTGGCTCCTAAAATTGGTTCTTATGAAAGACTCCATCACACGGATAAAGTCCTAGAGAAATCAAAGGCCCAACCATTGTACACAAAGAAAAAAAACAGTTTGAAAATATGATTTGAGAGAGTGTATATGACAATCCACAAAACACAAATACTGTAGGCCAGAATACTCTCTCTCTCTCTCTCTCTCTGTATAGTTTCAGATATTGAACACAGGGCTTTTGCACTGAGCTACATCTCCAGCCCTCTAGTTTTTTATTTTTTGTTTTTGTTTTTGGCAACAGGGTTTCTCAAATCAGGTTGCGCTTGAATTTGCGATCCTCCTGATTCAGCCTCCCAGAGTGCTAGGAATATAGGTGTGTGACACCAAGTCCGGTTAAGCATATTCCATTCTGTGTTCACATCTTCCCACCCTAGCTCTAGAGGATTCCTAAGGGGTGACCAGGTGACCTGGGCAATCATACCCTCCTCATTGCTTGTCTAGAAAGTAGTGAGTCAGGCCTGCACTGAGAAGAGGGAAAAAGCTTTGAGCCAGCTGAGTACTGAAGTTTAATTTGGATTGGCTTAAACTACATAATATCTAAAAATGAGACTGCTCTTAGAATCAAAAGTGGCTGAAAAGCCATGGGTCCTACTGGAAGCACCACCAAGAGCAAGGAAATATTTCAGACAGAAAATGTTTGAGGCAAGTGCTGGAGACAGCACAGCCCTTTCCTGACTGAACCCTATTGAGCCTATCCGATTTAGTAAGTCTGTTGTTGCTCTGGTGTTCATTAGTTCTCTGCATCTCTTTCATCAGCCTGGGAGAAACGAAGCACTGACATAACTAATAGTAGTGATACATGTGAAATTGAATGAATGAAATGAAAAACCTTGACTACACACTGATGCATAGAGATATAAAGTTTGATAAGGGAATATTTACCTAATCTCAAAGTACTTCTCATGGAAAAAACTTCCAATTGTATGTTTTCTGATACACAGAAAACATAACTTCACAGTGGAGAAGATTGGAAGCTACCATTCTAAATTATGGAATTGGATGACATCAAATCCAAATCCTGTGCCACCTGATAAGATGCCACGAGAGGACCATAACATTGCTTCTGTGTATTTTTCTTCTATTGGTATATAAGCTGCATCCAAAAATGAAGAATAGTTTCAAACCCAAATTCAATATCGTTTCTGGCCTAGAAACCTCAAAAAAAAAAAATTCAAGAACAAGGAATGACTTCCAAGTTGAAGATGAAAGACACCTAAGTGCAGTGCAGGAATCTGAAACAATGATTTTTGATCTGAAGAATATTAGTGGGGATTACTGCTATTATTGGCAAAATTCACTGGTGATAACATATGTCCAAATTTTGATGGTAATATTGTGCTTATGTAGGAGAATGTGAATTTATGAGTAAATCATGTTGGCAAATTATTCTCAAATAGTTCAGGAAAATGAGAATTCTTTTGTAACATTGTTTCAAAAATATTAAAAATTAAAAAGTAACAGAGAAAGTGAAAAGACTAGCTATTATTTAGGAAAATGTTAGTAATGCCAGAATCAGATAAGTGGTCATTGTTTTTAACATATGAAGAAGTTTTGTTTTGTTTTTGTACTGGAGATTGAACTCATGACCTTGTGCTTGCCATGTAGGCGCTGTGCCGCTGAAATATATCCCCAGCATGAGGAGTTTTTTTTAAAAGGTAAAGCCTAGCATTCAAATAAAAGAAAAGTCTCACTAAAATGGAGATTACTTTACTATTACTTAGAAAAATTCAATTTAAAGTATTGGTCAATATTTAAAGACACTTATCAAAATGATAAAATCTTTTAAAAAGTGACAGCTAGCCAGGTTGCTTTGGTGATATGAAGCATTTTCAAACTTTGATGATCGATATCTAAGTTGCTTAGTTTTTGTGGTATAAAATTGGGCATAATCCATGAAAAGTTTGCATTCTCTTCAATCCAGATATTCTATTCTGGAGAATCTTTTATCTGCATAGAGATAAAGAAATAAGAGTATTTCTTGCAGTTGGGCATGGTGGCAGACTTCTGTATTCTCAGTACTTGGGAGGCTGAGGCAGGTAGATCGTTGCAAGTTTGAGACCAGCTGGGACTACAAAGTGAGCCCAAGCCCAGCTTGGACTGCATAGTGAGACCCTATCTCAAAAAGACAAAAAACAAAAACAAAAAAAAATGTTTCTTGCTTCTTTCTTTTTGGTAGCAAAAACCAAATATTTGAAAGAGTACTTAGAGGAAAATAATTGGTATATAATCATTCCATGGAAAACTATGCAACCATTAGAGTACATTAACTCTGTGTCAGATGACTAAAAGAATTAAAACTATATATATGTACATATGTATATATGTAATTCATGGGGAATTTTAAAAATCCAATTTTTTAAAACAAAGTCACCTCCCAATATATGTACACAGATTTTACATATGGTAAGATGAACATAGAGAAAGTCATAGAAGCCACTCACACAGCTGTCACACTGGTCAGGAGGGAAATGTGGATGCAAAAACAAGATGAAAAACTTCAATAGTACTGTTCCATCTTGACCAGTCTCCATCTCTCTACACATAAGTTTTAGGATCCGGTTTAGCTGATCGCAGCTTGAATCCAATTTGAATAAACTGAACAAGAAAAACTGCTTACTGTGAAAAGTTCTAAGTTATAGTCTACTTCCAAACCCTACCTGAAAAACCTGGGACCTGAGAAACTAGCAGCTAAACACAGAAGTAACTAACATGATCAGGGAAAACAAAAACTATCTATCTATCTATCTATCTATCTATCTATCTATCTATCTATCTATCTATCATCTATCTATCTATTATTTATCTATCTATCTATCTATCTATCTATCATCTATCTATCTATTATCTATCTATCTATCTATCTATCTATCTATCTATCTATCTATATCAAGAAAGGTTAAAGATGAAACCTAAGGGTGACAATTAAGTAGTTGAGAAGATCCCAGATGCAGGAGGATACTGCCAGCCAAGAACATGCATGACTTTGGGCCAGCCAGGTGCAGAGGCACATCTCTGTAATCCCAGCTGCCCAGGACGCTGAGCCGGAGGACCACGAGGTGGAGGCCTGCCTGGACAACTCTGTAAGACCCTGTCTCAAAATAAAAAGCTCTGGGAATGTAGCTAAGTGGCAAAGGGCCACTGGTTTCCATCCCCAGTACTGCACCAAAGGAGGACTGCAAATTTGAGCCCAGCCTGGCCGACTTAGTGATTTAGTGAGACTCTGTCTTAAATTTAAAAAGAGCTAGGCTGGGGTGCAACTCAATGTGGAGGCCCTGGCTGCTCCCCGCAGTGCTGCCCAAACAACAATAAAAACCTCAGGTCGGATTCTTGCAGTAGGGATGAGGTAGATGGAAGATGGCTGTGGAGTCAGGGATACCTCAGAGAGGGGAAGGCACTGATGTGCATGCGGTGTGGCTGCATGGGCCTAACGACTCTTCCTCCTCATGGCCAGCTCTGGCATAGGAAGATCTGGGCAGCTTCTGGTGCTTCTACAAAGAGAAAAAGAGAAAATCACCAAAGAGGGTAAGATCTAAAAAATGTAGAATTCTGGTATCAGTAAGAAAAAATGATGCTAAATACTTCAATGTGCAATAATCATCCAATACTAACACTAATACTAATATTAATAATGCTAATAGTAACACTACTAAGGCCAGTTAAGCTTTACTGAGTTCTAAGTGCCATAATACACTAAGCTCTTGCCAGCAATTCTGAGGTAGGTACCATTCATATTAATTTTACAGATAAGAAACAAAGGCTCACAGAAGTTAAAATAGCTTTCCTTTCTTTTTTCTTTGGGATTGAACTCAGAGCTTTTGTGCTAGACTATAATTCCAACCCTTATTTATCTTCTCAGATAGGGTCTTGCTGAAGTTTCCAAACTGCCCAGGCTGGGCTTGAATTTGTGGTCTTCCCAGTTAGCCACCCACGGTGCTGGGATTACAGATGTGTACCACTGTGCCTGGCTAAAATAACTTTCTTAAAGTCACTTAAGTAAAAAATCTAGGACTCAAACCCAAGTAGATCTGACTCCACAGTTTGAACTACTTTCTTTGTAAAATAACTGAAATGTTGGCCTAGGGTGTCTATAAATGTCAATTTTCTTAACTGTCCTCTATTTTGAAAGTCAGGCACACAACTATATTTCAGATGTTTTCATCTAAAAATTGGTTTTCCAGAATGACCCATTTCTTAGGGATTCTGGATAAGTGAAGCTTTAATTATATTTTGTAGCTTCTTAGTAGATCTCAGTAATTGGAATGCTATGAATCAGTCGAATTAAGTTGCAAGTAAATTTTTATGAAATGCTGTAAAATAGATGGGTTGTAAATTGTGAATACTACTTAAATTGTATCTATTGCATTTCCTTGAGAACTTCAATTTTAAAAAGACTCTTTAGTGTTTTTTGGCAGGATTTTTTTTTATAAATAATATTTCAATATGGGCTTTTTCTTGGCAACTCAAATTATTTCCTGGAAGTTCCTGCTGAGTGTACACTTACTATGTAAACATAAAACTTGATTCCCCAGTAAAAGCAGCAACCATTTGCAAATGCCTATAGGCTTATAAGCAATTTGCAGTCTGCAAGGAAAGCCGCCTTCTTTGTGTCCTTCTGTCCTCTGCTGCTTTCTTCTTTGGGCTACAGAAACTGGAGTAAAACTACTTGCCATTTCTTCCTTGCTGTACCATGCTCTCCCAAACCATTTGGCTAAACATGTTTTTATTTTCCCAGAGTAAAGAATCTGATTTGAAAACTAGCCATCTTGCCTGATCACATTTCTTCCAATATGTCAATTTAGACATAACTGACTGCTTTGAACACCTAACCTTTCCTTAACCCCTCCCCCCACATCCATACAACTACATGTAACAATGTATACAGTTCCTTTTCATTTATCAAAAGAAAGAATCCTTGGGGAAAAAAGATTTGACAGCTCCTGTTACAAGATAATTGTAATACTTGAAAAAAGGAGAGACAGAGAGATGAGACAGATGGTGTACACTGGAGACATGTGGAAGTTCGTTTGAAAAATAGCTTCAGAAATTCAACTGAGACTGAAAAGAAATTATGCAAATCATATTTTTTTTGCATAAAAGCATCATGGAAAACAAGGAAATTATCTTAATCTTTAGTCTTCCACAATCTTGTCAAAGAGAAAGAATGTCAATTGGACTGATATTATCGTGGGTTCTTATTTTTAAAAAAGAACCTTATAGCTACTCATTTGAATTATAGGGGAAAGAGATTATACTGTGTAAAATTATTAAAAACATTTTCTATATTGCTATACTTAGATTTAATTCAGTAGCATTAAACATTACCACATATTTTGATGAGTTAGTACTTTTATTACACATTACATAATTTACACAGGTAATGCTTTATAATAAGTTTATGAGATATTTCATCAGATTAACTATATGGCACAAAATATGATGGAATTTTAATTTAAAATTGTGTTTATTACTTTAAAAACATGATTTTAAGCTGCCTTTTTAAATTTGATATGCTTGCCTGATTCATGTGAAATTTTAGAAAATGAAGAAAAAAAAAATCCAAAAATGCTGTACAGACAAAATTTAAGGACTACTATGTGTGTTGGATGCAAATTTTTTGTGATACAGGTTTGTAAGAGACAGGAATAGTAAGAAAAGTAATTTCAATGAAATTGAAAACTCAATAAATTCAGACAGATGCTCAGAAAAACAAGGTTAAAGTGTACCTGCTGTGATGATTATTATGCTTTTTTTGAACACAAATAAACACACATTTAAGAACAAGAAAATGATAAGGTGAAGAGCTAGTCATAGACAAAAGAAAATGTTGTCATAGGGTCATTTCATTCGTGGTATCACAGAGTGAAGGGTTCTCTGTGTCCATGTACATTAGAATGGGTAAACTGATAAAGGCCCACGTCTTTGCCTTATACTATCATTAAAAAAGGAAGCTGGGTCATAGTTTTGAGTCAGTGCTGAATTCATACGTGTTTCTGATATTGGCTATGGTACCTAGGGGTGCGCTACCACTGAAGTGTTCCCTGTCCTGTTGTATTTTACTGTGAGACACAATCTTGCTAAATTGCTGAGGCTGGATTTGCACTTACTCCAGATCCTCCCAAGTAGCTGGGGTTACAGGAGTGTGCCACATCACCGAGCCGGTGTGCCTATTTTAAATTGGCCTGTTTAGTGGCATTCCAAAAAAAAAAAAAAATCTACTTCCATCTTTAAATTTGATTAGAAAGGAGTCTCAAAATTGATGAATAATCTTTAATATATAAAGATGGGTTACTTAGAAAGATTATGAAATTTCATTTCCCAAGGTGGTTAGATAAAGTGATGGATATTCATCTACTTTCTAGCTAGCAATTTGGATTAGGTAAAGTTTGCTTGGGAGCACAAGACCATTTCAAAGTGTAAACTTTTAAAATAATGATGGAATTTGATATGATAAAGTATCTTCTAAAAAAAAGAAATTCTATTATTTTTGTCTCTCACATAAGTTAAATTTATCTTTGAGTGAATTTGGATCAAAATATTCATTAGAGGCATCTAATTTTCAGACAGGCTTTCCTTGGAATTTAATAGTACTAAGCAAGAGAACCTTCTGAAGTTTAAAGTGGGTGACTCTTGACCACTTTTGGGGTCCTGAGATTAGTTTGGGGCTGATCGTTTACGTTTCTGACTAGGTTGATATTCTGGTTTCCTTTAAAACCGATTTCCTTTAACTTTGTCCAACCTTATTTATCAAGGGGAGAGGCTGAGCATGGCATGGTGGGCGGGCAGGGAAGACTGGCACGAATGCAGGTGACAACATTCAAATGCCCCTCTCTTGTCCTCAGCAAACTGTTTCTGGTTCCAAAAGTCTATCCCTGTCTTTACCAAACCACAGCTCTAGAGTGCCCTTTATGTTTTTGGTTGTTTGTTTTTTGAGTCAGGATCTTATAATGTAGTTCAGGCTGGCCCTGAACTCACCGTGACCCTCCTGCCTCAGCCTCTGGAGTGCTAAGATTAACAGAGTGTGCTGCTACATCTGGCTTTAGAGTGTTCTTTATCACTTTGCTTCTCTGGTCAACACCAGGTTACTTCCCTTGTAATATGCCTCTGGGTGGCTCTAGGTTAGTGTTTCTCAAACTGTTTTCACAGCATCACTTACATTCCAGTCATCTGGTTTTCGAACCCAGGCTAGACCTACTAAGCTACAGACCAGAATCTCCGGGGAGAAGCTAAAGCATCTACATTCCTGGTGGTTTGCTTTTTTTTTTTTTCTCCTGGTGTTGGGGATTGAACACAAGGCCCTGCAATACTGGGCAGGTGCTGTACCACTGAGCTGTATCCCTGGCCCTGCAGGTGGGTTTGATTGAACACTTCCTGAAAGCTGAGTTAGAATTAGTCAGTCTGGAGAACTGCACTTGGCCCTAGGTACTCTGCCGTCAAACACAGCTCTTCAGATGCTCGGACCTGTTTCAAGTAGGCTGGCAGAAGATGCAGTTCATTTGCCTCCCACTCATCAGCCTAACTTTCTCCCTAGCCTCCTTTCTGACTGAACTGAAATCTTCGGGAAGTGCCTATAAATACTCCATCTGTTCAGATTTTTTGCCAGACAGTGGAGTCGGCACCACCTTCCCACTACTGCAGACCAAAATAGCCTTGCTGAGCTTGCCTGCCTAACTCTTTAACAGCTCTGTTCCTGACATCTAGGTGCCTCATGACTACTTGCTTGGCTTTCATTAAGGGGGATTTCACTGCTCTTAGTTTTTCCTTATGCAATTGGGATGCAATTCTCAGCACTGGAAAGAACCTCAGACATGATCCAAGCCACTCTCTCAATATATGCAAATAGATGCAGATACTCTATAAAAAAAAGAAGACAGGACACAAATGTTTTATTGAGCCCCTAGTACATACCAGCAGGGTGCAGAGCTAGGTCTTTCAACAAGCTCTCCAGGTAGATAATATTATATCCATTTGTATAGATAAGGAAGTAAAACTCAGAAAATTAAGAAATCTGCAATGTAATTGCAAGTAACAGGTAACAGGCAGATTGAATCTAAGTTCTAATAAAAAAGAATACTACCAGTTGTTAACCATTTACTGTGTGTTAGACATAGCCCCAAGCATTTTATTTTTATTAGTTTATGTATGGGGAAATTCAGATACAAAAAATTAGAAACTTTCTTGGGGCCAGCCAGTAAATAGGTGGTACCCTGGTGTCTCCTTTCCCAGTAGGAGATACCCAGGTCTGAAGTAAGGATTGGGAGGAATGGAGAGATTCACAAAGCACTTCTGATAAAAAAAAAATGCTATAAGGAAGATAAACGGGGTTTTGTAGTAGATGATGGTACAGGATCCAGGTGACAGAGCATGTTCAGATTTATGCAAAGTGATGGGAAGAAATTAGTGAGTTTTGAGCAAGGGAGTGACATCATATGTTCTCCATTCTTTGTAGCTTGCTCTGAATGGCACTACCTTCAGGGCAAGATTGTAGGGACAAGAGAAGCAGCAGACAGGCTGGTTAGGACAGGCAGAAGCAAAAGGTAATAGTGGCTTAAAGAAAGGTGCAGTGGAAGTGTCTTGGTCAATTTCTGTTGCTAGAACAGATTACCAGTGACTGGATGATTTATAAAGAGGTTTATTTGGGTTCATGGTTCTTGACAGTGGGAAGGCAAAGAGTATGGTCCTGGTATCTACTTGGCTTCCAGTGGGTGTCCTGCATGCCTTCATAATATGACAGAAATGTAAAAGACAAGAGAGCACATGAAGAAGAGGGAAACCACGAGTGGTGGCTTCCCCTGATAACAATCTGCTCTCACAGAAACTAACATTGTAAGAGGGAAAATTCAATTTTTCAAGAATTATTAACTCAGTGCCACTAGAGAGGTTTTTTTTTTTTTTTTTTTTTTTTTTTATCGGTACCAGGGATTGAACTCACAACCACATGCTTGCAAGGCAGGCGCTTATGCCAGAGCTAAATCCCCAGCCCTAGAGAGGTATTAATCCCTGTATGAGGGTGGAACTCTCAGGACCCAGATACCACTTAGAGGTCCCGCCATCTCTCAACACTGTTACACTGGATCCCAAATTCCAAAAGGAATTTTGGAGAAGACAAATCACATCCAAATCATAGCAGGCAAAAGGAAGGAGGTAGAAATTGAAATATGTTTTAGGAGATGCTGGTAGACTTGGTGGAGAGAGAGAGAGGAAAAGGGAGAAAAGAATTGATGATTCTAGGTTTTCAGTTTGAACAACTGGGTAATGATTGCTGTCAAAAATATGAGAAATAGGAAGAGAAACAAATTTTGAAGGAAAACGATAATCACACATGTATATGTATAAGCATGTGTAAACAAGAGTACCTGATCTTATCAAAGAATGCTTGGGGCTGAGATTTTAAAAACTTAATTTGTGTTACACTAAGAGCAATAAGTTTTCTTATTCCTTGTTTTTTCCCATCTGCAATTTGGGCATAATTATATCTGTCTTTACTGTTCCAGAGAGATGCGGAGGTGATAAATGGGATAACATACATGAGTGCTTGTATGAAAGCACTTTGAAGTCTTGGGAGGGTAAGAACTATATACATCCAAGCTGTCATTATGATGGCACAGTTTATATTTTTTATGTATCTCCTCGAAGTCATGGGGGTCATAAGCACAACTCACTCAAATTCTTTCCTTCATGTTCAGTTCCCAGAAATGAGAAGACAAATGTGCTTCTCCTTTCCCAGCATTCCTTACCCTATGGTATCCTCTTGAAACGATTTTGTAATTAGTAGTAGTTCAAGACTCTGGAAGGAAAGGTAATGAGTATAACGTTGCCTGAGTGATTTTTTTTTTCTGCCTGGGTGATTTTTGGTTGATAATAATAGTATCTTACACAAATAGATGTGAAGATTACAAAGAACAAATATGGTCTCATCTAGGCCAACATCCCTTTAAGAAAGGAATTTTATGTTGATAGATTGAAAATGGCTCAAGAGGTTAAAGTAATTTGCGTAAGACTTCATTTTACAGCTAGAGTAACTAAAGCTAATAAAAGGGTTGCGTTCCAAAAAAAAAAAAAATTCAATGAATATGCACCAGAGGTATTCAAAGAAATGCAGCCATACCCCTACACACTATCCATGGAATTTATGTGCTGATTCCTTTGCTCACTGCAGTCTTGGGACATACTGAGTTCAATTCTCTGAAAATTGGGGTGGATTACTAATTTTTTTTTGCCTAAAGTGTTAAGAGCTGGACAAGCTGAACTTGGGTGCTGTTTTCTCTAAAACAAAACAAACAAACAACAAAACTAGAAATAAGAACAAAACAAGCTAGGTGTGGTGGTGCACCTTGCAATTCCAGCACTGAGGAAGGCTTACGCAGGTAGATTCTGAGTTTTTTGTAGGCAACTTAGCAAGAACCTGTTGTGTGGGGAGGGGGGTAGCTGGAGATGTAGCTCGATGCTACAGTTCCCTGGGTTTGATCCTCATTTTGGGGGTAGGAGGGGGAGCACAAAACAAAACTTGTCCTTCGCCCTCCGGAGTAATTACACTGCTAACAGTTGCTCCTTTCTCTTGGGAAGAGACACACTGTTTTGCCTGGAGTACGGGATGCGATGAGGACTGTTAAAGGAGAGGGCCTTAGAGTGGTGGAGAGAAAGCTGGATTCTGCATCAGGAGACCTGAGGCTGAGTCTTCTTGGTTCAACATTACTTATTGTGAGGGCAGCTGAAGGAAGTTAATAACTTAAGCTGGGGCTAACAACCCTTATCTGTTTCCTGGCTGTGCTTTCTTAGTCAGCTCACCTTTATTTGCACAGTTCTGGATTTGGAACTCTATGGGTTAAATAGTCAATTTCAAAATGCCTTGTTTGCATAATTCTCCATCGTATCCATTCCCTTTCTTCCTGCTAATGGAGAAGTGATAGCTGGTGTTCACAGTATGACTCTCAGCATACTGATTTACTTAAAGTCAAGGAAAGGTGACATGAAAGGTTGCTGTGAGAATGAAATGAATGCTGGGGATTTAGCTCAGTGGCATAAGTGCCTGCCTGGCAAGCAAGAGGTCATGAGCTCGATCCCCGATACCAAAAAAAAAAAAAAAAAAAAAAAAAAAAGTAGAGAACGGAATGAATGCGTGGAGAGTGGTTAGCGCGCTGCCTGGATTACATTGAGGATCACTGTTAGTAGTTACCATTTCTTCTTTCCCAACTGACCCTCGTTTGTCTGGAATGGTTTACCTGTGGGCCTGGCTGGAGACTAAAGGATAATCTGAAACTTCTCTTAAAAATTGGTGACCTGGCACGGATATGTTGCATAACCTTCATAACCCTTTCTTCCCGATTTCTGAAGTTTCTGCTCACTTTTGCAGACCAGTATTTGGCATTACGTCTGTAGACTGATGGCAAATGCAAATAAAACAATGTCAACTTTGAGATCAACGACAAAAAATTTGTTCTCCCTCTAAACTGAGTTCGGAAATCAAACCTCCAAACCTACGGGCACCTTGTTTTTCAAGACTACACTTCAGAGTTTACAGGTGTGCGCCTGGGGCAACCAAAACAAAGCTCTAGTGTCACGAAGGCTGCTTCCCTGGCACTGATAAAAGAGGTGCCTTCCAGATAGCTTCGTGGCGCCAGACCCCCGCGCCCCTAAATCAGACTTTGAATCCTCTTTCTGGAGGGCAGGTACGGAGCGCCTGCCAGGGCTGCGTTTTGAGACCACACTACCGATTTCCTAGTCCTCTTTTCTCATTTTGAGATTTTGGGTCAGCGATTCTCCAACTTGCTCGGGTCTGCCGTGGTCCCCGAGGTCCGGCTGGAGGGCAGCTGTCGCCCACCGATTCAACGAGTCTCTCTCGAGTCCTAGAGACACCACTTGGCTTAGACTCCGCCGAGCAAGGGCGCAGGGGGCCGGACACAGAGAAGCCAGGAGGGAGGTCGATTCCCGCCAGGGCCGCCCCCGCCGCCCCGCCCCGGCCGGGCCCGGCCGCCCCGCCCCGCAGGGGTCGTCTCGGGCTGCCGGGCACCGCGGCGCTGGCGCTGGCCCTGCGGGAGGAGGACGCGGCGGCCCACGCCCCGGGCTGCTCTTCACCCTCGGCCGCCACTCCCACCGCCTTCCGCTTCGGCGGCTCCATTTTCCAGGCGTGTTCTCCTCAGGGAGAAGTCTGTCCCCAAACCTCCCTCCTCGCCGCCCGCGCCCCCGGGACCGCGCCCCCGGACTCGCGAGCTCCCTCGCTCGCCGCATCCCCTCAGCCGCCGTCGTCACCGCCCTTCCCGGGCAGGGGGTCGCGCGCAGGTGGCCCCGCACCGCGGGACAGCGCCGCCCCGAGGTGGCGCCCGTTCCTGGGGGAGGCGCTGTGGCGCGGGCCGCCCCCTCGCGCCTCGGGCGCCTGCTGCGGCCCGGCCTCCTTCTCCTCCTCTTCCTCCGCCCTCCGCGGCTGGGAAAGTGGGAGGTGGCGGCGGCGGCGGCGCGTGCTGTGTGTGCGCGCGCGAGGGGGGCGGCCGATCGGAGTCTCCCGGTGCCACCGCGGCGTCAGAGGCACCGCGAGCGGCGGGCGCGGCGGGGCAGCATCTGCAGCGGCCGCGAACAAAGAGGAGGAGCCCGGGCGCGAGGTAGGGCGGGCGGCGGGGACGCGGGGTCGGGGACCCTCGTCGCGGCGGAGGCGGTGGTCGCCTTTGCCCCCGCCTCCGCGTCGGTCAGTGTCCGTCCCTCGCCCTCGGGTCTCCGTGGGGCGGCCGTCCGGACCTGCGGGGACGGCGCCCGCGGCCTCTCGAGGGCTTTTGCTTGGTCCCCGCGCCGGCGTCTCCTGAGGCGCAGCCCCGCGCTGTGCACCGGGGTGGCTCGGTCTCTGGGGACGCCCGTCTGGTCTCAGAGGGGTGATAGATCGGTTTCCCGTGCACTTTGTGGGGCTGAGTTTCGCAACTTAAGCCTGCGTGTTTATTTTTTAAGTCCTTAAAAACTTCCAGTAGTGGTATGGGGGAATTTTTGTCCTCGGCCTGACCTAAAGGGGGGCGACGCTGAGGCTGTTGGGTGAGCTCCCCATTCCCGGACCCATCCAGTCGCAGTCCTGGCTCAGGACCGTGCTGTGCCCGCGGCAGCAACACCTGGCTCTGGGGTGTGTTTGCGGCGAGCGGCCGCCGCGCCCCCTGCGGGGCTGGGAGTACCTGGGCTAGGCTGCGAGCGAGCGGGGCGCTGCCCTGGAGCTCCCCCGCCCCGACTTAGTCAAGAACAGCTGTTAATGCTGCCACCTCAGCCCTGTCGCTCCTTTTCGCTGGTCATTCACATTTCCATTTATTTTGGTGGTGGTGGTGATGGGTGAGTAGGTGGGGAGCGTTCAGTAACTGGTTTAAACGCTTTTTTCTTGAATGGCCCTGTTTTCATATTATGCTTACAATTTTCAGTCCAGCATTCCATTGTCGAATTCTTTTGGTGATCATTTTGCAGGATTTTCTGAATGAGATCCGGGCAGGCCGTTCAGAAATCCATTTCAGAGTTTGTCAGCCGCTGCTGTGAACAGTGCTGTTCTGTTTTAGCCCTTTTCGAGCAAACCTTAGTTGTAGTCTTCAGAATTGTCAACCTTTTTGGTTGGGCAAGATTAAACAGTTGTATTCTGAAGACAGAGGAGAAACATATGTATTTAATATTGGATCATTTACCACAAGATCGCCCAAAGCTCGGTTTCCTAAACGCTAAAGTAGTTTAAAAATTGAGAACGTGGTTGGATTTAAAAGTAATTTCAGGTAGAGGAAACTTTCAATTGCTTCTGTTCAGCTTCTTTTATGAGTTGAGGATTTTTTTTTAAAGGCAACTAATAGCACTTTCAGAACTGAAAAAATTATTTTTTAATGTATTGCAGGAATCTTTTGTAGTACTAGATAGCTACTTTTCAGCATCGAGTTTCTGGATATCTTTGGGGATTACTTATGAGCTATTTTAAAAGGCTGTTTTGTTTTTTAATTGTTGACTTTGGAGTTTAGAAACCACATTCCACAGCAAAGCTACAGTATGCAGAGGAAGCACTTTTGTGTACTTTTTGGTTCCTCGCTTCTCTGTGAACTTTTCCCCCAGATAACTAACACTAATTTTCTCTTCTTCCTCCTCTCTACCCTTGTCTCCAGGACAAAGTCTGAGATGGATGTTACATGAATCATTTTAAGGACTGCACATAACTATGACCATTTCTGAAGCTCTTTTCTCAGTAAAGTAGATCAAGATGGATGAATCTGCCTTGTTGGATCTTTTGGAGTGTCCTGTGTGTCTAGAACGCCTCGATGCCTCTGCAAAAGTCTTGCCTTGCCAGCATACGTTTTGCAAACGATGTTTGCTGGGGATTGTAGGTTCACGGAATGAACTCAGATGCCCGGAGTGCAGGACTCTCGTCGGCTCAGGTGTCGAGGAGCTTCCCAGTAACATCCTGCTGGTCAGACTTCTGGATGGCATCAAGCAGAGGCCTTGGAAACCTGGCCTTGGTGGGGGCGGTGGGACTAACTGCACAAACGCATTAAGGGCTCAGGGCAGCACTGTGGCTAATTGTAGTGCAAAAGATCTGCAGAGTTCCCAGGGTGGACCACAGCCTCGGGTGCAAGCCTGGAGCCCCCCAGTGAGGGTGAGTAGCCTGCAGAGGCACCTTGGTGAATGAACATGGTGATGATCACATTTTTTATCTCTATTCTTTAATTTCATATTTTCTAAATCAGCTCATTGCTTAAGAAGTCATGCCTACTGAAACAGATAGATTATACCTCACAGTCTTTTTTTGTTTTCTATTTTGGAATAAGATTGGCTATAAATAATAAACTTATTTTTAATATATGTCTTGATTTTTAAATTCTGTCAGTCTATTGTCTTTAAAGACATTTTAAGGAACAGAAAAACATTCAATGAGATGTAAAATAGCAGTTTTACCCATTTTAAAATGAAAATTTGATATGGTTTTACCCTTTTGATGGAGTTTGCAGTCATAATTATGTACATATAGGTACTTATGTGAATATATGTTGTAAATATGTGTGTGAATAAATCATACACAGGAAATCAAGCCTTAATTTTCGCATTGCTTAGAGTCATTCTATTGGTTTTATGAATGCACAGCACAGAATTTACTGGTTGGAGGAATTCTTAACAAATCATGGCCACAGGTAGCTGCAGAGTTTCGTTGCTGTAGCAACAGAATGTCACTTAGGACTATGCTAAAACGTCTGGCTTTATGTTGAGCTGTACAGGGAATGAAATGAAATATTTCCATCAAAATGATTTTTCTTAGGATTTGGGCTTATACAATTTTAGATGAGGTTAAATATTTGCACAGTGACAACAACTTAGATTTCTAGAAGATAGGATATTCCAAATAAATATAAACTATTTTGCAGATGATGGCTCCCTGGTAAGGTGAAATTTTTTTTTTTTTTTTTTTGTAAAAAAGTCATGGTTATCACATAATGAAAACATTTCCTTTTTGTTGGGAGAAGCAGTTTTGATAATTAGCCAAACCAGGGAGCAATTTTGATAATTAGCTTTATGAGAATTTTTTCAAATATTCATAAGTCTAAACTCAATTGATTTCTTTCACTTATTATAGAACTCTACCTACTGGAATTGCCTATTAGTATGAATTCACAGATGTGGATATCAGACAGCTGTAATAGAGTGTTAGTTCTCTTAAATCCTTGTTAAGCCCATCTTTTGCAAGTGATATATATATATATATATATATATATATATATATATATATTTTTTTTTTTTTTTTTTTTTTTTTTTTTTTTTTTGTCTTTTTGAGACAAGGTCTCCTATGCAGTTCAGGCTGGCCTTGGGCTCACTTTGTAGCCCAGGCTGATCTCAAACTTGCAAAGGATTCTCTTGCCTCAGCCTCCCAAGTGCTGGGATTATAGGAGTGTGCCACCACACTTGGCTTTTGATACAAAGTATTTACATCAAGAAATGTAAAGTATATAAAACATTCTAGTAGCTAGAAAACTGTATTAGAAAACAGTTTAATCACTAGGCTTTCTGGTTTCTATTGATCACTACTAAATTTTTTTCAAAGATAGAATTTTGGATTAGAGAGACTTTCATTATTTGAAGCTCACTTGTGAAATTGATCTGCTTATGACTTTCTTTAGGTGTCTTTTACAGCATTTGCTGGTCCCTTGATTAGTATATATGGACTCATTAATATTTAAACCCCCCCCCCCCAACCAGCAATCAAGTTGATAATATCTAGGACACTGGACCCAGGTCTGCACCTTAATAAAGAGGTAGATTTGTATCTCTGGGGAGGTTTCCTTTCCCTGTTACTTTGACTAGGGAAAGCGTAGCTTCTGGCTATGCATAGAAGTGTCTTAGCTGTTGATGTAGTGCCTTACCTGCTGTGAGGAATGTTTTGAATGTTTGATCACTGATAAGGAGAGGCTCAAGCATTCAATTTGAGTTTTAAGGTCCATCCCCTTCCTTCCTCCCTACCTCCCTTTCTTCTCTTCTGGGGATTAAACCTAGAACCTTCCCACTGTGTTGCGTCTCCTAGCCCTTTTTCATTTTATTTTGAGACAAGGTCTGTGCTGCTAAATTGCCCAGGCTGTGCTTGAATTTGATAATCCTGGGGCCTTACACTCCAGGGTGCTGGGGTTACAGGCATGTGCCACCATGCCTGGCTTATTTTCTTTCTGACATAGAATGGGACTGTTTGATGTTGCATTTTTTTTTTTTTATCTGAACAGCTAAGCTCCTAAAATTGAACTTAACTGGCCTTTTGCAAGTTATTTAGATTTTGATCCTGTTAGTATTATTTTTCTGGTTTACCTGATTTTGCTAATTTGCTTCCTTTTCTTCTTTGGCATGAGAAAAATTATTTGCCAAGAGGCTCAACGAACTTGAGCCTTAATAACTTGATTGAAATAGTTGAGGTGGATCAAACAGGAGATATGGCTGTTTCTTAGCAGAGAGTGGAGGTGGGGATGAAAACATCAAAGAACTCAGTAGTCTAAGGCGAAGCAAATGATGCAATTACCTAGAAAAGAACAGCTTTTTTCTCCTAGTTTCTCATTAGCATTGACCAGTATGCTTTGCTTTCAAGTGTTCACAATAACTGAGGCTATATGTATAATGCAAGTGCCTGAAAGATAAATATGTCTCTAGAACATACTCCTTTTAAAAGTAAGAATGTAACATGTGGCCACATGGCGGTTGTGAAGTGCTCCTCTGGACACTTCCCTGAGGTGACTGTAATAAATCCCAAACATGCATCCTCCTCCCTTAGATGTTCTGACATAAGAAAGTGGCATGGCGAACCTGTTTCCACATGTTGTGCAAAGCTGAAAGTGATAACATGTGGAATGTTGCTTGAGTTTACTGGTTATGTTCTATCTTATGTTAGGTTGTGACCATGTGGCTTCCTCGTGCAGATAGCTGAGGGAGATTGGATGTTATCAGCAGATTTGAACATTTCCAGTGTGTGACACACATCTTGTTCCCAGAGTTTTAGCATTTCCTGCCTAATAGGAAGGACAAAGGAAAGAGTAAGCGTTGGGTTGGAGTCTGCATGGTATCTGCCAGTTCTTTACTTCAAATGAAGAATTCCTGTTGTTTTCTAACAGTAGAAAGAGCCACAGGCTGAGGGAAACTGCAGCTAATCTTTAATGGATTAAAAAAATGTCTTTGTGGAAGATGATATATATCTAAAATACATATTTTATGTAACATGGATATATGCTAATAAGTTGGAAAACATATTTAGTTCCTACAGAATCATGATCTAATAGACTAGTTCAGTTTTGCTTTCTATGTGTAGTTTCATTGTCTTAAAATGTACTAATGTCTATACATGTATCAGTTCATCTAGATATTACTGCCTCCACCTCAAAATGAATATATCCAGTAAAAATATATCATCAGACTACTAATTTACAGCTCATTTTTTCCTTTAACAAGTATTTATTAGGCACTTATAGCTGTTGGATAGTCAGTGACGGGCAGACCAGATACGAATTCTGCTCAGGAACTGTTTGAATGTATGGTTAGTTTCATGGGAGAAACATTACTAACATAATAGTGGGTAGGTGTGTCATTAAATATGAACAGTTCTGTGACAGAGTAGGGAAGAGCATAGGAGAAGGAACTGTTTAATGTAACATGTTGGAAGTCCTTAAGTCTTCCTTGAGGCGGTGGAACTGATATCTTAAGAGTGAAATGATATTTACTAGATGAATAGGGGTAGGGCCAGGAAGAGGCAGAAGGAAGTGTGTTCCAATGACCCCAACCTACAACAGGAGAGGGTGAGTGTGAATAGCCACAGAGCTGATGACACAAGATGAGGCTAAAGGATGGATAACACACAAGTTGTTAAGAATACCAACAAAAGCCATGTGAGGGTTAGGGTCTGATAGTGACCGCACTTGGGATTGGAGAGATGAGGCTCACAGGATTGGAGCTTGGGATCAAATGATTGAAACGGGAAAGGTAGGAAAGGGGAAACACAGGTGACATTCTCTTTTCCTTGCAAATGCCAAGTATGTCTCCATTTCCTCATAGCCGAGGTCACGTCTCCCTACTCTCCCTCCTCCTATTGCTATTAAGGGCTGATTTGTGTCTTTAAAATTCTTTTTGGGAAGTATTAACCCCTAGTAACTCAGAACATGGCTCTCTTTGGAGATAGGGTCTTGACAGAGTGGGTTAGATAAAATGAGGGCATAATCCAATGATTGGTGTCCTTAGAAGTAGAGGAGATCAGGACTCAGGAACGCAAAGGGAAGATCATGTGGAGAAGGTGGTTATGTACAAACCAATGAGAGATATGTTGGGGAAACAAAACCTGCCAACTCCTTCACTTAGACTTTTCTGGCTTTTAGAACTGAGAAATAGATTCCAGTCCATGGTTATGGCATGTGACTTCTAAAAGCCAGCCCTGCAAGGACCTGTCATGTCACTGCCAATCCCCCCAGACCTGTAGTGGTGCAGTGCACTGTGTCCCTACTTCTCAGGTGTAGTAATTTCTAGTTGTTCGGGCTCAACCTCACCCCCTCAACTACTCAAATTGTCAGGTGTAATTTCATAAAATAGACAAGGGTGTTGCCAGAACAGTGAGGTTTCTGTGACAATATCCCAAATACACAGAAGGGGTGAACTCTTATTACTTTCTTATCCTTAACACATTGGACTCCTCTGTAACTGGAGTCTGGAGAGGTGCTTGGCAGGACTTACTGGTATCTGGCATTACTCAAAGGAAAGGTAACAGAGAAGGAATTGAAGAAGTGTCAGAGTAAACAGGACAACTGAGTTGCTCCAGGTAGATCTTGGAAAACTACTGCCAGTTGTGAATTGCACCTGGGGCAGTCAAATTGCACCTTTGACATCCAAGAGGCAGACAGGTATCTTTGGAGAACTTTTAAACTCAGTTCTGTGTTGTGGTCTTCACTCTGCTAGGACAAAGGTGGCATTAGTGCCTGTTTCTGTTTTAAAAAAGCTGACCTACTGGGGAGGTAAAATGCACAAGAAGCAGCGGCATATTGTGAACTTAAGTGGGGTGGTCAGATAGAGAATAAGGCCATGGGGAGTGGGCGCTGGCTGAGTGTGCAGCCAGCGTGGAATAGGACAGACACCTCGCGTGTGTGGAAGGCTCAGGGCAATAACTGTCTGAGGAACTGATGTCCTCGTAGATGGGGTCGAGGGTCTATATTATTAACTCATTCTGGAACTAAGTACAACATTGTGGTTTGGATGAGGGGGTGTTTCAGTGTTTCAGAGTGACAGAGTTGTAATAGAAAAGGTTTGGACTTTTTTTTTTTTTTTTGCAAACAGTTTAGCAGATATTCTTGATCTTGCATTTTATTCATCATTTTATCCTTGACCCCTGCTCCAAGTCTGATGTTTGCTGCATCCTCTAACCTTTAAATTGTTACTAAATCAGGCTCAATGTGAGGCTTTGGAATCTGTCCCTTTTCTCTCTCTCTCTTTTCTTTCTTTCTTTCTTTCTTTCTTTCTTTCTTTCTTTCTTTCTTTCTTTCTTTCTTTCTTTTTTTTTTTTTTGTGGTGCTGGGATGAAATCCTATCCTCACTATGCCAGTCTGTACCACTGTGCTACATCTTATCCACCCCTAGGCTCTGGGATCTTGAATGGGGTAAAAGGCAGGGATGGGGAAAAGGCAGTATATTGGTAATTTAAAAAGAGAAATGTTAGCTGATGGCACATACTTATAATCCCAGCTACTGGGGAGGCTGAAGCAGGAGAATCACATGTTTGAGGCCTGCCTGGGCAATTTAGTATTGTTACAGGCAGCTGAGTTAGTTAGAAATATAGGCAGGCAGACAGGACTAGGCCCTCAAGGGGAGCTGACACAGAGGACCAAATATCTTATGACCTTGGAGACAAACACCTCCCGCTGTGGGCCAGATCTCAAGACAAAAGATCAAGCAAATACACCCACATCCTAAGGATTGATAGTCTAAATATAGTTCTCTATAATCCTGAGGAAGCTAAGAGTCACCATCCAAATGCCCTATAGGAAGAGTCACTGCTCTTTAAGCCCACTTGCTATGTGACTTGCTTCTCCATTTGTTCCCAATTTAATCAATTTTATTAGAGCAGTTAATCTTATTGGTTGACCACAGTTCTGTCCCACCTTATGCCCATCTTGCGAGTTCCAAGTTATCCCCACCTTGGACCCATCTCACTTTGTGGTTTTGTTCTATAAAAAACAGAGAAAAAACAGAATCTTTGACAGTCCACTTGGGACCTCTTCTGTTTCTCTTTTCCAGACAGAATCTTTCTTTCTCTCAATAAATATATTCTGTTGTTAACCTTTGTTGTTCCTAAAATTCATTCTTTGATTTTAGAGAACACAGGCTCCTACCAGACATCTAGTAGGTTGGGAGTTTCATTCCCCTGTATTAGTATGGGACTCTGTCTTAGAATAAAAATAAATAAATAAAAAGGGTTGGAGATGTAGAATGAAATCTTTTTATGTGAAAGCATATCTGCCTCATTAAAAAACCCCTCCTATTCATGTATAATATACATATAGAAAGGTGCAGAGGTTATGTGTGCCACCCTTAATGGATCATGCTTCATTATATCCAAAATGACTATGAATTTTTCTTTCTACATTAGATTTAAAAGTAACACAAGCCATGGTAAGAAATGTAATAGCATAAAAGGATGTAAAGGAGAAAATCAAGTCTTCCAGTCTTTATTTCTAATCCCAGGGGTAAATAATGGGAAAATGGGTGTGTTTTGTACATACATATCCTATAGTGCATTTGGATGGTGAGTCTTAGCTTCCTCAGGATTATAGAGAACTATATTTAGAACTATATTTAAACCAGTCCTTAGGATGTGGGGGTATCTGGTTGATCTTTTGTCTTGAGATCTGGCCCACAAAAATTTTTGTTTTGCTTTGTTTTGTTGTTTAAGACAGGTTCTTGCTATGTGGTACAGAGTGGCCTTGAACTCACTTGTGTAGCCTAAGCTGGCCTCGAACTCATGGCGATACTCTGCCTCAGCTTCCTGAGTGCTGGGATTGCAGGCATCACCACTATGCCCAGCAAAAACATTTACTAGAAATGGAATCATATCATCATGCTGTTCTGCAGTTGGAGGTTTTCTGCTTAATGATATAATTGGGATGGCTTTTCATGTCTACTCATATTGATTCATTTGAAGGCATTGTACATTATTCTCATTTATGGCTATAGGAAGGGTGGCCAGAAGACTAAAGACCATGTCCTTGTTCTTCTAGCTAGTATAAGATGCAGCTGGGATTCCCTGGACTGTCCCAAATGCTTCCTTCCTATAAGTACACTGTCTTTCAGCAGCAAAGATTGTCCTTGAGACCTCAGGCTGCTTTCTGCAAGGGACATTTTTCTCAGTTATTTTCTTCTCACTGCCCTTACTACCTGGGGGTGTTTTTTGTTTGTTTGTTTGTTTGGTTGGTTTTTTTGTATACCAAAAGAAGCCACTTAGAGCTCTTACAGTGATAAGGGGCCTGGAAAGCAGGACTGCTTTGGCTTGGTGGCTGGGAGCAATCTGTTTTAGAGGTCAGAAGTCCACCTGCTTCTGACACTAAGAAGGGCCATCAGCTGGGCCTCTTATTGCTAGCATAAGACCTAGCCCTAAGGGGCCTGACCTTCGTTGCTTGGGGCTGGGGGTAGGGTGGCCCAGTGAGGGTCATCTTTGATTTAACAGAATCTGTAGGGTCCACATAGGTTTCAGCACTCAAAGAAGTCTTACTGAATAAACGAGTGAATGAGTAAAGGAATGCTGCACTTTCTATACCCTGTTTTCTCCTCTTTCTTCACAATCTGTAAATTTAGGATTAACACTTGTTTAGCCTATTAATAGATTGTCTTGTTTCTTGAAGTCAGCTGGATGAGGTGGTGCATTACAGAATCCTACCCCTCTGGGACGTGAAGGGAGGGGTTCACAACTTTGAGCCAGCTGGGGCAGCATAGTGACTTACTGAGACATTGTCTTAAACTAAAAAAATTTTAAAAGAGTTTTTTTTTGTTTTTTTGTTTTGTTTTGTACTGAGAATCAAACTCACAACCTTGTGCTTGCCAGGCAGGCGCTTACACCACTGAGCTAAACTCCCAGCCCTTTTTTTTTTTTTAAAGCAAATGTAGCTGAAGATCCTGGGTTCCATCTCTGACACAAAATAAATAAGTGAAATAAACGAAAATGGTAAACATGGGATGTCTGAGATTGCTGCCACCATAGCGTGGCATACTGTTCTATATTAAACCTAAAAAAAATAAGTGGGAAGACATTACAATAATGATAAAAGTAGAGTGCATACATAAGCCAGTCATAAATCATTATCATTGTCAAGTTTTATATATTGTACAAAATAGCATATGAGTGTTTGGTTTGTGCCAGTGTTACCACAAACACATGAATCATGTTTGTACTTTCATACTGTAACAGTTTTGATGTCACAGGCATAAGGGTTTTCAGCTCCATTGTACTCTACTGCCATCCTATGTGCAGTCTGACCTTGACTGAAGGAGTCATCATGGCACATCCCTGTGCATCACTGTTAACCCAGCCTTCTTTTAAACAGTGCCTCACCCTTGACAGCAGTCCTCTGCAGCTCCACCCTGGCCTCTGCATCCCCAGGTGTGGCACCTTGATACTTTGCTCCCTTCCCTATCTCTCAGCAACCTCATACTGCCTTGTCCTGAGCCTGTCTTCTGCACTGTGCTAGTGGTTAAAAGGGGAGCAGGGAAGTTGTGACAGAAAATGGAAAGAACAGCAGAACTTCTGTGTCCTCTGCTGTCTTCTTGAATGGCTTTTCCAGGTTGCTTTCCCAGATTGCACTTTTGCCCCGTAGTTAGTTAATGGCTTCAGTGGAGGGAGAGAATCAAATCAGAGGCACACAAGAGGCTGGGAGCAGAAGCAGTTCCCAGTGCCCTTTGCACACCTCCGTGTCTCAGCTCTCACTCCTACCGGAAGAATGCCTGCCTTCCCTCACTCTTGTCAGACAGTCACTCCTTTTATTAGTTCATCCTCTCTCCAGGCTACTGCTTGATGTGGTTTAAGCAAACCCAGGACAGCGTGTGAAAACCTTTTTTTTTTTATTTCAAGGTCAGAAGGCAAGTGACTTTGTCATTCTGCAGCAGGTTCCTTCATAAGGATCTATAATATAATAGTATAGCAGCTAATGCACAGAGTAGAGTGAGGTATAGGTATGTGTAGTAAAGTGAAGTGTCCCCAGGTAGCTCTTATTTACATAGCAGCCTAGTATAGTCAGGTATTCTTACAGTTCAAATACTGTATGGCATTGAGGCACCTTCTCTTTGGGACTCAGAACCCTCTCTCCAAGCTTTAAACATAAAGAGTGTATGTATCTCCTGCACTTCCTTTTACACTTTTTTCAGTGGCAACTTTAAAAAGAAAAATTCTGAGCCGCAGCCTCCATTTCTGTGGTCCTTAGTCCTTCCCAGCATATATGTCTGCCAATGCCTAGTCAAGAGGATGGTAGCAGTTGCTGTGTGAATGGTGGCATATGGGTAGCTATAAACACAGCCATTTTAAAGATAGATGTGTGAGTGGGCTCTTGAGGGGTGGCTGGGAAGGGAATGAAGGTGCCGTTTCAGATGGCTGACAGTAGCAGTTAAGTAGTAGATTATTTGTGTTGTGCAGCATGGGAGAAGTGAGCAGTAGGATGATGTACAAATGAATTTTTAAGTTATGTTAAGTACAGTGTAGAAGAGCAGGGGCTGTCAAGTTTGAACATTTTTCTGATAGCCTAAGGAAATAAATTCCTTATTTTTTTGCACAAAAAATTTTTCTTTTGAAACACTGTGTTTTCATTGTTTATAGTTCAGGAATGAATGAACTAGAGTAAACTTTCATTATTTTAAAATGTAACGAATGGTCCTAAGCAACAAAGAATTATTCAGACATGAAATTAAAGTTTGCCCTGTTAAAGTTGCATATCTAGCTTTTTGTTTAAGTGAGCAATCTCCAAAGTCATACAGTAGCAGAAGAGTAAGAACATCAGTACCTAGGATACAAACAGCTCTTTTATTTGTACAGTATTCCTGGAAATATGTGTAAGTCCTAATGTTTGAAAGTTGAACATTAAATATGTTATAAGGAGGTTTAATTTTTATAGAGCTAAAAATATTCTATATTTTTTATTGTTTGGTTTTTAAAGATTTTTATTTAAAAATTCTTTACAACCATTAAATAAATAGATTAAACATTAATATATACAATAAAATTAAGTTTTAGGCCTTAAATTTTAATTTTCTCAGCCCATTCAAAGTGGCATTTAGTAAATTTCTCCTCTTTGGTCCATTATTGAACTTGTGATTTAAACACAACCCTTGATAAATTATTCCCAGCATTTCATATGTTCTTACGTCATCCCCACAGTTGAACATAATTGAGGAACTTAAGTCTATAAGGACAAATATTTTTGCCATTTTTGCTAGTTCCAATTATTTTCATGCATGTCTTAATTGTAATAGTGCTAGATTTTTGCTTTTTCTTTTCTCAAGTTTTATTAAAAAAAAAAAGTCCAGAACACTAGGAGATTCGAAAGTGTTCACACTGTTGTGCAAAGACCAGGATGTTGCCAGACCTGAAACGCTGGTTGAATGGCACTGTCATGTGACAGCTTGAAATGTTTATATATCACTTGTTTCGAGAAAGTGCAGATCTGGCATCAGAAACTACTGGGTCTCATTGCAGGAGGCTTGAAAATGTATTAAGTTGTATGCTGTGATTGAAAGAATAATGAGACATGTTCTCTAGTCACTGCTTTGTGGAGTTAGGTGAGTATTTTCTCTTCCTTAGACCAGTTACCTATTTTTATAAAGTGTGGCTCTCTTGAGTTGCTTTGTGGCCCTGAAATTTTAAACTTAACAACCCTAGCTAGCAAAGGTCAACTTGGATACTGAACATTTAGAACAAACTGAAATTGATATTTTGTTACCATGTTGGTATGATAAGATGACGTGTGCCTCTTACAGTCACCTAGGGACAGCAAGTGTGCCTCTGCCGTCCCCTTTAGAAGCTCCAATGCTTCTAGGGACTTTCAGATGAACCTTTAGATAATCTGTGGTTAGAGGCAGATAGAGCCAGAAGTTGAGAATAGTTAAAAGGAGCTTGCCTTAGGATCAATCTCTGGATGAAACTGGTAAATTGGTAGGTATAATCTGTCTATAGTGATCGACCTCTTTTTTGCTTGAATACTGTCCTCATGTAAAATTGTATGAAGTTCCAGAAAAGAGATCCTATCATAATAGGCTGTTGCTGTGGGGATTCAGTGTCTAACACATGCATTTTGGAGACACTTCAAACCGTAGCAGAAGGAACTTACTGAGTTTCTTTGGGGTTAGACAAGCCTGGATGGGGCAGTTCTAGTGAAGGGTTTTGCGGAGATGACGCTATAAATTTATCCTCTGCACTGGGACACTTTTGAGAGAAAGAGATGTTGCTGATAATTAGCAGTCAACAGGAGTAGGCCAAACAAGGTCAAATAGGGTCATGTGGTCACACTAGCTAAGGACAGCGTGAGTGAGCAGGCAAAGTTTTCGTCAAGAGAAGGGAAGATGCCAGAGAACACAAAATCTTTTCAACAATTTTGGAGGAAATGAAGAGGAATTAACTTCTCTGAATGCTTCTTTTTGTGTACCTATGATTCCTGCGAGACAGAAAATGTGAGAAAAGACTGGATTTAGTGCCAGTAGAAGTTCTCCATTCCTTGTTATCTGTGTGATTCTTGGGCAAGTTACTTCCTGAGCTTAATGTCTTTATTTGCAAAATGATGATGGATCTACTTTCCAAGCCCATGAGATGAAGAATCCTCAGTGTTTAGGACTGCAAAATTGCTCAGTAAACACCTGTTTTCTCTTTCTAGAAATTAGAACTTTTAATACCATATTGGTTATATAAAAAAAAAAATTGTTTGTGTGTTCATGTTGTGGTGGATTGTCCTGGTAATTTAAGTAACCAACATTTATAATATTAATATAGGACATACTGTTTTAAAATCAACTTACATGTTAGGTATCCAAGTAATTTGTAACTTGGTGAGTAGAGATGATGCCGAGTAAGTAGTTTACTGGTTCTACCACTGGAGTGTAACACTGGTTGCATTAACTTCAGTGGGCCTCATCTGTTACAGATTACAAACAGCATTATCTCTAGTATCACTTCCTCTTACCCTGTGAGTTTCAGTCCAAGTCACTCACAGTAGAGGAGGTCTGTTTACTTCACAGAAGCTGAGAAGCAAAAAGAGAGAGGAGGGTTCCAGGTTCCAACATCCCTTCTAGAGTATTTCCTCAATGGCCGCCTCTTCCAGGAGGCTCCACCTTTTAAAAAGATTCCACTGCCTCCTAGTAATGCCCCAAGGTGGAGGCCAACCTTTCACCACACAGGCCTTTGGAGGACATTGAAGATCCCATTTGCATCCGTGTGTAAGACTTGCTATAAGGGAAGCTAGCTGTGCTCTGCCATACTGTTCTAGTTTCTAAAATTAATGTCAGGAAGGATTGTATGCCTTTACATGGGTGTTTATAATTCATTGCTATATGCATGCACATACTATATGTGAGAGTGTGAATATATGCATGTGTGTGTGTTGTTTTTTCATTTGTAGGTGATTTTTGTTTATCTCTTCCACCCTTTCTCACCCTTTGCCCCACTTCAATAGCTTTAAGTTGCTTAAATATTACTGGTCAGTTCATCCATGTTTTGAATGTTTTTAAGTCCCTTCTCTAGAGCAATCAATTGTCTTTTTTTTATGAGACTAGAACTATTTTTAGTTCTAATTACATATATAAGCAAACACATTTAAATAGCTGATAACATTCTGAGAAAGTTTGGAAATGGCAGCTGCAGTGAAGAGCTTTTTTTTAATGCTTTGGTTTTCAATAGGTTTATGTATTTTTTAATGAGCTTCTATTTATAGCTAAAATACTGATTTTGTAGGATGTCAAGTAAGTGCTTTATGAAAATGCTCATCCACTGTATTAAAAAACCTCTTAAAAAGAGATGTTTCAAAAACTTGTTGATAGATTATTCCAGTGCCTTGCAGGCATCCTAGTCAGGAAGTTCTCTTTTTTGTACCAAGTATGAATGAATCCCTGCCCCTGACGGTTAATCTCTGCCCGCATCTTAAGGGGAAAGAAGTGCTTCCTTGTTCACTCTTCCTGACCTTGCAGGCTGTTGTGCAGCCTGACCTCTCTAGTCATCCTTTTTTTCTTGACTAAATAAGTTTGTTTGTTTTACATGTCCTCTTAGGATTCACTTTGGAACATTTTAATCATTTTAGTCACTCTGTTTTCCAGGCTCTGCTTGCTTATCTTGCTTGGGTTCAGGTCCCAAAGAGCCTAGTAATAAAGTTCTGAATATAGGGTTTTGGAAGGGTTAGTTCGTGACCTTCCTGAGCATGCTGCTTGTTTTTTAGGTTGAGTTTTATGTGCCTTTAGCAATAACACATTGCTGATTCATATTTTGCCTTGACCTCAGATTTTCTCTTACATTTAACTTTCATCTGTCTGTTACTTGAGTGGCTAGTTTTTACCACTTTCCCAATTAAGTTGCTTCCTGCTGTTTCTGTAATCCTTATGGTAGTATCAGCAATTTGCAACTATTCACAAGAATTGAAAAATGTCAATCCAAATACTGTTTCTTTAATAAATGTTAGTAATTATATAGATGCATGATCTTAAACACATAACTTGTTGGTTATATTTATTTTGAGTGTCCTCTGCCCTTATTTGGCATGCAGTTGTTCTTAACTGTTTTAGTTTTGTGTTTTGTACCAAGGTATAAGGAACTTTTGAGATCAGAAGCAACATCTTTTATGCTGTATACCTGTTTTGTCTCATTTTGTTTTATTTGTTGGGTCCTTAGATTGAACCCAGGGATTTGCTTGTGCTAAGCAGACCCTCTACTACTGGGCAACACCTCCAGCTCCTTCTGTTCTTTACTGTGAAAAATGTTTTAGATCTTTGGTTTAGTAAATATTTCTTGATGGATTGCTCACGTTCTGGAACCTCAAGATCCAATGGAACACATTCATATCTTTATAAGTGGGGCTGCCTAACCATGCATGTATTTTTGGTGAGCTTAATCATGTTTGTTTTTCCATTATTTAAGTTAGCACTGGAAGTATTACCCAAAGGCTGCATAAACCCTGATGATACATGACTGTAATCGGATCCTGGACAGCAGTTCTCTTGAGATTGGCTCTTGAAACATTGGTGTTGTGCCCACCATGGTGGTCTAGAAATCATGTATTCCTAGTTTCTTAGAAAAAAGTTCTGCTGAGTTGAATCAAAAGGCTTATAAAAATTTGAAAAATGTGTTCTGGTATCTCTTGTCCCCCAAACACATTATTCTGACATAGAAGAAAATGTAATAGACCGATTAGAAATTAGCTATCTGATCATTACCAAACACTTTATGATTTCTTTGCTTGTAAATCTGCTTTTGGGATGAGAATGTAAGATTTAATAAAGGCCCTTGTTTTCAGGCAGATCATCTATACACTAAATAATTCCTGTGGTTAGTTGTTCCATGGTCGGCAGGAAGCACAGGTAATGATGTGGTTAGCAATAGCACCTCCTCACTTTAAGTCCCACGAGAGGCAACATGCACACTCAAAATTAAATTAAAATTCTTGAGAATGAAGTGGAAAGAGGGAAGAAAAGGGCAGTTAGAAGAATAAATTAGTCCTGAGGGATCCTTTCCAATTCTCACATCATGAACTAGCCAGCTATGATATGAAACATGACAAGAGACCATGGGCTTTCTGGTACAGATACCTGCTAGGCTGAGACTGTGATTGTTAACATATTAACTATTTAGCTGTATGTGCAGAAATGCCTTAAGTTAATATTACTTCTCCCAGGAGAGTACGCTGATACCTACAAATAAGTAACACTAGGTCTACCTAACGTTTTCTTGATTAAAGAAAACAGCAGATCTCTAGAAGCAACATGTTAGGAAGGCTTGGTAACCTTAGAAATGTGTTAGGCTGTGGTTTCTAGGTATGCTATGAATGAAGAACTTTGTGTACAAGGAGTGGGAGTTCTATGTGAATATTTATTACATAAATTTATGTGTGTTGCTTGGTTTATTAAAGTTTCTTTATGATCCAAACTTTTAAAAAAAAATTTCTTGGACTAATTTTCTTTATATTGAAATTTCTCAGCAACCCCCTTCACCACTCATGGCTTTTTCTTTGTCCAGTTTAGTGGTATCAGGTCAGCATTTGAGCAGAGGATATTCATCATAATAATTATCTTTTTTTTTTAAATGGTACTAAGGATTGAACCCAGGGGCACTGTACCTCTGAAATATATATCCCCATCCTCTTTTATTTTGAGACAGCGTCTTGCTAAATTGCCCAAGTGGGACTTGAACGTGCAGTCCTTCTGCCTCAGCTTCCCAGAGTGCTAGAATTATAGGTTTGTATCATCATGTCCAGTCTGTCTTATCTTTAGCTGCTCTTGTGTTATAATCCACTCATCTTGCCTTATTACTGTGGGAGGGTGGTAGATTAAGAGGTTGAGTGTGAGTGAGGGATAGTCATATTGACGAGGATTAATTTGATTTGATGGGGTGTGTCTTAACGATGGATTGGTTGTATTAAATTGTTGCCAGTTTTAAGATTTATTTAATGTGCCTTATGTTCAGTGATGTATGTTGAAGTTTAGAATGTATAAAAAAAGAGTTTGTGTTTCTTTCATGAATGCATCAACCCATCAGCACATATTTATTCTTCGTGCCTGGTCTGAAAGGTCACCATTACTTGGCAATATTACCAGACATCTTGGAATGTTAAATCAAAGAATAGAGTAGGTGGATTCAATATAAATAGAAGTTAAAGTTGATTTATAATTTGATACTTGAAATCAATTTTTGTAGTTAGTTCACTTCAATTTGACAGTCGTATGGAATTGCTAATTATTATCAACCGTATATGAGATTGTATAGCCTGCCCAGTTGGAAGTAATTAGAGTGCAACTGTAGCTTTAGGATAAAACAGTAGCAGTCATATAGTTTGATAGCTGAATCACTTTTTAATGATCATGGAAACATTTTAAAGCCCAATTCTATGGAATAATTATATCTGACTCCAGGAAGTAAAGTTGCTAACATATTACTTTGATGGAAAAATATGGAACAAAATTGTTTTATAATCTTGAAAGAATGAAGTAATATTTTAGCAACTCTATGTTCTGTTGGTTGCATCTAGCCAAGAATGAATTCACTCTGTTCTCAAAGAAGTTGTTTTGCATTGATATCATCGTTTTGAAAAGGAAGCTGTGATAAATCTCATAAGCTGTAAAACTCAACATGCTCTAAAATGTGAAATGAAGTCTTTCTTAAGGAGGGCCTGTAACATAGATTTAATTGCTTTTACCTGCCACATCTCACATGGTTCTTGGGTCTGTAGACTACATACCAGAGTCTTTGCTCTTGTGGGGCTATAATCTATTCTTTCAGTCTTCCCCTGATAAATACACTTATGGGCACAAACACATATGATCAAAGGTGGTCTGAACAATATATATTTCTGATTCATGGTTATACAAGGTTTTTTTTTTTAATGTTTGAGCAAAGAATGATGTCACAAACAGTTTTGTTCATAAAATAAATAGAGGTTAAAGAATGGAACTGTTTCTGGTAGACTGTGCAACCTTAAATCATTCAAAAGTATTGAAGCAGTTTTCTGACACAGATTGTGTTTCCTTAAGAAGGAAGCCACCTTTGTTCCCTGTCACTGATGCATTCCTTATAGGTGAGGTCACTTTGCATTGCTGATATCTCTCGCCTTTCATAAAGGGGAGATGTGGACGTCTCCCAGCGCATTCCATTTCTCACAGTCTGTAAAATACGGCTTAAATGTACCTGTCCATTAAAGGCTTTTGAAGGACGAAAGCCAACCTCAGAGGCTTTGTGAACCATGAATTGACAATAAAAGACAGTATGCTTCTGTTTTTCAAATGGCCTGTTTAAGGACAAAAGAACTATTCACTCCTACATGACTTTCATGTAGTTATAATAAAAGGGAGGAGGATGGTCATCTTGTTTTGTGCATGATTATAAGGCTGCTTCACTGCGATTATTTGAAACAATAGTTTTCAATTATTCTGACTAATAAAGTCACTGAGAAAAATGTATGTTATGGAGTGTATAAATATTTTTACATTTATTTCTTTAGATGAATGAAATTTAAGAAGCAGTTCCCCACATCTTATTCCCTTTAACCCTAAAGAGTGAAGACATTTAGAGAATACTACATTAAGTTTTATGGATGGAAAGTAGTCTGCTACCTAATCTTCTTGTTCCCACTTGTGTCTTTGTTTTTTTTGAGATAGGGTCTTTCTGTGTTGCCTTGGCTGGCCTCAGTTCCTGGCCTCAGTGATCCTCACACCCTTGCTGGTGGCATGCTGTGTTGCTGGGGCTACAGGTGTGTGACACTTCCTTGGTTTCACCTGTGTCCTTGCACCTTGGATGGTATGACACATCACTCTTAACACTAAGCTGTATTATAGTGGCCCATTAGGGTTATGCAATACAACCCAGCCCTGCCTTTTCCTCCACTTTATCTACTCAGCTTGCCATACAAGTTTACATGAAACCATGAAGACATGGTGCCTTCACACTTAGAGGGATGGTCTGCTTTTATCCAGATATCTACATAGCCTGCTCCTTTACTTCAGTTTGGTATTTAATCAAATGTCAGTTTCTTAGAAAAGTCATTTCTGACCGCTGTTCTCCCAAATGCCCCTCATTGTCCTGTCATTCTTCTGATTTCATGCTGCTGTGCTTTCTCTGTGGCATTTACATCTGTCTAAAATTAATATGGCTGAGAGTGGTGGCCCATGCCTGTTATCCCTGCACTCGGGAGGCTAAGGCAGGATGATTGTCGTGAGTTCAAGACCAGCCTGGGCTATATAATTGAGTTCCAAGCCAGCCTGTACTACATAGAGAGACCCTGTCACCAGAACAAACAAAAAGACAAAAAAATTTGTTTCCTCTCCTACCTCAGAGCGTAAGCTCTATGAGGGCCAGGACTTAGACTCAGTTTATTCCTGTCTGTATCTTCAGCAGCTCAAACACTGTCTGATGCATTTGTTAAATTAACAAATCAGTGAATGAGTTTCACCTGATGTCTGTTGGTGTTAATTATTCTGCAAACTCATGTTAAAAAAAAGTGGCAAATAGGAAAATGATTGTTAGTCATCCACATGTTTAAGTTGGATTGAGAGTTTTTGTACACAAGTAATTTTAAGTGTCAAGATGCTTATTTGGCATTTCACTTTGAATTGTTGTTTTATGAAGATAATTATGGAATGATTTAAACAATCTTACCACAGCCTTCTTTTTTTTTTTTTTAACCTAAGAGATGAGCAACACAGTACCAAACTAAAGCAACATCTCTGTTTTTAGCTCTTGGAAATGAATACAAATCCTTTATAACTGATAGCGTTGGTGTATTTCAGTAGTCATACTTTAAAGCTCCCCAGAACACTAGATAATAAGAGCATGGAAAGGAACATTTTTTCATGTATTTCTCAAACTTCTGTGCTTAACATATTCTTGGGAAGAGGAGTGACATTGTTTTCTGTACCTAAAACTGCTACAGGAGTGGGTGGAAACACCTATTAATGTTGGCTGTATCGTGACTTGAGCACATTTCCTCATAGGATGTAGTGTAGATTGAATTTAGCCTTTAGATACCCCCTTCCACCTTTGCTAACTAATATAGCTGTATTGTGGGGTTGATTTGGTTGCATGTCTGAAGCGTGGTGACTGTCAGAAATGACTTTCTTTTTTTCTAATATAATCATCACTGTATATATATTATATACAAAATTCATTTAGTATCCCCATGGAGGCCCTCACAAGACAGGGGCTGTGGTTACATGTTTCACCAATTACTATGCTTAAGTCAGCATATGCTTTCTCCAAATTGTTTACTCAGGGAGTTGCAACTTATTGAAAATTTATCCTTCCCATTGTTTCCTTGTGTGTGTCCAAAAGGGAGTGGATGCTTTTTTTTTTCCACCAACAGATGACTGTGCTTTTACATGTACTGGTATGTGGTCTGCTTTCCACACAGACCTGGAGGGTGCCTCCTTATTTTGCCAGCTGGTTATCCTAGTCCATTTCTGCCACACTAATAGAATACCTGAGAATAGCTGGGTAATTTCTAAAGAACAGCAATATATATCTCAGCTGTAGAGGCTGGAAATTTCCAAAAGCCAAGGTGCTGAAAGTTGCCGAAGTTTCCATTATTAGGTAAAGATTGTTTTGTGCTTCTGAGATGGTTCCTCAGAAGAAAGTAACAGGGAAGGTGCAAGGGAAAGCTAGCCTAGGTACTTTCCCTCGGACTGGGTCTTTCCCAGGCTTCTTAATCCCATTTGTAGAGGATGAGCCCTCATGACTTAATCACCCCTCAAAGGCCCCATTTTGAAAGGCCCACATTCAGATCTAAGCCACCAGAATCACCAAAAAGAGTGTTGAGCACTTCTGTCAGGTCATACCATGAGCTGCAAGGGCTCTTGGTTGGTGTCTGCCTGCCTGTGGATGGTCACAGACATCGAACAGATGAACACAACAAGCCTTGCCCTGGGGAGTACGTGGTGCTTTCCCCTTTTCTTGTTCCTAACCTTGTTGTCAGCTCAAAGTTCTGTCATCTTCAGGAATGTCATGATACCTCCTCAGATTTGCATCACAAGGCCCCAGACCTCTTTATTGTCTTTAGAACACTAATACAGGATCATACTTTCTGGCCGCTACCATGAGATTGTACCTTAACTCATTTGTCAGATGACACCACTTTGCCCATCCCTCTACATTCTAGCCTTTCCCACTAACTCAGGCACACATTGTGGTTTTCTCTAGTTTGCATATCTGTCTTCATTTCTCCAAGCTCCTGCTTGCACCTTCGCACTTGTTGCATGTCATCAGGTCTGCATGCAGCTGTTTGGTCCCTCACTTAGCATAGGCTAGTTACTTTCCCTTGGAGCAGGTACTACGTCTGATGTTGCTATGGACACTGTCCATAATCCAGTCATTCTGTAAATACTTGGGAGAAGGTCTCAGCTAGTGAATCTGCCTCTCTTGTTCACCTCTGCAATCTGTTTAAATCTATCAAGCTTGCTTATTTTCTTTCCTCTCCTTTTCAATTTTGATTTGCCTCTACTTGTCTTTCTCATCTATCTCTTCTTGACCCTTCTCCAGATCCATCATTTGAATCTTTGTCTTCAGTCTTCGCCCTTTCTCCAGTCTTCTCACTCTGGTAAATAGCACCTGAAAATCTTTTATTTTAATTCCTTAACTACTTTGATTTTATGGTAGAAAAGCTGATTGAAGTCACATAGTGGAAAAAAAGAGGCAGCATTTAATAGTATACTTCTGTAATTTTCCTCTTAAGTAGAACTTTCTTTCCACCTTCTTGTGATGTAGAGCTATGACATTACTTTAGTTTTTCTACAGTAATCTTGCAAGATTGTCATATTTACGAGAATTATTTTATAGATGAAATAATTTGAATGGGCTTTTATTTTCAGAGTAAAATAATTGCTGGTTAAACAACTTACGTTAGTGGATCAGACCCAGTTTGTGTCTCTCTTAAAATAAAAGTTGAAAAATTAAATTTTTTCCTTGGTTATTTGATTTGTAGCAAGTGGGGGAACAAAGGATTCCAAACAGGGCTTTAAAAATCAGTTCTAATTAATTGCATGTGCAGATGCATCAGCTAGGATTGGGAGGCAATTAGTCTAATTATGTTTAAAATACAGTTGCATGCTTAAATAGATAATCACACCCTGAGGCCTGCCTATCTTTCTTTACTTTCTCCTTTAGGCATGTAGTGAAGTTTTTTTGGCCATTAATCATGACCTCTTCATTGTCTGTGGAGCAGAACCAAGTGACAGAAGGCAGATGAGCAGGATTGCATACACTCCTAGCCAGAGCCGGATGCTTTAGTGATAGTGTCGTCTACACAGTGCACTTAGATGAAAACATTAAGATATGCAGGAGAAAATTTATATTCTCTAGCTAAACTTTTTTGTAGGGATGAAGGGAGGATTCTCATTTTTGGATATCTCAGCTCTATGAAAAATATCTGTCACATGCTCGAGTTGGGAGTAAATTTTGGGTAAATCCTATTACAAATGTTATGAAATAATTTGAGTTTTGAGTGAAATAATTTTTGAGTTTTGAATGACACCTTGCCTCACAACATCCTATGTCATGAAAGACCCAGTGAATTTTAGGGACTAGGTTCAGAGGGGCCAGGAGAGTGTCATCTGGGCTTCTCTAGCAGTTTAACACACCTCAAATCTTGAGTTGCTGTAGTTTATAGTAGATGTGACACTGTGTGTGTGTGTGTGTGTGTGTGTGTGTTTTGCAACAGGGTCTTGCTATGCAGTTCAGGCTGGCCTTGAGCTCACTTTGTAGCCCAGGCTGGCCTTGAACTGGTAATGATCCTCCTGCCTCAGCCTCCCAAGTGCTGGGATTACAGGCGTGAGCCACCATGCCCGGCTTGATGTGACACTTTTGATAAACTACTTTTCTTCTCTTTTAATTTTTGTTTTTTACCTTTCTTTTATCCTTCAGCAGTTGCAAGTGTTTGTTTTGCTTGCCTTTCATTAAAAACCAGTGCAACCTCTTTTCTCTTCAGTAGATTGGGTTTTATGGGAGGAATCTATTGAAGGTGGTCTTGTACAAATACATCCCTGTTGCCCTTCCTTTGGTTTCCTGTAGCATTAAAATGATTTACAAATTACATTTTCATTTTATAGGATATCCTGCAGTTAGAAGGCTACAGTCTTTATTACTGACCTACCACAGTGATTTTGCTTTCCCTTTCTGCTACATTTGCTGTATTTCTGGCCAGATTATAGTAGAAACTGAGGTTTACAATTATTCGTGTATTTATAGCTGTATTATATGGTTTACTCCCAGTAGGCAAGAATGGAATGTCAAAGATAGCTAGATATTAACCCAGTTGGACTTTATTTCTTGTACTGTTTTTACTAATCCTGGTATAAGAATGTAGACTGACTTCATCTATGTGCTGTCAAGTCTTGGTAGTGGAGATGAGGCTTGAAACGTGCACATCTGAATATGCAGATTATAGGTCAGCATGGTCTGTGTGTAACAGCAGTGTGCAGCATGTGGGCCTTTTCTTCACGTTTCATCCATAGCCTTACATCTAAGCAGATTTGTTTGGAGGAGATAGTTCCTTGGGAGGGGGGCTTTCTTCAAGGTTATTCTGTCAGAGTTGATAGAGTTAATCTTGTATCTAAGAAGTTGATTCTTCCTTTATTCTCTGAAATAAACTACTTTTTATTATGGCAAAAATAAGCATTTTCTTTTGGAATCTAGCCCACTTTAGGATTTGGGCTTGTAGGGTAACAACTGAAGTATATTACTTTAGCAGATGTTTGATGCCAACCATGCTGTCATTATGATGGGACATCTGCTTGCAGGACATAGGTATGCTTGGTGTAGTGTTAATTTGCCCCTGTACACTGACTTATCTGTGGAAGTATGTAACTTGCATGTTGCAAACCTTTTCTAAAAACTGGATGTCTTATATATTTGGTTATTTTATAATTTTACCTCTTTTCTCACATTTTTAAAATCATCCTTTTAGTTTCTCATTAGTAGCATGTTAACAATACAATTTAAAGATATTGAAGTAATTGCAGGTCATAGCAGCTGGAAAAAAAAAAAAACCACTGGTAAAGTTTAGCAAAACTCAGCACTGTTGGGTTGTCATGTTATACATGTGCAACTTGAAAAACCTTAATTTTGTCCTATGTATTACTAGCCATCCTTTACCTGTCAGTTTATCTTAAACATTCCCACATACATTTTGGTTAGTCTGGACACTGAATTTTATTTGTCCTTCTAGTAATGCTAGTTATAGTTAGATGAATTTAAATTATTAACTTATGGTATGGAAGAATTTCGATTGACATTCTAGCATGGGTAGTATAATGTGTTCTTAAGTCTACAAAAAAGATGTATTGTGGAACTCTAGAATTGGGTAGAAAGAGATCATCTGTGTTAGGGGCCTTATGAAAAGAAAAACTGGGAAGAGCTTTTACAAAAGCAGCAGGAAGTACTCACTGAATCAGCACTGGTCCATTATGTGGAGGGGTTTGCAGATTTTTAATTAAGCTGCTGAATACTTCCAGTCCTCAATTCGCCTGGAAAATATTTAAAAGGGTGGTGGGGACACATGTACATTTGTGTGTTTGTGTAGGGCAGGCAAGTACAATGACTTGGTAGTGAAAATTAGAACAGTATGCAAGAGAACAGCAAGAAAAATTGAAATAGAGTGTCTTAAAAAATAGTAGAACAACCATCAAAACTCATTCTGTGTAATTTTGAGATCAGACAAAGGGATGGTCACAGCATAATGGGAGCATGTAGATGCCTGTTGCTAAATCAGAAATGAATAGGAATGCAGTTCCAAACCTCATTTACTACTCTTTAGTCTGTTGCCCTAGAGACAGACTTAACATATTGACTTTGGCAACTCTCTGGTAGCCTGCCATGTCTGCAGTTATTTAAGTAAAGAAATCTGAATTTGTGATTTAAAATGTTTATTGTAGTCAGTGCAACAATTTATATTTGTGGTTAAGTGAGAATTTCCAGGAAGTTTTAAGTCATCTTTTAGAAAAAGTGAAATGAATAGAACTGATAGAGAGTTCTGATTCTAAAGTTTAAATAGGAAAACAGAGTAATAGAAAGCAAAGCTTTTTAAGACCCTGTGCAAGAGTCTGTTGAGAACGGATTTAAATTTCAGGCATCATCTCAGTATGAATGAGGTAACTGGAGAATGTAGATAACAAAATTAATAGTCAGGGGAGTGCTTAAAATATTATTTAAAGGTTGTAATGATAGTATTAAGCCAGAACAATCAGGATCCCATCCAGTTTTAATTGCAAACGATTGCTTAGCGCTATTATTGAGCTTTTCAGTTTTCTCTTATTCTGGTATGCCTTCCCATTTGGTGGCATTGTTTTTCTGTAGTCATAGTGGAAATAACATCTCAGATTTTCCTTGGAACATAGTAATCCAATGAAGGATTGCTTAGAAACTGTCAAATGAAATAAAACGAGAGACATGGAGTGGGAGAGGAGGCTTTGAGTACCAGATAGCTGTCTTGGAAATGAGTTCCCTTCCATGTAGTGCTATTTCTCAAATGATTGGTCCATGGATCATCTGTATGACACTAGTAGATGTGCTGGGACACATACCTCTTCATTTCTAATAAGTTTCCCAGGGGATTCTGTTATATACAAATATTTGAGGAAGAAAAACTGCTAAAATATAAGTAACAGTCTTAGCTGTTATGTAGGGCATTATGAATTGAATGTTTCAACTATTTCCTCTGGTTATGATTTTGGAAGTAATACTTCATCCAAAAGATGTTGCTTGACAGGAAAAAGATTACAAAGATGCTAGGACATGAGACATTCACAAGAGAGGTATCTGTGTAGAGAAAAAGGTTTTCATGTGAAAACAGTTTTATATTTGTAATTCAGTTATATACTATGAATGCTTGGAATGGGCTTAGGCATAGTAATTCTGCTTTGTGGAAGAGTCAAAGAGAATTATTTAGCATTTTAATTTTAACTCCTGTAAAAAATATGTTGTAAATTGAAATAGAAAAAGATTTGAATAAGAATTTATAGATACTTTCCTTTTCCACCAAAGGATCCTATTTATAACATTCTTTAACATGTAATCATTATTCATATATATAATCTTCAAGTTTTATTTAAAATATAATAAAGCTTCTGAAACTTTTGTATCTTTTGAACAGTATTTGATGTTGTGCTTTCTGCTGTTTCACTACCTGATTATAGACTCGGGGGCCCTGTCACGAAGGACCAGAGAAGCCAGCTTCCATTTGTCAAGGTGGGCAGTATTTTTCCCAGTGGCCACATTATAAGGTCAGATTGTCCAAATAACATTCCAGAAGCATCTCATACTGTGTTTGTGATTTTAGGAAGCCATCCCCATTCTGTTTTTGGTTTAGATGCATTTCTGGTGTGACATACTCTGAACCCAGCCCTTATACTAGGACAAATTGGCTTTCTCACTATCTCTTTGGGTGAAGTTCAGGAGTGCAGATGCTGCCTGTGGGCCTGTGCCAAAGCACATCTTGTTTGCTCAGATGCTTCCAACCCTTATCTGGCCCTGGGGATTTTAGTTGAATGTATGATAATTTAAAATGCAAGCAGAACCCTCACTGAATCAGGTCAAACTATCCTGTGCAGGACTGGGGGTGAAGTTTACTCTTATGCTGAAGGGAGAATTTGTTCAAGGAAATCTAAGTTCCTTATAAATACATGCAAACATACATTGTTGTTTTACCACCTGCTGACACACAGGAGCCCAGCCATAATGCCTGTATGTCTTTCCTGTATTAATTTGAATGTTTAAACTCTGTTCCATTTTACATGTATCATTTTATATAAATCTATAACACAACATAGGTTTAAATTGTGTAGGTTTACGTTCATTTATTTTCTTTTTTGTTTTTTAAAGTTCCAATTAAATATTTTAAAAAGGAAAGCTTTCCCAGTTTAAAAAGACCTCCTCGCAGGAAGGGGCCTGCTTAGTGATGTTTGGTAAGGTCTGTGGCTACATGGGTCACCATACTTCAAGAAGCTGATGTGTATATGGTTTAAGTCAGGTAATGAGTAAAACAGGTTAGGGCAGCATGGCAACTGTAGTTAATAATAATGTTTCAGCGGTCTGGAAACTTCTAAGAGAGTAGATTTTAAATGTTCCTATGACTGAAAATAAATGCATTCATGGGTTGCTTAATGATGAAGCTATGCTCTGACAATTATGTCCTTGAGTAGTTGTTATGTGAACATGGTGAAATATAGTTGGATAAGTGAAGGCAAATGCAGCATCACTAAGTGACATAATCTTGTGGGACCACCATTGTATACAATAAGTAACTTGTTCTTCACTGAAAGTTCATTACCTATTGCTATGTGAGGTGATGCATCCATCCACTAATTTGATACAATCATTGTATGATAGATACATGTATTAAAACCTCATGTTGTGTACTATAAATACTGTGCATATCACTTTAATTTGTCAATTACAGAAACAAAAAAACTCCACATACATCGTGTGCATCTTAAGTTGAACACAGTTTTCCAAACCACTTTCAATAATTAAATGAAACTATGTTTGTTATAAAATGCCTTGAGAAGTTTTAATTGACTTTCAAAAAGTTGATTAATGTAAGTAATAGCCTATTGACTCCACTTTTGGGTGTTCCAGGGTCTACTTTGAGGGTTTGTGCTTTGAAATTCTTGTAGTAGATCTTAGTTATTTTCAGAGAAAAGTTTCTAATTGATACAGCTTGTGTTATATTTTGCAGATAATTGTAGTTTTTCTGAGTATTCTTCAATGTACTCATTTTCATTAAGAAAGAAATGTTTGAAAATGAAGTGGACATTCATATTGAGGGTTAATCAAATTACTGGAAACATAAACTTCTAATTTTTTTCATTGGACTCTTGGGTAACAGTTAACTTTGAACATTTATTTTAATAAGAACACAGGCACACAGATGGACTGAGTAGCAGTGCTAGTTCACAGATGTCTCTTTTTGTATTTTGAATAGTGCTTGTGATTCAGAATTCACTTCATTAACCTCTCATTATCAGCTCTTTTCTGTATGCCACTTAGGCACTTGGCCTCCTCCATAGCCTTTATATTTTAATAGAGATATGTGATGGTAACAAAAATATTCCCCTTACATGAAATAGGTAGATTTATAACCAGTTCTGTTGGCACAATCTTGGCAAAAATATCTGCCCACATGTAGTTAGGAAAAGACAAAAATTCCAAGTTGAAGAGGGAAGTAAATAAAAAAGAAACCAGATTGATGAAGCATTACTTAAATGAGCCAAGTGCATCTAGTAAGTTTCACTGGATTTAAGAATTGACCCAGGGGGCCGGGGATTTAGCTCAGTGGCTTAAGCACCTGCCTGGCAAGCATAAGGTTGTGAGTTTGATCCCCGGTATCAAAAAAAAAAAAAAAAAAAATTGACCCAGGAAGTGCTGAGCACTTAAGCCATTGTGGTGTTTTGCCAGTACTTGGAGGACTGATGTTTGATTTTGAGACTAGAAAAGGGCAAGGGAGGACCCCCCCCCCAATTTTTTTTTTTTTTTTACTTTGGAGTTGTCAGGTTTTATGCCTGAGATAGGTAAATAGTCTGAAAATCAAGTAAGAAAAAAGCATGGGGAAGCTGCATGTGCTGCTTTTGAAGTGATGGGAGATAGGTCCAGTGGTTAGGAGGAAGATGATGATGCTCTTTTATAGCAGTACATGGGGGCAGCCAACACATTTTCATAGTTGATCCAAACATTCCCCAAGTTGACAAGTCTGCAGTAGTTTTTATTTAGCAGTTAGCTTATGTGGAGGAATAAGCCCTGGCAGTGTGGTTGGCTGGATTGTACTGAATTCAGGGCGTCAGTGACTCACTCATCAGAGCAGCCTAGAGCTCATTCTCGACCTTTCCCGTTGCCTGCTCTGATCTTGGTAAGTCCTGTCACTCTGGTAGACTACAGTTCACAATTCTCAGGCCTGTCCATCCCTTCAGTGTCTGCTAGGACAGAACTGTAAGAGCGTGCACTGCATGTTTGGCATTGGGTGGGCAACAGAGTATCTATGGCTGTTCAGTCTTATTTTCCCTGAAGGTGACTGGCTGCAGAGGCCTCACTTTATTTGGCTAGTGTGAGAGTCCTCATATTCTCCATGTGGATGGCCCCTGGTGACTCCTTCCTTGCCTCTGGGCTGTTTCTCCAGTGCAGGCCAGACCAGGCTGCCACCTCAATTCTGATCAAGTTTAGAGACATTTAAGGAAAAGCTATCCTGATACTTGTTAAAATGGTAAGGGCTAGGGGTGTAGCTAAGCAATAGAGCTCTTACCTGTCATGTGCAAGGACCTGTCCTGAGTCCAGCACTGGGAGGCCAGGGGAAAGGAAGGAAGAGTTTCCTAAAGACTATTAGGATTCATGACAGAGAAAAAAGATTGGGCTCAACTCTGGATATAGCAACAACAACTGGTATTTATAGCTAGAGTGAGAGAGAGGGTTGAGGGATAGAAGATTACTAAGAGAGCTATCAAGGATAGAGGGATTATTCCTGACTCAGCCTGATTCTTCTTAAAACTTAGCCTGTAGCTCTTAAATAACTTCATTTCTTATTTTCCTCTAGTGATGGTTAATCTTGCTTGTCAACTTGAATGGCTTGAGAGATATCTAAGAGATAGGTGAAGTGTATTTCTGGGTGAACCATGAGGCTGTGATCCTGGGGATTATGGCTGGTCTTTGACCTCTTCCTCACTCTCTGGGTCTTCTTCCTCTGGTCTTTGCTTCCCAAATGTCTAGACTTGAACAGTTTCTCTGCTCTTTTACCATGATGTTTCTGCCTTTGAGTCAGCCACCCATGGGCTGAAATCTCTGAAACCATGAACCAAAATAAACCTTTCTTCCTTTAAGTTGTGTGTGTCAGGTATTTTGTCCCAGCAACTGAAAGCTGACTCATATACAGTGTAAGCCTATACATAGGCTGTAGTCCCTTTTCAGTGTCATCACTAGTTCCTTTCAGTAATACTCACCTGTTGTTGCTTGTATCCTGCTATTGATTATTCTGCTTTCAGGGAACTGTCCTTAAAAAAGTTGTTAAAGCTCTCTTTTAATTCACTACATTGTCATTATGTGTCTCCCAGCTGGGCATGTCATTCTTCATAGTAGCCACATTCAGGATCTTCGCATTCAAATCCACATTTAAAACTACACAAAGTCCTGCATGCATATTCTGCTGCACCACCAACCTGAATAGTTATTTTTAATGGGTAGGATATTTTCTCAATGCGTAAGTCCAGCTCTTTTCATCTTTAAGAAGCATTGTGCCACACACCTATAATCCCAGGCATTCTGGGACACTGAGGCAGAAAGATTGCAAATTTGAGCTCAGCCTGGGTAGTTTAGTGACTTAGTGGAAAAAAAAAAAGTCCAGGGCTATAGCTCTGTGTAAAGATACTGACTTTAATCTCCATTACCATTCAAAAATAAATCAGTCAGTGAAAGTATTTCTATGTTTTCCTCACCAATATTGTGTCTAATAAAAACTTGGGAAATAAATATTTTACTATGCTTGTAGTTGATGTGATGAACTATCTTTTAAGCATGTCAACTATTCACCCTTATAAAATTAGCTTTAATTCTTAGGTAAGAGAGAGAGAGAGTGTAGTAAGCAACACCTTTGGAATATTATGTCCTTTAAAATGTTCTCTGATTCTAAGCATGACCTTCTTCCTCATCCAGTGACCTTCACTGTGTTCCAGGATTTTTCCATGTTGGCTTTGTATATCGTATCACACCACTCCTTCCCTGCTGTTGTGTTTCCAGTTACTAGATGTCAGGGGCTGGTTTGTTAGTAGACATTACTTTGCGTGTCACGCAGCCAGTTGGCACTACATTTTTGGCTCCTTCTGCTGAAGCTCTTTCTAGTTGGCTGGAAAATTAAATCTGTTCATTGAGAAAGGAACATGCATGTGTGTGTTTGTATTTATGCTTGTTTATGTATGTATTGCTGGCAGAGGATGAGGCAGAAGCAAAAGTTAGGTCAGTAGAGTATAGTCATCTGTCTTCTTCTACCCCACCCCTTCATGTCATTTTATAACAAAGATAATGCAGTGTTTTGTTATTTAGTGTGTTTTGTCAGTCAGTCTAATATAGGATAATATTTGGGCCTGCATATTTATCCTTTTATTATTGGAATAATAAGATAGGAGCAATAAATATATTTATATATCTGTATCTCAAATTGTAGACAACTGTGACCACAGCGATAATGCCCATGAGTTAGTTTGCATGAGAATATCTAGGGAGAACAGTGGGCTCTCACTGTGTATCAGGCAGTGTCCTGGGTGCTTTGGGTGTACTACTTAATCCTCGCTCAGTACTGTGAGACAGCTGTTACTGTTACCTTCATTTTATAGATGAAGAATAGATGCAGAGAGGTTAAGTAAATTGTGGAAGGTCATAAAGCTAATAACTAATGATCTATCTTATAATAGCCAGGTAAAGTAACAATTCTGAAATCTGTTATTTTTAAAACTTAAGTTTATTGGTACATTTTAAATATACATAAATCACGTTCATCATAGGGTCTTTTTACTTGTAATGATATATCTTACTTCTTCTCTCCCATCATTCCCATACCCTTCCTTCAGTCCCTGTTCCCTCCTTACTTATATTTGCTTTGTTTCTATTTTTTCCTTTCTCACTTGTCTTTCTTTTCCATCCTTCCTTTTCACTCCTCTCTCTACCAAGTTCCCCTTCCTAGTTAAGCATTTTCTTTGTATTTCATAATATCTAGTATATATCCTGGCTCTTATTTACACTTTTGGTTTCTTACACCAGAGAAACAATGTGATATTTACACATGTTCAATTATTTCACTTAAATGTGATCTCAAGATACATCCATTTTCATAGAAATGTGTCAGTTTATCCTTCTTTATGGCTAAGTAGTACTTCACTGTATAAAAAACCCCCCAGATCTTCTTTATCCATTCTTTAGTTGATGGGCATTTGAACTATTTCCAACATTTAGCTATTAAAAACTGTGTTGCTATAAACATGGGAATGCATTACTGTGGTATGATGTTTTTAATTCTTTTGGGAAGATACCAAGAAGGAGAATAGCTGGGTCAAAAGGAACCTCTAGTTTTAGTTCTTTGAGGACTCTCCACAGTGATTTCCACAGTAGTTACACTACTCTACACTTCCAACAACAGTGAAGAAGGGTTTCTTTTTCTCCACATTTCCACTGGCATTTGTTACTGGTTGATTTCTTGATAGCATCCATTCTTTCTGGAGTGAGGTGGAATCTCAGAGTTGCTTAATTTGCATCTCTGAAATGATCAGTAGTGTTAAACATTTTTTCACATATTTATTTGCTGTTTGTATTTCTTCATATGAGAAGTGTGTATTTATCTCAGATGCCCATTTTTGGATTGAGTCTTTAAATTGGGAGGGGTCCTAATTTTTTTTTCTGTATTTCTTTATATATTCTAGATATTAGTTCCTTGTCTGAGGACCATCTGCCAAAAGTTTTTTTCTGACTTTGTGAGTTGTCTCTTCACTCTGTTGTTGATTTCTTTTTCCATGCAAAAGCTTTTTAGTAAGATGAGATCTCAGTTGTTGATTTTTTTTGGTAGCATTTCCATTGTGATTGGGGTTTTATTCACAAAATCTTTGGCTATACCTATGTCTTTAAGACTTTTCCTATTTTGTCATTCAGCAGGTCACATGTTTCTGTTTTAATATTTAGATCTTTGATCCATTGTAATTTTAGTTTAATGCATGGTGATAGATATAGGTTTAGTTTTACTTTTTAGCAGATGGAAACCTAGTTTTTTGACATCACTTATTAAAGAGGTTATCTTTCTTACAATGAAGGTGTTTGGCCCTTTTGTCAAAGATAAGGTGGCTGACTATTTTTGGAGTTGTTTCTGCATTTTTTTTTTTTTTTTGCTGGCACCATGCTGTTTTTAGTATAGGAGCTTTGTAGTATGATTTAAAAGTCAGGGATTGTGATGCCTCTTGCCTTGCCTTTGCTATCCTAGAATTGCTTTTCTTTTCTAGATCTTGTCTGGTTCCAAATAAATTTTAGGATTGCTTTCTCTAATTGTGAGGTAGGCTGTTGATATTTTGATTAGGAAGTCTTTTGGTGGTGATTTTGGAATCTTCCTATATAAAATTTCATGTTACTTACAAATAATGGTAATATAACTTCTTCCTTTCCTATCTTTATTCCTTTTACTTCTTTCTCTTATCTAATTGCCCTGGTCTGTGTTTCCAGAACTGTATTAAGTGGGGGTGGTGATAGTGGACATCCGATTTGTGTTATTGCTGATTTTAGAGTACAAGTTTTCAGTATGATGTTGGCTGGGCTTTTTTTTTTTTTGTCATAAATGACTTTTATCAGATTGAGATATTGACCCTGTATTCCAGTTTTCTGTAGAATTTTTATCATAAATGGGTGTTGGACTTTGTCACATGCTTTTTCTGCATCTATTGAGATGATTGTGTGATTTTTGTCATTGGTGCTTGTTAGTGTTGTATATTTCATTTATTGATTTGCATATGTTGAACCATCCCTATATCCCTGGGATGAATCTTACTTGGTCGTGGTGTATAATCTTCTAGATGATTTGCTGTATTCTGTTGGCCATTTTCTTGAGTATTTTTGTGTCTGTCTTCATTTTGTTAGAGTGGCTTGTTGTTCTCTTTTTTGGTTGAATCCGTCTATGATTTGGTATCAGGGTAATACTTGCTTCCCTATGAGTCTGATTAAAGAGTTTCAGAAATAGTGGCATCAGATCTTTTCTAAATTTCTTATAGAATTCAACAGTGACTTCATTAGGGCCTGGGCTTTTCCTGGTTGGTAGACAACCAACCAGGAAATTTGACAGACTTAATAGAACAAAGGCTTATTCCTCACATGATACACGTCCTGTGGGTCTTGCTCAGTGTGGTCATTATAGTCTTCTCAGAGACCCACACTTACAAAAGCTTCCTGTCAACACTTGCTTCCAGGAAGGGAACTGGCAAGTTGATCTCTGGCTTGAAGTCTCCACCTAGAAGTATCACATTTAATTTCTCATATTTCCTTGTCTAAAACAAGTTACTGTGCCATAATTCTGTGGTAAAGAGATGCAAAAATATGTTCTGGTCCTGTATGTAGGGAGAGAAAAGATCCTAAAGTTTGTGGTAGAGCTAGAACTAGATAGAATCTAGGCAGGCAGGCAGCAGAGGCTCGGCCAGTGGCCATGACTATAAGAATTAAACTCATGGCAAGCATCCTGAGGCTGTATCTGGAACAGTTTTGTCATTTTGGACACAGAAGAAATGCCTTTGAAAGAATTTAAGTATCAGCCACTTGGGAGGCTGTGGTAGGAGGATCACTTGGGTAGGAGGCCTGAGCAATATAGTGATACCTTGTTTCAAGAAAGTGAGGCAAAATCAAACAAAAGTTAGGAAAAACAAATTAGGTAAATTTCCCCCATGAGATGGTTATTAGAGTGTATAGATTTGTAGTTGTTAATATATTATTATGTAAGAAGCTGAGTAGCATAACAGGTAATATCAGTGGATTTTCTTTTCCCTTTCCATTTTCTTTTATCCAACCCAGGGCCTCAAACATGCTAAGAGAGAGCTCACCACTGACATACACCCTCAGCCCCAAGAACATGGATTCTTACATTAGACTACTTGGGTTGAAATGCCAGCCATGCTACAGAGTACCTGTGTGACTAAGGGCAAGTTACTTAGCTGCTCTGTGCTTCAGTTGCCTCCTGTTTAAAGGAGGCCTAGCTTTTGAAGTTATTACATCATTGAAAGGAACTTAAAACATTGTGTTTGGGAGTGTAACACTACTAAAGTACTGTAGTAGTATATCGTAACTATTAAATGTTAGCTACTATTTTTTATTATGAAATTTTATGCCATGGAGTGAATGACATCTTTAAGAAGTTTTAACTGTAAATGTTTGGCAGCCTTAATTTGTAAGGATATCGTTGTGTATGTGAGCTGGAGTATAATGTTTGAGTGCTGCTTAATTTTTAAAAATTTCTGTTTGTGCTCATTCTTGCTTTGCATAGGATTATAGGTGGAATCCTGTTTTAAGAATCTCAACATATGAACAGATCTGTTTGTAGTCTCACTGCTTGAATGTCTACTTTGTATGCTCTAATTTTGTAACTTGAACAACTATTTCTAAAAGGACAATATGTAATTTATCAACCAGTTATCTGATTGTTTATCCTTTTTTTTAAAATTCCATAATATTTCTACCTTTTTTCTGTTTTTTTTCCTCTTTAAATAAAAAAAGAAAAAAAAAAAGAATCTCAACGTAAAAGAGCTTGCTGATTTACTTATTAAATATAAGGGATGACTGAATAATATGGGGAATGTTTAAAACACATTATAGTAAAAGATACATTTCTGTTTATCACTGTCAAAGTACTCTTTTACTTTGAACACACATACCCCATTGTTCCTGCCACTTTCTGAAGCAGTTCTGGAAGTCATCTTTTATGAGTGTCTTTACAAGGTATGATAAAAAATCTAGCTGGGGATTTAGCTCAGCGGCATAATTACCTGTGTGGCAAGTACAAGGTCATGAGTTTGATCCTGGGAACCCCCCCACCCAAAAAAGAAAAATCCAGTGCATCCAGTAGAAGGGCAGGCTTTAAAATCTTAAAGGTGTGTCCTTACCCACCTTATTCATTCTGGGATCTTGCAGCTTCTGGCTGTTCTCTGCACACATTGACCATGAAAGGTAAGGGGTTTGAATTGGTTCAGGATATTGAGGCGACCGTGATGGTGTCACTGAAGATGATCCCAGAAGAGGACTTCCAGACTGCTTCAGAAAGTGGCAAGAGCAATAGGAAAAATGCGTTCGGGGAGAGAAAGGAATATTGTGAGAGGGTTAATGACACTATGTCTTTTACTATAGTAAATTTGTTTTTATTTAAACAAACCTATTTTTCAGTCATACCTTGTATATTTGTACTCAGCACTTCTGGTGTATCAAAACCCAGATATGTAAAATTTAAACTACAATTTGATTTAAAAAGTCCCAAAAGCCTGTGAAGACAAGAGTTCTCAGTGCAATAATGGATATGATCTTGCCTCTCAGCAAAGAATATATGGAAATATTTGTAGTTATTTTATGATGAAGGGGAAAAGTGGTTATTGTCACCATCAAATGGAGAAAGGCCAGAGGTGCTGGGCACTGGAAATGCACAGGTCAGTCACCTTCATTAACAGAGAATTATCACTCTAAGTGTCAGTAGTGCTGACAATCAGCATCCCTGTCCTAAATATAAAAATCAGTTTATCGTGAATTAGTTTCAGTAGGATCCCTTGGAGTCCAAAATGCAGGTAGATTCTTGCTGTAACTATGGTAGGAATGACATATTGGCTGTAGAATGAGCTTGTTTCCAAACACTGCTAGGCAAATCTTTGTAACATAGCTCTGCCGTTAGAAGTGTGTTAAGTCCCACCCATGAAAGTGGCTATTGGGACATTCTGTTTAGGTGTAGCATATGGTCTTTACGAAAGTGTTCTTAAACTACCATGGCAATAATTTGAATAGTTATGTTTAATTTGCATTCAGTGATGACTAGAAGATTTGATACTTGGCTTGAGATCATGTTCCAGACAGTGTTTTTTCAATCTGGCATTATTGATATGTTGGTTCTAATTACTCTTTTGTCTTTTTAAAAAATTCTTCCTCCTGTGCATTGTAGGATACTTACCAGTATCCCTGGTCTCCTACCTATTAGATACCAGTAACACACTCTTCCTTGACCCTCTGGTTGTCACAGTTGAGGAAATGAAAACATTGCCATTATCAAATATTCTCTGCAGGTGAAGGTGAGCAGAACTGCCCTTGGGGGAGATTCATTGTTTTCCACTAATTCAGTTCAGGATGCTGCTTTCTTATGGACCAGATAGACTGAATTTAGTAGAATGAAGCAGGAAAGGAAAAACAGGAGTGCATTCAGTTTTACGGATAAGTGGAAAATCCAAATGACTGTTAGAGGGGATCTCTAAATACAGGATGAGGAAGCGCATGGTGGAGAGCGAAAATGTTTCCTAGCTGCTCTGGGGCAAGGGTAAAGTAAAAGAAATCGTGGGGAAGGAAGACACTTTAGATTTACCTGAAAGCTAGATTTTCAATTATATCTCTTAATGAAATGTCAGCTGGTAAGGGCAGAGCTGACAAGTATAAAAGAGAAATGGTTCTATGAAATAATAGTGTAGAGGGAGGTGCTTTGCTTTGCTGATTAAGTTGCTCATTATCTGGAGGTTATGAAGAAAATCAGTCAATGAATTATTGTAGTGAAATATAACTTTTTATTTTTCCAGAAGTCCAACAACCAGAGCAATCTAAAATAACTAAATTTGTTTTTCATGACTTATAAGAATTTTGGTTTATCATTGAGTTAAATAAAGTATAATGTTGTGAGTTAGTAGATATTTGGAACACTTAGAAAAGTATCTTTCCCATGATAAGCCTTCGATAAACGTTAGTTATCATTGTCTGTTAAAATAAATACCATGAATATGCATAGTCAGTATGGTTGCAGTTTTAAATTCCTTAGTCTGCATCTTTGAAAATTGTTAATTCTTTTATGATATATATATTATACTGTTAATTACCATGTTATATATGTAGTAATTGCTGGAGAATCAAATTATTACATTAACCAGAACATCCTATGTACCATCTGTTTTGGGTAAACCAGAGTTTTCTGTAGTCTGCTACATATGAAGACTTAATATTTATAACCAGGAACTTACACCATCATCAGCAGATTAGTAGATTGCATGTTCAGAGTTTAAGGATTAAGTGGATTTTCTGCTTCATTATTCGATGAGCATGAATTTTATTTGGGACTTTGAGATGTATCACTGAAGAGGGGATGAAAAATACCTAGTAACAGCCCATTTTCAGTACTAAAGTATAGTTTTAAAAACAGTCATCTTCATTCATTTTATTTAGTTAGCATGTATGTACTACATTGGTGAAACACCAGGTATCCGACTAATCAACTTCAGTTTGTTTACTTCAGCTACACTACTGCTCTGGGATGTGATATGACCCATATTTAATCTTTAATTTAAACAGATTGGAAGAACAGGCCAACAGAATAATTCCTAGATACGAGGACTTTCAGCCTTGTGTTCTTCATCGCGTGGCCTGTGACAAGTCTCTTGGTCTTCTTAGGAGCTCCTTGTCCTAATCTGTTATGTAAGAGTAGCAGGCCTGGCTTCCTGTGAAGTCCCAGAAAGGGCGAAGTAACTTTGAAGGTGGTACCATGTCAGACACGGAGCTTGCTGGCACGCTCTTCTCATCTCTGTTTCCTCACGTCTTTCTCCACATTGTACTAGTGTCTTTCCCAAATGTGGGTCTGGATGTTTAACTTCTCTTGAAAGTTTTTCAAAGCACTCTATTGAGTACGGAGTAAAATACAAACATTTCAGTATCATCCACAAGACGACTTCCTCTCTGGCCTTGCGGCGGGTGGGTCCTTAATCCTGCTCCTCCTCTGGCCATCCTGTGTATGATGCCCGAAGCGGGATCCTGTGTGCCTACTTTCTGCAAGCTAACCCCTCCCTGTAGTGCTTCTCCAGCTGACCAGGGGCCCTGCTGGGCACTCTCTCAGTGGAGGCAGCCACATCTTCTTTTTCATTAGCGTGATATCTTAGATATATCTCCATCCTAGAGTTTAAAAAAAAAAAAAAAAAGATTGGACTGGGGATTTAGCTGAGTGGCATAAACGCCTGCCTGGCAAGTGCACGTTCATGAGTTCAGTGCCCTGTATCACCCCTCCCCCTCGAAACATTGAATTTTTTTGTCTCCATCTTTTTCCAGACCAATAGATCTTTAAAGACAGGACCTTGGCTGGGCATGGTGGCACACGCCTGTAATCCTAGCACTCGGGAAGCTGAGGCAGGTGGGTCACCATGAGTTCAAGGCCAGACTAAACTGCATAGTGAAACTTTGTCTCAAAGACTTAAAAAAAAAAAAAAAGACTGGCCCTAATAAATATCTTTGATGTCTAGAGGTACACAGTACCACTAATATTTTTATTTATTTATTTTTTATTTAAAGAGGAAAAAACCCCAGAAAAACAATAGAAATATTACAGACTTTCAAGGAAAAAGTACCTAATATTTTAATGAGTATTAGGTGAATGAATCAATAGATAAAAAGAGATGTTCAGGTGACATTAGGGAAAACAATTAGGTGTTCATGACTGGAGAAGTAATTATCCTGTAGCAGCTTTGACTAAAAACTTCATCTTGATTATTTAGAATAATAAAATTTATTTAGAATAAAGAAATTTATTTTCTTATTTATGAATAGCAAATTTGAGACAACAAACACAATTAGCCTGTTGAACCTAGTATATTATTCATACTTAAAGACTGTAAACTTAAAAGAAATAGATCTCATTTAAATAGAATTTCTAACAAGAGGTAGTCAGTAATATTTGAATAGTTGATACATAAAATAGAGGAAAAACCATTTAAAAGATTCCTTAGCTCTTCAAAGCTAATCTTAATTTCTTCTTAAAAAACTAGTACATGTTTGTAGTACATAATGTTAAGTTTCTTGTGGTGAATTGGTACATGTATATATTACATCTTAATTTATTCTTTTCATCCCTTTTCCCTTCCCTCTTTTCCCTACCTCTTGGTCCTCTCCCCTACCTCTTTTTGTGCATATTTGCACCATGTGATATTTTCAGTCCAAGTGTGAAGTTGGTACGTGTACACAACACATCTTAATTCCTTTTTTAAAACCCCTTCTTGGAAGTGACCTATATGTCCACCAGCAGATGAAGGCACAAAGAAAATGCAGTATTTATACACAATGAAGTGCTATACTCTCCATAAAGAAAGATAAGTAGGAAAATGGATGCACCTTAATTTCTTTTAGTTGAATATTACTTTTGATTGTTCAGTGATGAAAAACTCTTTGAAATTAAAAAAAAAATTGTTGCTTATTTATGTATAATAGATGGGATATCTATGACTCTAATTGAGGGTCAATTTTTTTTTTTTTTTTTTTTTTTGGTACCGGGGATCGCACTCACAACCTTGTGCTTGCCAGGCAGGTGTTTAAGCCATTGAGCTAAATCCCCGGCCCCAATATTTTGAATGAAATAGATTTGGATTACTTATAAACATGGTATAGTTCTCATATACTTGCACCATTGTCAGTCATATTGAATTAAGCCTTGTTTTTTAAATGATTCACCCTATAAATACAATTAGAAGCAATAGAACCTTTTCATGTTTGTGTTGTTTCAAGTAAATTCTTCATCATAGTGCAGTTTGCCATTGATTCTGCAATTGATATCTGCCAATGCTTGTCTGTTTATCCCCTGTACTCTTGGGGGCTAAACTGGGGCTGTGTGTCTGGTTATATGCAGGGAATGATGCTCTTCGGAAATGGGCTATACATTAATACTCTCTTCTCACTTTCTTTCCTCAGCCCAGAATATGTATGAGGATATTAGGAAAATTTTCAGAACACAGTGATGATAAAGTTAGAGGATTTAGTACTTTGTGATTTGTAACAATAATGATCCTCAGAATCTATGTGCCCAGCTGAGTAGTTTGCTGTTTTGTTTTGAAGTACATCAATTCATAGTTCCAGGTGTGCCAAGGAATACAATTTGAAAAACAAGGTCATGTATAATAGAATAAATTATTTTTAGATTGCTGTTTTGAAGATTCAGAAAATTGTTGTGACAATCATTATTTAATGACCAACAAAAGACAAGAGAATTGGGCTGACTTTGACAAAAGAACTATTTTAAATTAGTTTCAAATAATTTAATTATTCTCTGTAAGCCTTTAAATAAAAAGGAAGAATTCTAATGATGAGTCCTTTTTCCTACAATTGGGGAGGGAGTTAAAATGTCATGATTTCTTTTCATCAAAGACAGTGACATTTGAGACAGATTTAGATGTCTGCAGCTAACCTATTGGAGACCTTGAGAGTTCTAGAAAAACTCACTCTCCTGAGGGAAAGTAACATTAGCAAAAGTATAGCAATAGCTGAATGAATTATCACTATGGACAGGAGGCTTAGGACCTTTTTCTTAACAAATGAACTCTAAAATATGATTATAGTAGATAATAAACTAACTGTAGACCTCAAAGAGTTCTTTCCTATGGAGCTATTTTAATCAACTATGTTGCATTCTTGGAAACATCTGGATTTTTTTTTATTTAAAGAGAAAAAAAAACATGTAAAGGGTATAGATAATACAGAATTAAAAAAACAGTAAGAAATCACTAGTTGATAAATTACATATTGTCCTCTTAGAAATAGTTGTTCAACTTATAAAATTAAAGCATACAAAGTAGATATTCAGACAGTGAGACTGTAAACAGCTATGCATGCATGAGTCTCTACAAGTATTTCTATCCTTTCTGTATTAGAGCGAAAAACAAAACTTAGCAAGAGAAAACAAAACAAATTCCTATAAAAACATGAAACCAACAAGTCATATAAAACCACAGTACAAGGTGATCTACAATGATTACTGTGTTGTTTCTTATTATCTTCAATAGAATTGTCTATATCATCAGGCATAATTGAATATAGCAGTATAATTGAATATAGTAGCACATAATAATATTAGTAAAAATAAAACATTGTAGACAGGGTAAAACTTCAAAGGCAGGTAATAATCAAACTAGAGTGGATATTCTAGTGAGTCTTGTCATCTTCAATGCAGTTGCCTATACTCTCAGACTTGATATTATCAATCATAACAGCTTTGAATAAAATCTATCAATACAAAACATTGATCTAACAAACCAGATTCAATTACGATCAGTCATGGTAAAACAGTGTAAGTTATACAGAGCTTTAGATTAAGTTAATAGGAAATTAAAATGATTATCGTACTATATCCTGTTATTTTTGGGATAACTGTCTGTGCTCTCAAATCTAGTACAGGTAGAATGACTGGAACAGACTATAATACATCTTAGCAGAGTGGTGTGAGTAATGTGGGTTTTAAATCCTGGCACACTATTAAGAATATAGTGTATCAAGGCCATCTATGTTAGAGATTATAGCCATCCTTCTCTGCCTCATTTTTGCTATGCTATTTTTCTGCCTTTGTCTACTTTTCTCCTTCATTCTACTGCTTGCCATGCACATTGAGGCCTTTCTGCCACTGTTCCTAAAATCTTGGTATTTTTTTTTCCTCTCTCTAGAATGTCCTTCAGTATTTTCTGTAGGGTTGGATTGGTGGTCACAAACTCGCCCAGTTCCTCTTTGTCATGGAAGCATCTTGTTTCTCTATTAATTTCTAGTGACAGTTTTGCAGGGTATATCAATCTGGGCTGGAGGTTATTCTCTTTCAGGGCTTGGAATACTTCACTCCAAGCTCTTCTTGATCTGATAGTCTGTGTCAAGAAGTCAGCCGTGGTTCTGATGGGCTTACCTTTATAGGTAATCTGTTTCTTTTCTCTGACGGCTTCTAATATTCTGTTTTTATATTGAATTTCTGGTATCTTGATTATTATATGTCTGGATGTAGCTCTGTTTTGGTTGTAGGTGGCTGGAGTTCTATATGCCTCACACAACCGAATGTCATTTTCTTTTCCCATGCTTGGGAAGTTTTCCTTACTTATTTCCATGAATAGCCTTTGTAATTTGCCTGTTTGTATTCCTGCTTCTTTGTTCACATTTCTTATTCTTAAATTATAGATTCTCTTGTCATCTTTTAGCCTTTGTATTGTTATTGCCTGTTTCCTTGTTATTTTTAAGAGATCTTTCCTTTCATGATCACACATTGCAAACTTGCCAAGTTTTGATAGTCTATCCTTAGTTTCTTTTAAGGAATTTTGCCAGCTTTCAATGGAGTTTTTAATTTCCTGGTAATCTTTGAATCTGCTTCATGTATTTTATATTTTCTTTATATTCTTTATCAAATGTTTCTCTCCTTTTTTGTGTGTTCCTCCCTTCTTCCATCTGTATCATCCTGAGAGATGCTTCCTGAGAGCATTTCTTTTATTACTCTACTCATATCCTGCTTTACCTGATTTAATATTTCAGTTTTGAGCTCGTCTACACAGTCCTGAAGATATCTCTTAATGTCTATTGAAGCCATGTCTGATGTTGCATGTTTGCCACCCTGAGTCTCCCTTGTTTTTCCCTCTCCTGGATCAGGGCTCCCAGGGTTCTGGGCTGGGGGCCTCTTCTTGCCTCTCTCTCCTGTCATGGTCCCGGCTTCCTCCACACAGGTGTACAGTGGAGGTCCCAGCCCCCTTCTCTGTTGGCTATGGTTCCTCTGAAGCACGTTATCAAGGGACCTCTGCCCTCTCCTGCCTGCTCTTGTCACTGAGGTGTAAGCAGGGGCTGCTTATGCCAGCCCCTCCCCACTGGGCCAGCCAAACTTCAGGGGCCTTCACCAGGTTAGCGTGTGCTAGGTGCAGGAAATTGATTTGGGATGGCTCATTGGGTCCCGGCCAGGGGCACAACCCAGTCCAACCAAGTGAAGTCACTGTCACTCCCAGTTCAGGCTCCTACTGCCTGATTCCAACATGTTGCCCATTTGCTCACGCTCTTCCTGTGGGGGGGGGTCTCATTCCCAGCAGTGACCGTGGATTAATGAAGGTCCCTTTGCCGGCTCTGCTCTCCATTGGGCTCACCAACCCCCGAATTCAGCATGGCTGTGGCTCCTGTGAATGGCAGTGAGAATGCATTTGGGTGGCTCTGCCAGCTGGCGCAAATTTGCGAATTTACCCTGGCGCAAACTTGGTGGGTCGCAATGAAAATGCCTTGTCTGGTAATTTTAGCTGTTTCAATTGTAACCCTGAGACTGCGTGCTTGACGAGCTTTTTTATGTTTTAATTTATTCCTGTGTCAAGAGGATCCATCTCCCTCTATCTGGGTCTCTCCAGGGTGTTTTATTTTGGCATATGAGTTGTTTCCCCGAGAGGCTTTGTATTTTGTTGCTCACTGATCAGCCATCTTTAGCTCCTCCCCTGGATTTTTTTTTAGGAATACTTTGTTTTTAAAATTTTGTCCTTTTTTGTCATTTTGAAATGGTCTTGCTATGCAGTTCAGGCTGGTCTTGTAACCCAGCTGTAACTCATTTTGTAACCCAGGCTGATCTCAAACTTGCAGTGATCCTCCTCCCTCAGCCTCTGAGTGCTAGGATTGTAGGCAAGTGCCACCACACCTGGCTAAGAATAGTTTTTTTTTTTCTGAATAAATTTTCAATACTACTAAGTCATAGAAGACATTTGTAGAAGTCTTCATTAGAATTAATATAGAATTTGTGAACTGATATAGGGAAATGTAAGTAAGATGTATGTATGTATGGTGTATGTATGTGTATCTACATAAAAAAATAAAATGGTATGTGTATCATACATGACTACACATTGTAGTAAGCAGAATCATCTCCCTGGATCCCCCTCCCTAAGACGACCATGTCTTAATCCCTAGAATCTGTGACTTTGTGGTTATATGGGGAAGTAGAATTAAGTAAGACTGCAGAGTGAATTAAGGGCGCTCACTGACTTTGAGATGAGATGATGATCCTGGGTTTCCTAGGTAGGTCCAGTGGAATCAGAGGAGGAAGGTGGAAGACAAGTTCACAAATGTGCTACAGATTGAGGAAGGGCCCAGAGGTCACAGTATGTAGACAGCATCTAGGAGTTGGGAAAGATAAAACAACAGCAACCACAGCACCACCACCACAACCCTTCAGATTGTTTCTGGAAGCCTCCAGAAAGACAGCTCTACCAAAACCTTGATTCTAATCTAGAGGGAACCATTTTAGATTTCTGGAATTCTAAGATAATAAATTTGTGTTGTTTTAAGACATGAAATTTGTGCATATGTTGAAACCTATTTAGATGAACTGTGTCTCTTTACAGCCAGTATTTTTTATTTTTTGGCATAGGTCTTTGCCTCCTACAGAAGGTGTACATTAAGAATATATATTAAGTGATGATCTACCTACTGTTCCTAGAAATAGTTTACAAAGTAGAATAGTAAAAGAACTACCTTAATAAAATTCAAGTCAGGCATTTGGGATTCAGAATCACTTCATGACTCCATGATTAATAGATTCCTTTCATTCACGTGACATTTTTTAAATAGTTCCCCTTAAGAGTTTTTGGAATTGAAGCATAGAATACAGTGGATTTCACTTTTATCCAGTGATAGTGTTTCCCTCTCAGAAATTTTGCTGTAGTTCTCCCATTGCCCTTTGTTATACCTCTTAAAAGGCCTAGGTTTGCTTCCATAGGGACTTTCCTACTGCCAGAGATCTGTAGTCTCTGTGCTTGCAAGTTTTTTCCAGTCCAGTGGTGGAGAAAGACACACAGAGAATAATTATAGCTCAGTATGGTAGTATAGTAAAATAAATAATGCATGGATGTTGTGGAACACCCAGGGATCCTAGTCATCCCTGCCAAATGTTGTTTTAGATTATAAAATGCTAATTCAGATTTTAAAAGAAATATGTTGCTGTGAGCTCCCTTACAAGTTGGAAAGCGTAAATTCCAGCTCAACACCTGACACCTGTTACAAAAAGCACATATTTTAATAGTCCATGGATGGTCTCCATGAAGCATTTTGTCATATACCTATCAGTGAAAGATAAACTATTTGATGACAGATATAGTTTATTCAAGAGGAACAGTTTTTCAAATATGTGAAATAGGGAATAGTAACACTTTTATTTGGCATTTCAAATGATTTTAATGTTTCCAAGTTAAGTTTTTTTGAAATAGGTTATTGGTTTTATACTCTATAAAGATTTTAGTCTTTCCTCTCATTATTTTCTGATTAACATTAGCTGAATCCTTGATTTTTTTTTTAAAAAAACATACTTTTAAAAGCAATTAGGTAACCAAGATAGTATAACCTGGATGGTATGACTAATGCTAGTTTAACTCATTCAATTCATCACCAAATCATAGTTACTATAAAATGCTAACTTCATCGACAACTTTGGCAGAGTTTTCCTTATCCACAAAAGTAATAAAATTGATAGAAATCAAGACCAATTATTTAAAATGCTCCTGTGCTGACCACATTACCTGTTGATGTGTGCTTTCTTGTGCATCCCTGTCTGGGGAGTAGGGAGTGACTAGTTGAGGTGAGCATAGGCTGTAATTGATTATCTCTTTAAATGTGGAGTTTATGTATTTTATTCACTGTTTTTTTCCCCTCTAAATCAAGCTTCACCACATTTTTCTTCCTTGTAAGATTCTATTATTTTACTTGTAACTGCTATGGAATTGTGGTATTATGGTGATCACGAAAAAGACAACTTGATATGTACATATATAGCTACAGTGAAAAACAGTACCTTTTTGAGTTGTGAATTCAAAATTGAGTTGTAAATGTCAAAGTGATAAAGACAAATTGAATGGAGTTAAAATTAATTTCAGAAACAAAATATACTTGTATAGATAGTGTGTTTCCCATTGTTCAGAAGATTTTTCCTCATTCACTTACCAAAGGTACTTAACCACCTACCTCTTTCATTCATATTAAAAATGCACTAAACAAAAGAGACAAACTGTGAGTCACAATGTTTGGTTGTTCTAATGTCACGACATGAACTAGAATAACGGAATTAGTCAGAAGCTTGTTTCTCCTAGCAGTGATTGTTGGAAGTACACTGCTATCTATAGCTTTCTTCCTCATCTCCTCTGTGATGTTCAAAGGAGGCTGTCAGCATCGTGGTGGCAGCCACTGGAGGGTCACATGCCCGATTGTCTTCCTGTGTCTGCCAAGAGGAAGAAGTGTCCCTCTTCTCCAATGATGATGCGCCTCTGTTCTCCTCTTTTGTTTTCTTGTTCCTTAGTGGGTTGTGTCATCTTGCAGTTTTAGTTTCCCTCTTTCTGTTGTGTTCCCTTTAAGCTCTTCAATTAATAATTTTCTCTTAAGGTACACGCACACACACACACAGAGACACACACACACACAGCCTTCCCTCAAGCTACCAGTCAAGCTACCACTACTTTTATCTCTTTCCTTTTATAACCAAGCTTTGAAAAATGTGTACACTCATTTACATTTTCTCAGACTGACTCATTTCCTTTAACACTTTGCAGTTACCTTTCTATCTTGCTGAAACTGTGCTCTTGACAGTTTCCAGACTCTTAGTCACTCTTTTGTGGTCTTTACCCCCTTTAAATCTGTGCACTGGTTCTTCTTGCACTCAGCTTGAGTCCCAGAGCTGCTCTTCCTTTCTTCCTGTCTGCATTCTCTCTGCTCAACCTCTCCTCAGGTGGTGATCCTGTTTTAGTCTCATGACTTTGGCACACACACCTGTCCCCATCCATGACTCCCAGACACTTATCTCTAGTCCTAACCTGTGCTTTAGCTCTGGTCCTAGCTGTGAAGTTGGCTGGCATTCAGACCCACTGTATCTGGAACTGGTTAACTGCGTTCTTCTCAAATCCTCCTCCATGGTGAGTCATTTTGTTTATCCCTGCATTGCTTAGGCTTGAATCTAAGAGTGACCCAGTCATTAGCACTCACTGACCTTGTCTTTGTGATGCCTTTGAATTCATCATTGCAGAGCCTTCCCCCAAGGAGTGTGTTTTCTGCTCTCCTTTTTCCCAGCTGCTGTGGAATCACTGAAGCATAAAGCCCTTCTCTGGCACCTTGCTACCTACAACATATTTCTTGGGCTGGGTTCTAAGCCCTTTTTACTATGGTTCCAGTTTTCCATTTCAGCCTCATCTTTGACTTCTTTTCTATATTCTTTTCCAACTGGATGATGCCTTGTTAGGCAAATCCCAATGGCTCACTTTTAAGAATATTCCTAATCTTTCTGCTGCTTAGCACCTCTGCTATACCTACCCCTGTCCAAACTGCCATAATCTCCTGGATTACTGCAGTAGCCTTGTATCTGGTTACCCTGCAGCTTCTTTTGCCTCTTAGAATCAATTTTCTGCACAGTAGACAGAGATATCTTTTAAATATAAAAATTAGATCATGGCTGTATAGGAATAGGCTGTTCCATTGTCTCTTAAAGCTCTCGGAGGCCATACAGGATCTATATCAATGGGAAATACTGCCTTCTTCCTGTCATCCACAGGAGTGTTTAGAAGTTAGTAGTAGCTTCTTTCATTGCTACAAGTATACTAGTATTGGCCACAATGCTAGGAAATAAGATTAGATGATAATGCACCAGGTGTTATTGGTCCCCTTAATTAGAAACACTTCTGCTACACTGGCCTTCTGGCTGTCCTTAGAGCATGTAAAACTGTTCTGCCTCAGGGCCTTTGCCCATGTTCACTCCTTCCATCGGTTGGTTTGGATCACTTTCCCCACTTGATTCAGGTTTTTACTCACATACCACCTTCCCACTGGTCTCCCTTATAGAAACCCCTCTCCATTCACTGTGTCCTTGTACTGCTTTACTTTTTTTCTGTGTATTTATAACCACTTGGAGTTAACCTCTGTATTCATGATCGATGTATTCATCCATTTCCTCTGCCAGAAGCAAGCTCTGTGGAGTAACGGCCTGTCTTGTTCACAGTCTGTTCCCAACATCTGAAAGAGTGCCAGTGATAGTATCATGTTCACTAGACGCTTGTTGACTGGATACATAAACACACGTCTGATACTTGGCTGCCTCGTGCTGTGATCTTCCTTTGCCTCACCTATCTAGAATGTGCTTCATTTGTATCTTCAATTCCTACCCATTCCTTTGGGGCCATTTTAGCTGTAACCTTTCCATGCTGCCTTCTCTGATTCTGCAAGTTCTTTGAAACTTTCATAGAGCATCACCTGTATGTCTTACTGTGTATGTTGCAGAGTGGTTTATGTTTCTTTCTTCCTTGCTGGTGCGTGCAGTGTGGGTTTCATCCCATTGTCCCTATGGCTGAGTGCATCAGTTCCCACACACTGTCCCTTTTTATGTCTTTCTGGGAGAAGGGCCCATGGGAGACTTTCTGGCAGGGGCCCAGGGCGTTGCCTTTGAGAGCGTCTGCATGTTGGAGGCCTGATTCACTTGTGAAGGCAGAGGAAGCTGGAGGTAAGGGGGTAACCACCAAACCTTGTGAAGACCTGTCACTGGGCAAGCCACTTGCAATGCCATGCTGCACACCTTCTACAAATCCTCACAGAGACGTTGACAACGTATTTTCAAGAACCCCTTTGGCTGCTTGAGTTTTCTTTGCTGATCTCATAGATTGGAAATGTGGCTGGGAGCAGGAAGGAATAAACATGTTCTATGAAAGTTAAAGTGTCACAAAATAGAAAGTTGTTAACATAAGTTCTTTCTCACTTTTAGTTGTAAAATACATTTTAGAAGGTGAAAGATTAACAGGGAAAGCAATAAACTGACTGAAATTTGTCCTCAGATTGCTATTTTGCTTTTATTGAAGCAGACTTTGTTATTGTTTTGTTATGATGCTAATCAAACGTTGTTAATTTGGAGTTCAGTTCTATTATCTTCAGTTCCTCTTAGGATGTTGTCAAGATACACAGCATGTAAATTTTTTAATTTAAGTGCATGTAAAAATTGGCACGTAGCTGATATGCCAGAGCAGTATACTTTGCCTTGGGGGAAGGAGTGGGGACAGGTAAATCTTAAAAAACTCCAAATAGATGGACTGTGTGTTGTTATCACATAGCAGACATCTGCATTTGGTAGTGTTACAAGAAAGAACTGGCCGTATTTTTTGGATGGATGAGGGAAGAGACTTCCTTTTATAGAGGTCTATTACATAATCTGTTTTTATTGCAACCCTGTTCATTCACATAGGCAGTAAGGTTATCCTTCAGCTTAGCAGCTCTTTGTACATCATAAAGATTTTGGCTCCCACCAATAAAAGGCTATCTGAATTGTAAATTTCAGATATGCAAGAAAAATGAATTTAAAAATGCATGGCAAAGTTTAGGGGACAAAAAATGAAGCATTATGTCACTTAGGATTTAAGAATTTTATTCTTTTATTAAAAAGACATAAATATTGCATTTAATTGTAGATTATTTTATGTCACATGAGTATGGTGTTTATCTCTTAAAATGAAGAGACACTAAACAGTATTTTAACTTAAAAAATGCATATATTTTTTGAGCCTTTTTTCTTTAATGTTTCTAGCTTTTCTCAGAATGGAGTTGTTAGTATAACTGATTGTAGTACCATACATCTTAAGTTAGAAGTAGTTCTTTTTGAGCAATTTTAAGTTGTTTTCTTGGTGGGTTAGGTCTTCAAAAGCAGGTTTAAATCCATGTCAGCAGGATAGAGTGTCAGCTGGTTGATTGTCATCACAGTTTGTTGGAAAGGCTTATTTCTTTGTATTCAGATGCTTCTCACAGTTCTGTTTATAAACATTGTCAGAAGCAGAGAGTGTTAGGAATCTTCCACTTGAGAGAAAAATGACAGAAAGAATAAAATCATTGCTCGGCTTACCCCTAGTTTCATGCTCAGCCTCCCCTCTTAATACTGTTGGGGATTACTTCTGCTCACTAGAGAGCACAGAGCGATGCGTCAGCACACTGAATTTGTATGAAGTGCAGGGTGTACCTCTCAGTCCTGATTAAAGTTAAGTTGTGTTTCAACTGTTCAACATATGGCATTCAAAAGAGTTGTATTTTTAACAAAACTGGAACTGTTTGTCTGCTAAACTTCTGCCTTTAAGGCAGATTTAACCTGCTCCTGACCTTCAGCCTCATTAATTTTTATAATAATTGAAACCTCTTAATGACTTTGTTTTTGAAAATTGTAAGTATTAACTTCATAAAGTGTATGGAGCTTTAGATTTTTAGTTCAGATTGCAATTTCATATAATTTCAGCTTCCTTTATATATTGTATACTAATAAATAATAACAGGTTGTGTGTCTGAGTGTGTGTTGCATAATGGTGAATGGTGGTGCATTGTAGGTTAGTTGTTTGACAGAGAGATCTTGCCTAGTGAAAGCTTAAAACTCAGACTGGGAGAGCGGGAGCCCTGCAGAACAGGTGAGCTGCCCAAATCTCCAAAGGCCAGGCTCTGACTGCTCTCAGAACAAAGCAAGCGTTTCCCACCCCGATACCTGCCTTACTCTTCAGTCTACCCTTGCCAAAACATGCACTTAAAAGGACTCGGGAAAGGAAAATTTATTCTGTGGAGGAGAGGATCAAACAGAAGTTCATTTGGTTCATTCATGTTTGAAGGAGGGAATCTAGTGTAAATATTTAATCATAGAACTTGTGAAATGACATGTCTTTAAAATGAAATTTATTCCTCATCAGTGTTCATATGAAGAGAGAGCTAGCAGTGGACAACCCGACATTTTTCTTACAGTTATAAGTATAGTTATAAGAAGTTCATAGTAAAGAATGACAAATATGTCAATTTCATTGTATAATCAGTCAAAATCATATAGTTTATAACAAAACTGTTTCCTGCATTAGTTATTATAGTTGCAGATAGGCAATAAAAAGATGAGACATGTTGAAAGTTTGACTGATTTGAAGCAATTTTAGTATTTCTTTGAAGCAGAAACCTTTAAAAGTCCCTTTCTCTTTCTTCTTTCCTTCTGTCTTTCCCCTAATTTAAATTGCTAACCATGCGCTAATTGGAATTGATTGCATGGAAGTTGATTGCTAAAAACAAACCACCTATCCAAGTATGATTTTAGTAATCTTAGGCCAAAAAATCCAGAGGTAGAAAGCATAATGTGTAAGTGAATAAAACGATTTTTACATAGGGTGATGAGTAAATAATTGATTCTGATGATGGCTTGATGAGAAGGGCACAAATAAGGAAATAACTGTCATTTTTGTGATTTATGAACTCTTGATTAAAAAAAAATAAACTCCTGAATTCAGCAACAAGAATGGATGAACACACAGTTCTTGAATTTAGTTCTTTGAGTAAGCAGAGCAGCTGTCTATTGGCCCTCTGCCTACAAATAGGCCTAAAGGAAATAGAAAACAGTAGACAAAGAAGAACAAACACAAGCTGCCTCTCATACACCATCCTTCAAATATTTGGTTAGAGATTTCAGGGGACAGTGTATCATTTTTTTTTTTTAACCAGATAGTGTCTGATGACTTTGAAATGGTTTTAGGAAGAAAACTCTGAAAATAAGGTAATGACTCCTTTATTTGACATTGGTTAGAAAATAAGATGTTCTTATGGTTGAATATTTAGCTAACTGGAGTTTATTACATTACATATTTAAATAAGTTTTGGGATAATTTTTATTAAATCTTTCCTTAAATATATCTAGTACTCCTTGTCTCTAACAAAGATGCCTTGGTGTTAATCCTTTGTTGATGATTTAGGATTGTCATTATGTATGGTCCTTCTTACACAGTGTCTCAATATTGTCCAGAGTATTTCTTTTTGTGTCTTTTATAAAGTCATACTATTAGTTGTCACCTCTTCACTGGTAGTGTCTGTCAGGTCCTCCTTGTAGTTTTTGTGAGTTGAGAAATCACATTACTAAGCTTACTATAAATTCTCTGTTATTTAAGGAAAGGTTGCTTCTGAGCATAGAGGCCTATAAGGAAGTAAGTCGAGGAAGTAATTCAAATGGGGCAGCGAGCTGGGGGTTCATACTTCTTTGCTCAAGGCTGTATTTTAGAGGGTAGAGTCTGTCAAAAGTCTGACTTGTTAATAGTATAAATTACTATATATTGAAAACACCTTGAATGAATAGTTAACTTGAGTTACTTGAAGGAAAATTTTACTTCTAGATTACTTAATATTTTTAATTCTTAGATGCTTTCTTCCATTAATTAAATCACATATTATTAAACACAAGACTACCTACTATGCCTGCCTGTATACATTTCATTATTACCGTTAATCAGTTTCTCCATAGACAATTAATCCTGTTCTCATTCTTAAATGACTATAAATGACTTTGGCTACATCTGTGTTTTGAATTAGGGGCCATGATGTCCCCTTTTGGTATATGTGTTGTAGCCTTCCTCCTTGTGGAGAGAGGGGCGAATGTCATAACCAGGTTCTCCCAGCTCCAGGGAAATGGGAGAAAGGAGATTCATACTAGGCCAGAGTTTTGTATCACTTTTGGAGGTAAATATTTTGTGTTTATAAATACAATTTATAGTATGTGTATATGTAGATATGCATATATATCCCATATACATATACACATACATGTTTATTATATTTAAGGTAAAATTATATGCATCAAATTTGAGTCTGGTGCAAACTCTATTGCTTATTTTCCCTAGAGATAATGCTAGAGCTAATACATTCACATTTGGGTTAATTTCTTGCTGCAAGTTCTATGTAGAAGATAATTCTTTGTGTTGTGATGTTTTGAAAGAATACAAGAAGGTTCTCAGGAAGATTGGAAAGATCAGTAACACTGATCAGTGATACTGCAAAAAGCATTTTTTTCCCTCACTAGAAACACTGGTAAAATGTACATAAGCATATATCTTACCATTTTAAAATATTCATTTTTGTGACATGAAATGCATTCATATTGTTGTATCACCATTACCATGATCCATACACAGAAATGCATGGTTTAGAAATATGTAGTTTAGTTAACTGTCTTGAACAGTAGTTCCAGACTTGCTCCAGAACCCCGGTGGACTAGCCCTTCCTATCAGCCCTGCTGAGTCTGGGCTTAGCCTGTCTCCAGCACTTACCATTTCAGGTGATGCGGAGCTCGGGGATAGTGTTCTGAGCCCTTTTGCCAGTTGACTTTCCTTGGCTTTGCCAGCTGATTTTCTTTTCTCTGATCTGGTGACAAACATTCTCGATAGGGACTGCTTTTGGGTGAGTTTTATATTGCTGAGTTGCTCTAGATGTCTTCCCAGATCAGTCTGCTCTTCCTACCGTTGCCTTTACTCCCTGGTCAGGTTCAGTGCTGGTCCAGTGCTAGTCTTGTCCAGCCTACTTGGTTCAGGCTGGTTAACAGAGACTCATCTGACCATAATTAGAAGTACCAAGCAAGACTTTAAATTCTTTTTTTAATTGAAGACCATGAAAAGTCTGGTGAACAAAGTATTAAATGATATTTTACTTCATTATAATTTATAACCTTAAAAGATGAACATCAAATTATTCAGAGTACAAATACAAGGAAAAATAATAGATATTACTAATATTTGAAAAATAATTTTTGAGTTAGCTATAAATATACAATAGAAAAGAGACAGAATAATTTCCTCTAATAAATTTGACCACATGTTTAAGAAACTTACTAACTCATTTTTGTCTTGTATTGTTACTATATAACGAATCATCATCAAAGCTAATGTTTTAAGAAACCTGATGTCTTTTTTTTAAGGAACTAATCGTTTTATTTATTTGACAATTTTTTTATTTAAAGAGAAAAAACAGAAAAAAGGTAGAAATATTATAGAATTTCAAAAAAAAGATAAACAGTAAGAAATCACTAGTTGATAAATTACATATTGTTCTTTTAGAAATAGTTGTTCAAGTTACAAAATTAAAGACACAAAGTGGACACTCAAGGAATGAGACTGCAAACAGATCTGTTCAACAATCCAACAAGAACTTAGAAATATGGTTATCAGTCCTACACACTTAAATATACATGCAGTTATGTCTTTTATAGCACTTCCTATTTCCTCTTTTTTACAATAGCAATTACACATTTTTAAAATTTTATTTAAAGAGAAGAAAAAAAGCAAAACAGAAAAAAGGGTAGCAACAATACAGAATTCTAAAAGAAAAAAACCCACCAAGAAATCACTAGTTGATAAATTACATATTGTCATCTTGAATGTAGTTGTTCAAATTACAAAGTTAAAGGATACATAGTAGACATTCAAACAGTGAGACTGCAAACAGTTCTGCTCAAAGATCCAACAAAGATTCAGCAATATGGTCATTACTTTACACACTCAAACATACATGCAGTTATAGCTCTTAGAGCACTTTCTTTTCCTCTCTTTTTTACAATGGCAATTACACATTTTGGTTTTATTACACTTATAGTTCTTACTTACTTTTTACACTAGAGACACAATGTGATATTTATGAATATGATTGTTATTTATTTCACTAATGAGGATAGTCTCAAGTTGTCTCCATTTACCTATGAAGGCCTCAGGATCATCTTTTTTATAGCTGAGTAATATTCCATTGTATAAAAATACCACATCTTTTTCATCCACTCTGCAGTTGATGGGCATCTTGGTTGTTTCCAAGGTTTAGCTATTACAAATTGTGCTGCTGTGAATATAGGTGCACATATATCACTGTGATATGACCTTTTCAGGTTTTCTGGGAAAATACCCAGGTGGGGAATAGCTGGGTTGAATGGAACTTCCAATCCTAGTCTTCTGAGAAATCTCCATACTGATTTCCATAGTGGCTGCACCAATTTACACTCCCATCAACAGTGGAGCAGTGTTCCCTTTTTCCCGCAGCCTCGCCAACGTTTGTTATCAGTTGTTTTCTTGATGGCAGCTATTCTTTCCAGAATGAGGTGAAATCTCAATGTTGTTTTAATTTGTATTTCTCGAATGACCAGTGATGGTGAACATTTCTTCATGTATTTATTTTCCATTTGTATATCTTCCTCTGAGAACTGTGTGTTCATCTCAGATGCCCATTTTTGGAGAGGGTCTTTAAATTTGGGGGGCTTGATGTTTTTCAATTCTTTATATGTTCTGGATATAAGTCCTTTGTCTGAGGGGTTGCTGGCTAAAATTCTTTCCCACTCTGTGGGTTTCACTCTGTTGATGATTTCTTTTGAAGTGCAGAAACTTTTCAATAATATGAGATCCCAGTTGTTGATTCTTTGAAGTGTTTCCCATGCAGTTTGCATTTTGTTCATGAATTCTCTGCCTACCCCTATGTCTCCAAGACTCTTTGTCTTCCAGTAGATTTAGTGAAACCTAATGTCTTAAAACACAATTTTACTGTTTTGTGTCACTCTTAGGTTGCTGGTTCCTAGTTATACACACTTATACACTCTAGTTATCCACTTTTTCCTTAGTTTCCATGCACATATATTCTTTTTTTTTTTTTTTTTTAAGTTTTTATCAGTACCAGGGATTGAACTCACAACCACGTGCTTGCAAGGCAGGTGCTTATGCTGCTGAGCTAAATCCCCAGCCTCTGCACATATATTCTTGCAGAAGCCCCAGAATAGCCAACATAATCCCAGAAAAGATAGTGTTTTTAACGAATAATGCTGGAACAATTGATCGTGTTCATGTAAAAAGGAAGAGTGTAGACATAGGCCTTACACCTTTTACATAAATTCATTCAAAATGGATCACAAAGCTAAATGTAGTATATAAAACTTCTAGAGGCACTGTAAGAGGAAATGTAGATGACTTTGGGTTTGGTAATAACTTTTTGGATATAACGCTGTTATGAGTTACTTAGATGTCTTCTCCAAGCCTCGTATGCTCATACATGGGGCTTTGGGAAAGTGACTGCATCATGGGTGCATGGTATTCACCAGTGGATTATATTCATTACTGAAGAGTTTATAGGTAAATGTCGTGTTGGGAGGTGAAGCCTGGTTGGAGTAGGTGGGTCAGTAGGCTATGGGCTGGAAGCATTTGTGTCCCTTTTTCCTCCCTTCATCTCTCTGCTTTCCTGCTGCCATGCCACTCTGACGTGCTGCCCTGGTCTGGAGCCAGCCATATGGATTGAAACCTCTACCAACTGCCAGCCAAAATAAACCTCATCTCCTTGTGCCGTGTTTTGTCCCAGCAACAAAGGGAGTAACTAGGACAAGCACCAAAGACACAATACATGAAAGAAGTTACAAGCAGCTAGCAGTCTTGTAGAAAAACGAAAACTAAAACTGTATGATCTAATAGTTACATTTACTGGAGTTTATCCAAATGAGCTGAAAACTTCAAAAGTTGGAAGCAACCAAAATATCCTTCAGTAGGTGAATGGATAAATTGTGGAACATCCTGACAGTATAGTAGTATTCAGTAGTGTAAATAAATGAGCCATCAAGCCATGAAAACACATAGTGAAACCTCAAATGCATATTATATTAAGTGAAAGAAGTGAACTGAAAGGCCACACAGTATTCTGACCCAAAGTACATGACACTCTGGCAAAGGTAAAACTATGAAGACAGTAAAAGTATCAGTGGTTGCCAGAGATTAGGGAGCCGGGTTGAATAGAACACAGAAGGTTTTTAGGCATTGAAACTATTCTGTGTGATACTTTAATAATGGATACATGTTTGGAAAAACCTATAGCATATAACATCAAGAGTATAAACAGTTAAACTATTTAAAAGGAAAAACTGAAGACAATGATGAAAAGAAAAAAATACAGATTGAGCATCCCTAATCTGAAAATCTCTATAATTCTGAAAATCTAAAACTTTTTGAGCACCATAACATTCAATCAATAAAATCTATAAAAGTATTATAAAATCTAAAATATTTCTGATCTCATGCATTTTAGATAAGTGATATATAACCTATAAAAAGATAGACATTTGCTTAAATATTAAAATCCCCAAGATTATTGTGTCATTGTATTGCTTTAAACTAGAAATTTTACTTTTTAATATTTATTAAATATTTCAGAGACCCCTAAAACAAGAAAAACAAGACCACATAGAAATGTTTATTCCTTCCAACATTATCAATAAAAGGCTAAGTAGTACAATGAAAGGTGAAAAGATTAATTAGCTGCAGTTGGGAAAAAGCATAAAGCTAGCTTTTGCAGTTTTTTTCCACTTTTTGGTAGCACGGTGTAATACAGATTAGAAGGTAGCATTACATTGAAAAGCCACTCTTGGATGGATGGAGTTATGAATTGTGGCCATCAAAATGGGAACTTGGGATGGAGTTGGTTGGATGTGTTGATAAGATGTTGGTAAGATGCTTACCAGGTGAGCATCTGGCACATTCCAACGTTTGGTGAATTGAAAGCTTTAGAATATTTTTATCCACAAGCCACATTAGTACCTGCACACACTCACTCACTTTTAGTTATGGAGAAAGCTCTAGAAGCACACAGGCCTTTACCTGAATTGTACTTAGTTAAGTTCTACCTGTTCTCTCATTCTCAGTAGACAGCCTACTTATTCTGAGTCCCCTAATAAGAGGTGGTAGCTCTTTGCTCTTTGATTTAGCTCCTTCTTTGGAGAATGGATTGAAATATTAAATCCCATTAAAGGATAGTAGAGATGTTTTATGGGATTTTAACTGTAAGAATGTATTTTACCTTAGATTGTTTTGTGAAAGTAGGTATGTAATTTTGTTTTGAGGAATGTTCCTTTGACAACATTGCAGCAAAAATCATGAAAAAAAAATTATGCAAAATTTTGCATGTTATGAAAATATTTTATATAAATCAAGTAAACCAATTGTATTTAAGAAGTTTTCTTTTAAAAGAAGCTTAGGCCTCTTAGAAATGGTAGTCTGTATGATGCTTCATTATAATTTGGAAAATTAGCATTTATTCTAATTTTTGTATTGTACTGCAAACATTCATAGGTTAAAACACATCTAGAGTGTGGGATAAGCAACCATAAAATATTTTTCTTAACATTTTAGAAATGTTATTAATTCTAATGTAAATTAGAAGATGAAGTTCACACTTTCCATTATAACTGATCCTTCATAGTAAAATTAAAATAAAGAAAATACAGAAGGAGTTCTGGTACATTATCATATTATCTGTTCTGTTATTTTATACAGGTATTACCCATTTTACTATCGCCTTTTTTTTTTTTTAATCGGTACTGGTGATCAAACTCATGACCACATGCTTGCAAGGCAGGCACTTATGCCGCTGAGCTAAATCCCCAGCCCTATCTCCCGTTTTAATTGAGTATCTTTGTATCACAGTATCAGTTACTGGTGGAACCATTTGAACTTGTATTTAATTTTCTATGAATATTTAATGACTTTCACCATGGCTAAATTTCCTGTTGAGAATACTATAGTTGTGAGCTAGCCATGGTGCTGGTCTTCACAAAGATTATATTCCTGTGGTGAAAGTGAGTAACTGTTGGGTGGTAGCACTGGGTGATCCATTCCATAGAGGGGAAGACTTGACAGGAGACTTAGGGCAGAAGAAACAGGAAGCAGAGTGAAGACTCTTGAGTGAAGATCTTTGTTTGAGAGTTGAAGGACGTACTCAGACAAATCCACATTTCCTGTAACACAGTGGCTCATCTGTGGTTCTGTTTGGCGTGTTTTTATCTTTCCTTCATTTCATTTCCTTTTCTTTCAATTCTTTATTTTTCTGTCCCATTAACTGTAAAGTTTTGAGAAAAGTTCTTAATCTTTATCATGCTCAGGGGTTAAGGCCTACAACTGACTTTTGGTTTTCCCCCTTGAATTCCAAGGGATGTGAGTTGAATTTGGGTAACTTTCTAGGAGCTGGACTTGGGTGAAGGAGAGAGAAGGGGAGAAGTCCAAAGATGACAGAGAAGTCTGAGGCAGCCTAGGCTAGATGTTGATGCTGGACTTAAACCTCACTGTCCTGCCTTCTTTCCTTGAGGTGTTGTTGGGCCAGGTAGAGTGGTATGATTCAGATGGCTGTCTGTTGTTTGTTGGCCTTTAAGGTTACATGTTCTTTAATACTTAAGAGTGGAACTCTTAAATTTTATATCAACACACTCAAATATTTTCAAATAAAACTTGTCCATCCTACTATAAAGAACTGTAACTTTGTAGTATTAAGAGTTAATTTTCATCTTTTTCTGGCCTACTGACATACTGTTTCTTTTGCCAACTCCAAAAGTTTCTTTAGGAATATGAGTAAAAGTGAGAGGGCAAATGAAAGCACAATGAGTTTCAGGGGTAACAAAAGGATGAATGAAATTCCTGCAGAAGATAAAGTGGGTGGAAGGGCAGAGGTCATTTAAACTCTGGACAAACTGCTATTACTCCGGGTCAGGCTGTGGGGGCAGGGATGAAGGAGAGTTAGTGAAGGAATGTAGTCTCCTTTCAGGAAAAAGTAAAATTTGAGGTCTTAAATAAGCAACTTTACATTTCTCCATGAAGCCTTTTTACTTTGTATGTTTCATTTACCTACTGCATAGCATCTTCCCCGGGGATATGAATACCTGGCAAGTCCAACTAGAGTCTGTACCCGGTTTTGTTTGCTTTCCCCAGGCCTTGTGCCTCTTTTGGGGGAGGTAGGGGGACCTGCTTGCTCCCACCACTGCTCCCCACAGTGTCATCAGGCCTGTGATCTCAGTCCAGCTCTGCGGGAGAGGGTTGCTCCTAGTAGGGCCCTCTGGAAAGTGGCACCTGTGTAAACAACCCCCAGTTTTGTCCTGTGCTGTGTCTTGGTGGTTTTTGACATAGTAGACAAGGAGTCAGGGAAAAGGGAGCTTTCTCATAAGTGTCCTCCACAGAGGCTGCCAGTCTGCAAGTGGGCCCAGTATCCCTTCTCCAGTGGGCTTTATCTTCACAGCAAAGTCGCAACAGCCAGAGCCTGGAGGGCTGCTGCTGGAGCATGAGGATGTCCAGAGTAGAGCTGAGAAGCTTTGTGCATGGAGTCCTGGGCCTCACAGTTCTTCTAGAGTATGTTGATTTCAAGGGCAGAGTCTAATCCTGAAAGGTTTTAACATATTGTTTTCCACTGTAGGAGTTTTGTTTAGAGGATAATAGCAGATCTTATTTCTTCGACTTCAGCTTACCTCCCTGGTTCTTCATTTCCCATTGGTAAAAGGAAAGCAGTAGTAAATATTTTGCTTCTCCCCTGGCTTGGGTATCTTCTGCAGTGCATCCTATAAAGGGAGACATTTTAGGTTTCAAGGTATCCTGTGGGCTTGGGGCAAGGATTCTCTGTATCATTTTTAGGAAAAATGATAATACTGCACATAATAACACTTGCCTAGATGTTGATTTAATTGGTTATATTTGATCAGTAAAGCTCTAGGGCACTGTCAGCAGACCCCTGCCTGGGAAGAGGTTGCTAAATTATTTCAGGTGGCATGAATCCAGTGGAACTCAAGGCATCACTTGTAGATTGAATTGAGTATGTGGCATGCAGAGATATCATTTTCAAGTATTTGGAAGTACTGCCATTTATAGCATTGAAAGATTTCATAGATTTTGAGTCATATTTTTCAGATATTCTCAAAGTCGTCTAATATTCAAGAGATGCTCTTAAGTATAATTAAATTCCTTGACTTTTTAATCTTAACTTTTCTTCAAATGCTGTCACTAACTAGTGTTACTGCATTTTCCATATTCCTCAATTTTATCACTGTTTATTCAATTTAAAAATATGTATTAGTGGGGCATGATGATGTATTCCTGTAATCCCAGCACCTTGGGAGCCCCTTCCTTCCTTCCTTCCTTCCTTCCTTCCTTCCTTCCTTCCTTCCTTCCTTTGTACAGGATGTAGAACTCAGGACCTCATGCTTGCCAGGCAGGTGTTATGCCACTGAGCGATATCTACACCCCCTACCTTGGGAGCATGAGTCAGGAGGATCATCAGTTTGAGCATAGCTGGGGCAACTTGATAAGACCCTGTCTCAAAATGAAACATGGGCTAAGGATATAGCTTAATGTAAATGCCCTGGGTTCAAGTCCCACTATCATAAATATCAATCAATCAATCAATCAATCAAATAAGCATATTATTCTTATAATGTCAGTAGGGAAAGAATTGATTGTAAAAGGCTCAAAATTCTACATATTCCTAATGAGCCAGAGTTACTTTTTCAGGCTATTTTTTGGCAAGGATTTGAGGCCTCCTTTAGATGTGGTTTGCTTTTTCTCTTGTCAGGATATGTGTTTTTTGTGTGTCTATGTTTGTGGTTAAGAAATTCTAAAATATTCTTTGGATTCTTTTTCCTTTTCTTGAGTCAGAAAAATTTCATTCAGCATTAGTAATGGGTTGTTGTTAAATGTTAACAAAGGGATAAATGGAAATTTACCAGTCTAAATTAATGTTATTGAACATCTCTCAGAGTTACTGGCTATATTACTAAGAGAAGGACTATGCCATAAGATTTTTCTGACAGGTGAGTATTTGTCAACACTTTGATGACCTCTAATAACTTAAAAATAACCCAAGAAGAATGTACTTAGTACTTCAATACACTCTCCAGCCTAGGGCTGGGTGTTTGACATGCCTGGGAATTCACTAACATTTTTGGATGATTTGATCTTTTTACAAACTCTGTTATTAATATAAAAAGAGATAGTGCTTAGGAGAGCTTGCCATGCTTGTTACTGCATTATCAGTGGGATTACAAAAATATAAATTAGTTTTTCATGATAGAAATCGGCCAAACCATTTTTGTTTCTCCAGAAACATACATGTGGTGTTAATTTTAACCTGATTCATAGCTCCTCTGATACCGTAACACACAAAAAGCACGAGTAAAAAAATGCTAGACTTACTGGCATTAACTTTCTTGTAGCTCTTGCCAACAAAGAAAATTCTGTGTACTAAATTTGAATCTGGTTTCAAAACAAATGTCAAAATTTTAAAACACTGGCCTTACTGGAACATAAATAATGCATTTAATGAAGCAGATTCCCTGGACTCTCTTATTACTCTGTCAACACATCAGGTAACTCCACATAGTAAAATAGTAAATTTCTATTTTACTATGTGATCTCTCTTTCCTTAGTTTACTGTTGACTGACTGACACAGACAGAAAAGTTTCAGCCCTCTTAAAAAAGTTTTTTAATCACTTTGATTATAGTAAAAATCAAAATAAATTTTCCAATAGAAACTTTAATTCCAGTTTTCACTGTTTCTGTTACTCTTCACAAAGTGGTTTAGATGCCAGAGAGAAGATAAATGTGAGTCCATAGCTCCATGAATCGTATCACCAGTAGAATAGGATAACCAGGCAGGACTGAGTTTTGTTGTGTAAGTTATTTGCATATTAAATAATTGTTTATTTTAGTGTATATGGAACATTAAAGTTGGTTTACTTTGGGAAGTTTGAGATTTGTTAGAGGAAAGAGACATTGTATTATTTTGTTATTAGCAATATGCTGATTTTTTTTTTTTTTGGTATCGGGGATCGAACCCATGATCTCGTGCTTGCCAGGTAGGTGCTTGTGCTGCTGAGCTAAATCCCAGGCCAACAAAATGCTGATTTTGGTTTTGAAAATGATAAAAAACTTGACAGCAAATACAGTGATTTAGTGAAGTTATTTACTTAGAAGTTGCATTAATTCATTTTGATTAACGGATGATGAATATGTCAAGATCAAACTACAGTACTAAAGGTCTTTGGGAAAATGCCAAGAGAACATAATATTGTAGTGTTTAGAAACTTACTCTATTTTATTATACTTGATATTAGGTCTGTTTGTTTTGGTTTATCTCATTTGATAATCCACTGTGAAGTTTTAATTCTCCCTTGAGTTCCTTTTCCTCATAGTTTAAACTAAGGTAATGTAAATTAGAATAAGGTAGAGAAGAATAGAACTGGCTTATACTTTTTGAATATCTTCTTTGTACCAAGATTATACCGAGCAGTTCCTTTCCAATAGTCCTGTAGGATAAAAATTTTTAATTGTCATTTTGCAAAAAGTAATCGCTCAAAGTCTACAGCTAGTTAAAGCAACTAGTCTTTAAACCCATTTGTTTAGTACAGAGGTCTGTGTTCTTTTTTCCCTAGTGTGCTCCTACGATTTGGTTTCATAGAATCACAGATTTGTAGTACTGCTTAGAAAGTTATTTCATGATTAGAATTAAGAAAAAAGTGGAGATTGTTCATTCATTAAACAAATACTTTATATGCCCTTTCTTCCCAGGAGCCATCTCCTCAACTGGAATTCAGGAGAATATATATTACTACCCAAAGACAGGGTGCTTTGTCTTCCTCTTTTATTTGTTTTATTGCCTTCCTGCTCAGAAAGCATGCAATTGCCAGTATTTCAAGACTTTTATTAAAGACTGCTTCAGCATTTCTAATGGTAAATTTTATTGAGCTTTACTTTAGGTGCAAAGTTTAAGTACCTGATGACAACAACATATCTAAAGAATTCAAAGGGGTTAGGTTTTCCTTTCATCGTAAACGGTTTCTCCACTTGTCATGTAGCTGATAGGTGAAATTATTATTTTTATAGCAATAGGCAGTTACCCAGGCTTGAGATTAACTGCCACTTTGGTTTCTGAAGGTAGGTGTTCACTACCATTTTGTTTTCAGAGCTTCAGACAATTGTCACTATGCTCTAAGCCCAAATAATAATTATAAGCTGGCTACAAGCGGAAGACTTATATTCATTTTAAATCGTCTTTTAAAAAAAATGACGCTCTCATTTTCAGATGAGGTGGTAGCCTGAACTATTTCGGCTGCCCAGCCTAAACTCCAGTTCCCATGCACACAGAGGTTCACTGTTTGAGGCTATTAAATGTGTTCTCTTTTTGCCTGGATATGTGGGCACAGGAGAAAAATAAGAGAGCCCAGAACCAAGACCAGTGTCATTCCAGGAAGTAGCCTCCTTCAGGGGTTGGTAAACATTAAGCTTAGCATCAGGCAAATAAAGAGCTTTCCCTAGGGTGAGGACACTGTGCTAGTCCTTATCTTTCTAGCACCAAGAACACTATGTGGCACAAAACAAGCACTCAATAAATATTTTCTGAATGAATGGAAAAATAGCTCCCATTTTAACTCTATCCTGAGGTCAGAGATAAGTGTAAATTCTAGGGGTGGGGACATCGGATTGTTTCTCTTTGGAGTTGACATTGGCCAGCTGCTGTGCTAAGAATCTAATATAGTACATTGTCTCATTTAATTCTCACAACAACCATATAGATATTTTTTCATTTTAGAGATGAGTATACCAAAACTTGAGAACATTGGATACTCTGTTCAAGACCCCTGTCTCAATAGTCGTTGGTGCTCTGGGTATGAAGCCAAGGTGACTGCCTCTGGTACTTCCGCTTTTAGCCAGCATCCTGTGCTCCTAGCTTTCTCTGCTTGGCTGTTGTGATGATAGATGAGGTTTTGATTTTTAAGACCTCATCCCCCGGACTTGAAATACTAAATCTTTGATTCACTTTGGAAAGAATAAAATCAACATATGATTTCAGCTGGGAAATTGGTGCCGTGGGAGAAGTCAATAGTGTTTTCTCTGTGACATCAGAGGAAGTTACCATGGAAATGATTATAGTATTATGAATACAGAATTATAACTTTGAGTAGGAAATAAGCTGCTGAAGGAGACAAAACGCTGAGGAATAACAAAGTCGTTGTCATGAAAATGCCTTTTAGATTTTAGATGAACAAATTTAGCAACATAAATGCCTGGTCTCTTTCAACATTCCTGAGACATCAGTGTTAAATTATTCTTTTTAACTCTCCCTAGATTTGTTACTACTTTCAGAACTTGTTGAAAGTAAAATAATTCCCATGTGTGCCTATGTGTTTTTAGTTTAGCAAATATTTTTTTTAATGGATCCTGCCCTCCCCCGCCCCCCTCTAATCCCTTCTTCAATATATTCCCAGTGGACATAAACTGTTTCCTGGTTTTTGCACCAACCATTTTGCAGAATAAGCTAGTGCTGCTATTTGTTAATTGTTAAAGCCAATTTTGGCAGTCGGATAGACAAAGTAGTAAAAACCAAAATGTAGTTTTTCCAATAGAAAATTTAATTCCAAATTTCATTGTTTCTGTTTCCCTTTGTGAAATTTAATACTTGCAAAAGTGTTCATTTTAAAAAAATGTTGCTTATGTTTTAAACCTCTCAGAGAGAGAAAAGATGTTGCAGGTCTCTAGTAATCAGGAGTGATGACAATCTGTATGGCTGCATGCTATCCTAATTTCCTTATATTTGGGAACTGTTAGTGTTTTTATTTATTTAACTGAAATTGTGTCTGACTGGCTTCTGGGCACATTGAGGACTTCTGTTTTCTTACTGTTGTCATTTTACTTTGTAAGGGCTGAGTATTCTAGACAGGAACCCCAGAGTTGTCCTGACCCACTAAGCCCTGGGGACTTGTCACTTTGCCCATTTCTGTCAGTAAGACAAATTACTCTGGGATCTGAAGTACCTTTCTCACTAGACTACACTGAATCTACACTATCTTCCTAATCTGTAATTAGGAAGGAAATGATGAATAATAATGGAACTTTCTTTTAAACAAAAGAGGTTTTTAAAAATGTTTTTAAAAAAAAGATGTGGGTTGAGGATGTACTATATTGCTTGGGTGGTGGAGAGCTTGTCTAGAGTGTGTGAGGGCCTTGGGTACAATCTGCAGCACTGGAAAAAATACTAAAAAGGAGCCCATAGAGAGTTGAACCAATCAAAGATGTATGTACCAGTGTATCCATTAACAGTAATAATACACTTGAAAGATCGTTTAAGTATAAGACACAAAATTTACCTATACACTGGCTACCTCCCACTCAATGTAAAACCCAGTAAAAAAGTCAAAGCCCAGAATATACCAGTACCAGGAATGTTACCTGTTATGGTCTTTCACTGTCCCATTTCTCTGTCTACTTGTGTTTATCATTCGTCTTGTAAAAAAGTTTATGACATAAATAGGAGAAGTTTCTAAAACATGGTAACACTAGCTGTACCAGTTTTTCTTGTGTTAACATTGTGTTTCTGGCTTATGTTGTAGTGAGCTGCAGTTCATTCTTACCAATGTATACATTTCCTTCCCAATCTTTACTTTGACTTGCGTATTATTTAAAAATGCTTCAAAATTTATCAGCATATGGGATTTTAAATTTATTTTTATATGATTGATTTTTAAGTTAATTGCTTTGTGTTTAGAGAGCATGATCTATATACTGTACTCTTAGAAATCCATTGAGACTTTGAGGCTTACTACATAGAAAGCATTGAAAAATATGCATATGAAAATGTTATCTGTTCTTATTGTTTGGTATACTACATGTGTTCTTTATATCACATATGTTTGAGAATCTCTGACTTGAGGGGTCCATTAATATGTTTGTTGTTTTTATTAAAGTTTTAATCTATATGTACCTGAGAATATTTTAATGTGTGTATTATACTTTCTTGTTAAATTTGAATCATTATGTAGGTGCTTGTTATTTATTTATTTATTTATTTATTTATTGCCATACTGGGGATTCAACTCAGGGCCTTCACACTGACCCATATCCTTAGCCCTTTATTTTAAATTTTTTAATTTTGAGACTATATTTATGCATTATAATCTCTAACTTTTTTTTTTTTGGCAATACTAGGGATTAAAGCTAAATCCTTGAACATGCTAACCAAGTATTTAGTTCTGACCTACATATCCAAACCTTTTAATTTTTATTTTGAGACATGATCTTGATAAATTGTCCAGGATGGCCTTAAACTTGGTGTTCTCCTGCCTCACCTGAGTAGTTAGGTGTGTGACACCATGCCAGATACTCTCTAAACATTTAGCTGAAAGATTAATTTATATTTTTATGATTATTATTATATTTGATGTTGTTTTCATCATGTTACTTTATTGTTTGTCTCACTATTTTTTTTATTCATTTCCTCTCCATATTGTCCTGTTTTTATTGTTTGAATTTTGTTTGCTTGTTTTCTTATCCCTATTAGTTTGGAAGCTAGGATAAAGCTCTTAGCTGTTCTCCACAACTTAGTAGTCCTCTTTTGTTCTTGACCATATACTAACGTACATTTTCTAGATTCACTTGCCATTATAACTTACCATGTGACTCCACTCTGGCCAATCATGTCAACAGAAGTGATGTATGGGGCAGGGCTTTTAAGTCATGTTTATGCCTCATTCACTTTGTTTTTCACCTTCTTTCTGGTTGCAAAAGATGGTGAGACCTCATGGGTTCTGTAAGATCCCGAATCTTTGAATCTGTGTAGAGGAAAACAACTTGCCAGCCAGACATTAGAAATCTGGGGTTGTTTCCTTAGTAGTGTAGAAATCGTACACTTCTTATACTTTTATTGGTACACTTAAATTGTCCACACATAACCAGAGTCTTAGATTAAACCTAATATTAAACCCTGCTAAGTATAATGGAATCAGAAAACAACTCTCCTTTTTCCCTCCTAGTTTACATGCTATCCTCCAAAAAAAAAAAAAAAAAAAGTCTGAGCCTCATTGGTTTATTGATCATTTAGATTTGCCTCTGTGTTGCAAGTCTTTGCATACCCTTTCTCTTTGTGACCAAGGTCTGCTTTCTAGGGTCATTTTGCTTCATGAAGGAAATATCTCTTTTAGTAGCTGCTGGTAATAAATATTGTTTTTAATCTGTCTGCCTACATCTTTATTTTTCTGTTGTTCTTCTTTTAAGTCTAGGTTAATGTATTTTCTTTCAGCACTTTAAAAATGTTTACAAACTTTTGGCCTCCGTTGTTTTTATTCAAAGTCTGTTTTCAGACAAATTATTGTCCTTTTGTTAGATGAGCTGCCTTTCTTTTTTTTTAATAGTTTTTTATTTATCTTTGATCTGCATATCACTATATGCTCAATATATGCTTTTACTTATCTTTAGTATTCATTTTAATTAGTATATTTAATTTGTACATTTGTAAAGATTTACACAAATTGGATGTTTTAATAAAAGATTGTTTGACTTATTTCCATGAAAAATGCATTATATCTAATAAAAAATTTATTTCAAAATATGTAAATCAGGATACATGTATTGGTATATATGTATCGTGCTTAATACAAAAACCCCAGGAGCAAAACTATATATTTGAGTTTTACAAAGGTGTTATTATATTCACCATGAAATACAGAGCAAAAACAAACATGTTTTTTGACATTTAAAAAGATGTATGTTTTCAAGCAAAATATGGATGTAAATATAACTAGGGATATTAAAAGTATTCCTTGTGCCAATATTCCAACAAGTAGGCCTTTCATTATGGGTTAAAGTGTTGAAAATTACAGTAACCTGAATACCAATTTCTAATCATGAAAAGTAAATGAAAGGTGCAAACAGAGGACCTTGTTTTGGACTTTTCCATAAGGTAATTTGCTTATGCAGCCAAGAAAACTGTTGAAACACTGTATGTTTTATCTTGTGATCAAGATAAAGCATTGATATGTCTTATAATTAAGAATCCACTTTTATGTATATTTAAAGGGATATAACATTATTGTAAGCAAACTGTGCTAAGGAAATTTCATTACTTATTAGATGTAGGAGTATCAGATCTATTAGTGAATTTAAGATAAAATGTTAGTATATTTATATTTAAAGGAGTAGCACATTATTCCACATCTAATTTGTCTTATGCACAATACAGCAAGCATTTAAAAATAAAAGGTAGAATTGAGTCATCTTTTCTTCTACTTTTTTTTTTGACTGTTTCTTATTCATTATTTTAAAAGTAAAAAGTCAAAACTAGTTGAAGGCCTTAAAATAGAGGAAATTGTATCTTTTTGAAAAAAAGTAACACATATAGACTAATTTCATAGATTGGGTAGGGTTTAAAGAGATAGAATAAAGGAACAACCTGTTATAAATAAGTACATGACAGGCGCTGGATTTCTCCATTGGGTGAATCAGATAATTTGGATTAAGTTTCCTGCCAACAGAATCTAGAAAAGCAAGATAAAGTACAGAAAAGTCTACTGGGAAGGCATTGGAAATGTTTTAAGATAGTAAAGAGGTGTGAGGTCAAAATCGGTGAATGGAAGCCCAGCTTCTGATCTTCTCATTTCCTGAAATTAGATTAAGGTAATTGCAGTGTATTATTCCCACTAGTATCTGTACGAACATGTCAATATTAGAAGAATATAATATTCTAATTCTCAAGTGATTTTTGTTAACAATTTTGCAAAAACAATGTCTGACAGACAATCAGAAACACTTCAGAAGGAAAGAAAACATTAGCAAGAACCCCAGGGGAAAAAATAGAAAATGGAAAATGCATCAAAAGCCTCATAGGTGAGCGTTGTTTACTTTTTTTCAGGAAAGATTAATTCAAAAGACCTGAGAAGTACACAAGAACAGAGTGAGGATTCTGGATTTGCAAATTGCAGTTAAAAAACAAAAATGTAACAACTCATTGTGTGCATTTAATATCAGATAACCAAAGAGAGAATTAACACCCTGAAAAATAAGTGAAAGAAAATATATAAAATAAAATACGGGGGAGAAGGGAAGATAGAAAATAGAGAACATTTAAGAATCATTAAGAAAAATAAAGGATAGGATGAAATTTTTAAATGTGTTCAGTTGGAATTTTGTCATGTTAGCAGATTGGAGTTAACATGAACCACATAAGTATTGAACAGGCAGTGGCTGCGAATTTTGTAGCATTGAAAAATAACCTCCATGTGCAAACTCAAGAAATCTTGTTAACTCCGGGAAACATAAATGAAAAGAAATTTGCACTCACACGTATCCTTGTAAAAGTGATGAAAGCAAAAACAAAACCTCACGTGTTCATAGGAGGGGCTTTTGAGAGGTGATTGGATCATGGAGGTGTCCACTGCTGAGTTTCTATGTAAATGTGATGTTGAGAGTTGAAGCATGCTTGAAGGAGGGAATTGGAGGAGGAGGGAAAAGGGAGGGTAACATTATAGTCATCTGGTATGGCAAGGACGTGCAACAACTAGAGTTTTCATATGCAGCTGGTGGGGAATATGAATTGCCCCAACCCCTTTGGAGCACTATAATCTATAAGTCTATAATATGCACACACTATGATACAGCAGTAACTCTTTAGAATGTACTCAACAGAAGTACAAACAAAACACATATTCAAGGACATTGTAGTAACACAACTCATAGTAAGTAAAACTTGGAAAGAACTCAAATGTATGCTAAAATGAGATAAATAAATTCTCATATTTATACAGTGGGATACAATGGATCAGTGAAAATTGTATTTTGAAAACTGCTGGTATCCTCATGGATACATTTCACCAATTTAATGTAAAACAAAAGAAAATAGATGCAGAAGAGTATACAGGGCATGCTCCATTTGAATGGCACTTTAGAAAAGCAAACCAAAACCATAATGTCTAAGAATGCAGTTTTAAGTAAAAATTAGGATTGTGGTTATATTTGTTAAAGAGAGAGGATAATTATTAGTAGAATCAAGAGCAATGCTTGTAGCTTCTGGCAAATCATTCTTCTCTGGTGGTAGATATACAAGTATTTCCACTTGTGGTCATTCTTTGAACTGTGCATATTGTTTTCATGCATGTTTCTGTGTTTTATTTCACAATAAAAAAGGTTAAAATATACACTCAAATAATTTTAGTACTACCTGGAAAAATTTTTAGGATTGAGATATGCCTTAACTTCATGCTCCTGAATGTGTCTGTCTGTCTGCCTGTTTTCTCTCAAAAAATATTTTGGAAATTTGCGTGGTACCAGGATGGACTAGTCACTATTTACAAGGCTAGCCCCCAAACAAACAAAGTTATCACCCTTTAGATTGCTTTAGAACAGCTGAAATAAAAGATTATATGAAATATCCAGATGGAGAAATGCAGGAAAAAATACCAGTCTCAATAATATGCATAAACCTAAAAACAGTCTCTTTTGTTCCTTTTGACTCTTAATAACAGCTAATTTATTCCCAAGGCTCACAGATCCGTACTTTTCCATGATGGAAAGAGTTAACTTTTTACTAGAAAACCTATAGTCTGTTCCAGGTCCCAGGCCAACAGACCTTTCTTTTCTTCAGTTGACTGACTGGGCTTTGTGTTGAGACCTTGTCTCCTCATTATATGTAGGTAGAGAGTGATGTGTCCCCAGACAGGGCTTACACTGTGATGATTACTCAGCCATACAATAAGCCATAACATTCTTAGTAACAGGGTAAAGTCTATTTATTTGTCCTAAAGGGAAAAATTTTGAAATGACAGTTTTAGCTTGGAGGCTTAATATCTGTATATACTGAAGGAGAACATAACAGTCCTGGAATAGATACAGGCGTTTATTTATGTTTAAAAGAAAAAAAATCTCACAAATAGCCCTGTGGGGGTGAAGTCCCTATGCTTGGTCTGTTGGAAGCTGACACATCTGCTGCATTTCTGCTGAAAGTTAAAATTTAAGCCTTAACTTAGCTGAGAGACAGGGAAGAAAGGAAAAGAAACTAATATTTATTGAGTGTAGCAGACCTCAACAGTGTTAGATGCTATACAGACTTGTCTTCCTTCAGCTTCACAGCACTTGAAGGAAGAAACTGAATTTCAGGAACATTCAGTAGCTTCCTGGCAAGTATACAACTACACGTTAGTGGGGCAGGCATGGGAGCCTGGCCTGGAGTTATTTCCTATACACCCCACTTTCTGTTACAGCATGGGGTAAAGTATTTAATTTTTTAACATGTCACATTGCACTGATGGCCTTGTGTGATAGAACAAACAACTTATAGGAAAAAAAAAAGCCAACTTACAGTAGCAAAAATTTATTTTGGCTCATGGTTTTAGAGGTTTCAAGTGCATGGTTTCCTGGCCCCTTTGCCATGAGTTTGAGGTGAGGCAGAACATCATGGCACAAAAGTGTTGTAGAACAAAGCTGCTTGTCTCGCAGTAGCTGGGAAGTAAAATGCAAAGGAAGGAGCCAGGGACCCCCAGAGATCAGTTTCCTCCAACTAGGCCTCGCCTCCTAGTAGGCCATTGAGTCTTGAACTAAAGAATCCATTGACTTTCCAAATGCCACATCTTTGAACTCAAGAGCCTTTTGGGGACATTTTTGATCCAAACCATAACACCCTGAAACAGAAAATTTGTGACTCTTGAAAGATCTTTACAGGAGTCCTGGGAAGAGAAAAATAATAATGTACCAGATTTTTGTACCCATTTCCTTCCTGCCAATCTTATTCTGGCTTTCCCCATTTAGACCTGTGACTAAGAGGCAGAAAACTTACTAACTCGCCATGATTTATGTCTATTCTGGTTTGCATGTAGCGCTGGACAAAGTAGGATACCAGATCTTTAAAGGAAAGCATTTTAATGGGACTGAAGTATCAGCAAAACATTAGCTTGAAGTGCTGATGGCATTACCTCATTATGACATGATTGACTAATTGCAGATAGTCTCTTCTGAATTGATTGAAGTGGCATGGGAGAGGATATTGCTTTTGCTTGTGATAAATATTTGCTTTCTTCTCCGTGCACTTGAATGATGCATCAATGGAAGTAGAACGTACTGTATCTTAGACATCTGGAAAACCTCCCACTTGAACCAGTAAGAGTCTCTTCAGAATATGTAACTGTTTAAGCCAAAGCTGTTTTATCTGTACTAGAGAGAGACAGTTTAATTGTATCCTCAGTGGTTTTTTTTTTTAACTTTTGCACTCTATCTGACTATTTAAAGATGTCAAGGTGACTACATAATTCCACTGAAAAAGTCAGTTACAAGTGATACATTGATAAAGTATTTCCTTAGTGACGCAGCCACCAAAATATTGGAGAAGAAAAGAGCATGTGTTTAACACTCCTTGCTGAAAGCTTGCAGTGCACACAAAATTGATATAGGGAATATGGAAGAAATTATTTTGCCAATTTTGGCCACTTTTGCACAAAGCTTTTCATTTAGAATTTATTGAACTATGGCAGGGAGATTGGAATGGTTAAATAAGCCAGAAAAGCTTTAAAGATTTTCAGTGTGTCGATGTTTTTACATGTAGGCCTTTTTCCTGTCAGATTTTTGTGAATTATAATGATTACAACTACATTTTCATTATTTTTGTACTGGGACTAAGGGAAAGGTTTCAGAAATGATTAGAGAAAAACAGTATATAATTTCTTAGTGGTCATAGTGCTACATTACAACAACAGTCTGTATGGGGCCTTTTATTTTTGTTGTTAGGTTTTGCATTTGACTTGAAGGAGTCTAAAAGCACAAAGAACTTGAATGTGTGGACTCTGTGGTTTATAAGTAAAGTAATGAAGGAAATGTAAGATAGTGTGTTAGTGGAATTTTTTCCACTACTATTCTTATGTGTTTTTGGTGCATTAGTATTTTACTTTCAGACTGAATGGATTATGGCTAAACTGTTTCTCTCCAATCATGTCTTTCAGTCACAGATACTGTATTATTTTCCTAGGGCTGCCACAACAAATTACTGAGTAGCTTATAACAGAAATTTATTCTCACACAATTCTGGAGACTGGAAGTCTGAAATTAAAGTGTTGGCAAGGCCATGCTTTTCCTGAAGGCTCTTTGGGAAGGAACCTTTCTTCTTTCCTTCCTTGTTTCGGGTGGGGGCCTTTAATCCTTGACATTCCTTGGCTTGTTACCTGCATTATTCCAGTATCTGCTTCATGTCATGCAGCCTTCTTTGCCCTCATGTTTTTACGTGGCTTTCTGATAAGGACATTAGCCATTGGATATATGGGACTCACTTGGATCCAGTGTGAACTCATTTTAATTAATTACATCTGCACAGACTCTATTTCCAAATAATGTTGTACTCTGAGATTCCAAGTGATTATAAATTCTGGAAGAGGGACAGACACTGTTCAATCTAATACAAATATCCTTCCCTATTTGTTCCAAAATACATTTACTTCTTTGACTGGTACCATTATTACTTCTGACATGCACATGCTGTAATATTTTTATTTATAGGTTCAGATGCCTAGTTAGATAATCAGATTTTAATAAACTTTGTTATTGCTGGAGACTGCTCTAATGAAAAGTGAAATAAGCTCAAGAAGTTGCTTACCTACCCGAGGAAGAGATCTGCGTAAAAATACTACATAAGCAAACTAATGCAAATCTTTTAACTAGAAACTAGAAAAAAGTTTCTATTAGCCCTAGTAGCTTTGGATACTTAAGAAATCCTTTTATGTAAGATAGAGGCCTTGAGGTTTTAAAGAGCATCTTAATTCCTTCTGAGTGGAGATGATAATATAACCAGAAGTCCATTATTGATATGATAGGATATTTTGATAGTCAAGAAAATGTTTGTGTCTGCACAAATTTTATTTTACTACTAACATTAGTATTTTCTAAAAAAAATTATGGTCCAACTGAACCAAAGTTGCTTCAATAACAGTTTCATTTTCACTATTTCTTACACTTGAAGGAATGTGATATTTTTCTAATGGAATCAGAAAGAAAGTAGGGTTTGATGTAGTCATTTTATAGTCAATCTATGGGGAAAAAATACCACTTTTACAAGGTCAGTTACCTAGATTGCCTAAATAAATTCTTAGCACTTTAGTGCTACCACCCTCCTAACGTTCTTACTTTCTCTTCAGAAAATAAGGCAATTATTTCTCTTCTTGGAGAAGTTATCCTTTCTTACATAAAATATTCTATATAAACTGCAGGTTTGAAATCTTTTCAGCTTTGTGACATGACTCTTCCCTTACTAGGTAACTTGAATGACTTGGCTCTCTATGCCTTATATTTTTGGGAGGTCCAAAGTATTTCCTTGTATTTTGGAGGACTCTGGGGAGGAGGTGGGCAGTGGCAAGAATGTAGATAGAGGTACGTGGGAGGAGGCTGGTGTCCTGCATTTTTCTGGTGTCTGTAACCTCAGGCTCCTGCTTCCTGGTTGGATTCCGATTACCCTGTGCAGTTCTCCCAACCATGATTATTTCCCTCTCTCTGATCTTATTACCTAGCACCGTTTACGCAAGTTTTAAAAAACAGAAAACGAGTAAAAACAAAACAAAGCAAAACATCAGTTAGTATTGAGGGCTTAGGGAATAGAGGAAATTGAATTAAAAATAGTCTAAAATGGACAATTTCACACCTTCAGTTTCTGATTTTTTCTTTTTTCTTTTTTTTTTTTTTGCGATACCGGGGATCAAACTCATGACCTTGCACTTGCCAGGCGCTTGTGCCACTGAGCTAAATCCCTGGCGCCAGTTCCTGATGATTCTTGAAAGCTCCTGGATGTGGAGCTGTGACTGTGGTGTGGCTCAACCTCGTCTTTTCCCTACTGTGTCCATCTTTGAAGGCAGGGGTCAGTAGTGGGTAGTCACCATTCAACAACTAAAATATTTAACTATTAGAAAAGACTAATTCTTCCTAAGGGTAATATTTATTTTTTCTGTGAAGCTAAGGAAATAACAGACTACATGTAAAATGTTATCGTTCTTGCCTTTCTCCCTGCTACATCTAGAATAGGTCAACTGTTTGCATTTCCTCCTGTCATTATTTCACTTTGTGTCATTATCTTTGCCTTCGTGTGTGTGTGTGTGTGTGTGTGTGTGTGTGTGTTAGTTCTTGTGTGTTAACCAGGAATTGATCCCAGGACTTTCACACTGAGCTGCATTCATAGGCTTTTATTATTTTTTATTTTGAAACAGCCTGTTTCAAACTGAGCTTGAACTTGAGATCTTCCTGCCTCAGGCTCCCAGAGTACTAGGATTACAGGCATGTGGCATCATTTTATCCTCAGTGTTGAATGAGAAGAATGAAAGAATAACATTTTTAGTTAATGATTGTAACATGTAGGTAAGAAAATCTTTAAATTCTGGTTACAATTTTTCCCTTTTGATTGAAAATTCTAAGAAGCAGGTAACTGCTCATCCGAGTTGTAAGACATTTGGAATAAGGAAGTTGGTGGTCCTGTAACATCACTACTACAAAACTAAGATGAGGCACCTAGAATTTGAGTCAGAAAATAAAACTCTTTATCTCACTGATAATCACTCCCAGGTGTAATCTCGTCCCACTGTTTTCTGCACTTCATCCAGCTTAATTTTTAGGTGATGTTATTCAAGGTATAATTTAGTTATATTCCTCAGGGCATAGGCTTTGTCTTGGCATCTTCCACACTTAGTCAGTGTGCAAAAAATAACAGAACACCTTTTCCTCAGGTAATTAAGAAGCTGGGAATCTTTTCACCACTGGCCTTGTAGTAGGTCGCCTCTTTTCCATGGCATATAGTTAATTAGTGGTTGTTGTGGATCCCATGTAAAGGTCATGAGGTTTAGTCCTCTTTGGGATATCATAATAACACTGTTAAATTTGAATGGCTTGTAAGGAAGCAGGTAGCTGGGGGAAGTGAAGCTGCCTGGACTCATGCCCAGGTCTGACTGATTTCATGGCCTGAGTTGGTTCTGTGAAGCTCTGTGACCCCCCTCCCCCCATTAGGATTGCTATACTGAAAGGTCAGGTCTGTTTGATATGTGCATGAGTAATGTGCTCTGGCATTGCTGATGGAGCTAGAAACACTTTAAAATTGGAAAAGAATTAAAAAATAGAACGTTGCTATAAAGCCATTAGTAGATAATTTGCTCTGAGAGTATAGACATCCTGCAAGAGGTCTGTCATACTGAATGGTTTCAGAGGTAGAGGATGTGTGCCCACCACAGTCTGCCTGCCCATGGATGTGCCTGAGGCCTGGTACCTTTTGTGCAGCCCTTGCGCTCACGTGAGTGCGTTTCCATTAGTTGTCTAAGATTGTTTACTAATACACTTCAGCCCCTTACTGCTATATCCCAGGTAACTGGCTGAAGCAAAAAGAATAACATAAGCTATTACTGCTTTTAAAAAAGACAAACTAGGCTTGCTGTTAGCCATGCTAATGGAGACAGTCTGTCAGCTTTATCTTTGTAGTCTCATCAACTTCATGATTTTATAGAAATAAAAAGACCCTTTCTACATTCCTATTATTCTAGCAAAACCTTGCAAGCCAGTGATGCCCTCACCCTTTTGTTTCTTGTTGACGTTTTTTATTTCAGGACTTTTAGAAGTCTTTAAAAAGCTACTGAAAGCCACCTTTCTCCTTTATGAGAGAGAAAAGCAATTCTGTTTCGTAGTGTATAATCTTTTTAAAGAAACAGGAAGATTGTGTTAATATATGGACAGGAAAATGTGTTATTATATTTTGTACCTGAACATTTTACCCCTTATAAGTCCTTTTGCAGTGGGGCATACTATAAAGAGGCAAGAAAAGGAAGGTAAATCATTAACAGTGAAACTTTCCATTCATATTCAGGAAAGACAATTCCTGCAAATGCTTTGTAAGTTATATTAGAGCAAGGCTAGCTCCGAAATCCAAGTTAATGTGTCATAGAAGTTAATAAAATATCTTGGGCTAGGGATATAGCTCAGTGGCACAAGCGCCTGCCTGGCAAGTGCAAGGTCCTGAGTTTGAGTCTCAGTACCAAAAAAAAACTGTTGTTTTATATTGTAGCTGTTTTATGTTACCTTCGTTTCCATACTCTCAAAGTCTCTATAACATTCTTAAATTTTCAGTTTTCTTGGTTATATTAAAAAATTAAAAATACTCCAAAAAGAAAAAATATTGTCATTAATTATTCATGCATATATTGGATTATACAGATCTCACTTCTTTGTCCTCATATATGACCAGTTTCTCAGTGACTTTTTGTCATTCTCTTTTATAATTGTATTTCAGGTGATTTGAACATAAAAATCAGCTAATTATAGAATCAATTTCAATTATAGATTATCTTCTTTTCATTAATAGGATAAGCCATAAATAACTTTAAAATTATTAAGTTGATTGCACTGAGTCAAGCATATTCAGGGTAAATATGGCAATCATACTTGTGGATTTTCTGCAGTAGTCTGTATGTGAAATATTCTATTCCATTCAACCCCCCAAACCACATAAATTCCATTACTTCATTCAACAAAAATTATTGGAGTGCCTATTGTGTGCCAGGCACAGTTCTAAACACTAAGGATACAACAGTAAATAAAACAAGTATGATCCCTCTCTTCACTCAGATGGTAGAGACAGATAATTAACAAAAATAGGTATCTAATAGAATGTCAGATATTTATGATACCTATGATATTATGAGTACACACTAAATGAATTGTAAATGCTATGAAGAAAAAGAAATCAAGGTAAAAGAATTTAGATAGCATTGGGCACATGAATAACTAATTTTGTCAAGCCATGCACCCTGTCCTCTCTGGCACCATATTCCTAAAGAGCAAGAGTAAGAGGCTGACAGTAACAGAGTCCTAAAAGTAAGTAGAAGGTGAGTGGATTTTAAAACTGGACAAGATAAGGAGTTAGAATTAGGTGGCTGAGTAGATGATTGTATACATTGTATTCAATGATGGGGGACCTTTTGGAGCTTTCAGTGATAACAAATAGCCCCCTGCAGCATGCATGCCATGGGTTCGCCACCACTGATGGACAAGTGTTGGGGGACTTTTACAAGCTCAGTTATCCTCATGTCTTAGCTTCCACCATTATTTTCATTACTTTTGGACTCTGAAAGATTTTACTGTTTTTCAGGAGTGAGGATTTAAAAGCTTTCTTTAAAGTTTTTGTTTGCCTGAAGAGTTTTGGATCTGAGACATGAGACAGGGATGAAGGGAAGCTGAAGTACTAAATGAGAGAGAAAAGAAACAGAGTAAATTACACAGAGAGGCTGTTATTTTCAGTATAGTTCCCTGGCTGGAACATGAACCACAGCTCTGTGGGTTTTTCTGTTTTGTTTTGTTGCCTTTATTCTGAAGCAGCAGCAGCAGAACTGGCCCACCACGGAATATTCAACCTAACACGGTTTTGTGGTTTAATTGCAGTAAGGGAGGAAAGATATTATAGTTCTTGTTTGTAAAACAACAATAGTGGAATAGATGATCTATAAGTTTCTTTCCAAATTTAATACCTCAGAGGACTGTGGGCTCAAACAGTTGGAAAGAAATACCTGGCATCCCAATGGAAAGACTGAGTATCCCTGCCCAGTACGTCTGAGAACACTGAGGATTCTGTGATTTTCCTGAGTGCCTGGGTTAGGCTGCATTTCAGACATAATGTATTTTACTAAGAAAAGAATTCAGCACCCTCTGGTCCCTAGAGTGAGTGTGTGAATAAAGAGAAAAGAAAGGGTCCCTGGCAGGTGAAACTCCTACTCTAGCCAGTGCTGGGAATGCTAATAGGTTCCCAAGCCAGCTGGGTATTTTTAAAAATTGTTTACTTGTGTTAGAGTTTACAAAGATGATGAATAAGTGTCTGAAAGTGTTAGGTTAAGTGTTTCTGTGTGTTGTATTAAAGTTTATGAAGTTGAAAAATAAAAGCATATGTATGTCTCTGTCATTTTTACCACAGTAATTTTGTGTACGTGTGTGTGTGTGTGTGTGTGTGTGTGTGTTTAGCTTTTTCATAGTATACATGAGGTGCTTTTACTGGATCTTATTTACTTAAGTAAGCAATAAGCAAAGACTGAACTAAATAAAAACAAAGAACAAATGAGGGAAGAGCCCCAAGAGCCCCAATCCTGGATAGCCAGACTCTTCTTGTTTCACTGTTAGTCTGCATACTAAATGTTCATCTCTTTTCTTTCCGCTCTTTGGCTTTGAAGACCAGCACAGATGTAGCGGGTGACAGGCAATTCACTGGAGTAGTTAACATTCCTCCAGTTGTGGCAGTGTGCGAAGCTTTAGTGTTATTATTGTAACTGGCTAATTATGTAATGTCAACAATTCAATGAGGTGGAGGCTGAGTATTTATATAAGTGAGACCGGGAACACGAGCCTTTAGACTCTCTGGTTTGGGTACATTTTTCTTTCCAAGTTTTTAGTTTAACTCTTTTTCTCTTCTGTACCACTTTATGGGTAATTTCTTCCCAAATTGACATACTATGTTGGAACTTGGAAAGGAAAAACTCAGTTAAAGCTTGGGTTGCATTTTGCTGCATTTGTTTCTTTCACCTTTGCTATTGCGCAGCTGGTCTGGCTTTGATTGTTCAGCACTGAAATTTCTGCTTGCCTCTCCATGCTATGGTGTGGCCTGGGTTTATGCAGGTTTCTTCACCATCCATTTAAGGTGTTTGACGTATTCACAACTTCTTCTAAGAAGCTTATTGCAAAATGGACATCTCAGGGAAGTGCGTTTACACTGTCATCCACCATGAATGCCAAGGCTTCTGGTATGACTTAGTGGGTGGAACATGTCTTAGGGGAAAAAAATACATAATTCTGACAAGATGCTTTTTGAAAAGTCCAACCAGCTGTTTCCAGTAGAACACTGTAAAATTTATTCAAAGTAAATTTTGTTTCACTTGGAAGCAAGCTTAGTTCAAAGAATGAACTAAAGTAAACAGTGAAATTTAACTTACTCAAAGTTTGTGAAGCCTTGTCTTTGAATAAGGCAATGAGGAGCCTTCTTTTCTAGTGTCGAGCTGTGCACCATTCTGCTGAAGCTACCTTCATATAACCTAAGAAAGGCAGGCAAGCTCCCAGAGACATGATATAAATAAGGCTCTATCTCTGTGTGCAATTGGACTTTGAACTGTCCAGATGAGACTTTTGGCTCATGGTTCACATAATGTATTAGTTCTCTCTTGCTGCTGTAACAAATTATAGCAAACTTATAACAAACATTTAAGCAACACATTTATTGACTTATGGTTCTCTAGGTTAGGGGTCTGAACCAGAAACATAGTGTAAGCCAAGCCACATTACTTTGTACTGGCTCTAGAAGAGAATCTATTTTCTTGCTTTTTCCAACCCCTAGAAGGATTCTTTTTATTTTGGTCCTCTTCTATTGTTAAAGCCAGCAAAGCTGCATCTCTTTGGATATTCTTTCTGAGTCACATCTCTCCCCAACTCTGAACTCAGCCAGGACTGTTTTCTGAAGCCCATTCAAATAATCCAGGATAATCTTTCCATATGAACAGTTCCTTATGCCACGTGAAGTGTCAGTTTCACCATTTCTAGGGTTTGGAAGGTAGATATCTCTGGGAATTCTGGGAACATTATTCTGAGTAACACACATAGGTAAGGGTTACTTGCGATACATTTCTCCCAGAACTTCTACTGTTTAGCAAGAATACTACATTATTAATGGAGTAATAATTAACTTAGTGTTATCTGAAACTGCCGTACTACAGAATCACTTCTAAGGGTATAACACATTTAAAAAAATTTTTTTTATACTGATTGTATATATAACAGAAAGGGCAGTAAAATGGAGGCAAACCTGAGACATTAGGGAATGGCAAAGACATGCTTATCACACACATCTGGGTTTCATTGTGTTGATTTCCCCAGACATTCAGGAAAGGCCTAAACCGTGTAAATTTTGGTGCCGTAAATCCTCATTCATACTCTGTCTAACTTGCTTTGGGACTCGTGTTGCCCACAATATGTCAAACCAAAAGTGTTGATGTTCTAGAGCCCTTTCGTTGGAGTCTGGTCCCAAACCTTAGCTTTACTGCTAACCTTCATAATCCTTCAGGTCTCTTTCAGCTCCAAATTCCTGTGATTTTATGCCTTAAAACAGCTGTCAAGCACACAGTTACCAAGTTTTCATTAAAAGAAAAAAAAATCTCTTAGGAATATTGCCTGAGAGAACTAAGGCTTTAGCACGTTTATCAGCTTTGTGACTGTGTGTGTATGTATGCATGGGTGTTCATAGTATACATACATTTATGTAATATATATATATATAGCTATATCAATTAACTACATATAGGATATATTTCTCTTTTAACTCTAAATTCCAGGTAAACCTGCATATATATATATATATATATATATATATATATATATATATATATATACAATTTGAAAAATATAAATATCTAAAAGCATTTTAATGAATACTTAGTTCATATTAAAAATAGTAGATCAGACAGTTAACATAGTTAAAATGAGCCTGTTTGAAATATAAACTTATAAAGGACCTTTCATCAGGCTATAATACTTTCAGTGATATAAATGTATAAGGTGGATGTCTTTTTTTTTTTTTTTTTAATTGGTACCGGGGATTGAACTCATGACTGTGTGCTTACAAGGCAGGTGGTTATGCCGCTGAGCTAAATCCCCAGCCAAGGTGTCTTAATCACATTCTTATTACTGGGACAAAATACCCAACATGTACAACTTGGAAGACAGATTTATTTTGGCCTATGGTTTTAGTTTGTGGTTGACTGGTTCCAAGGCAGACTAGGATGGTACAGGAACATGGCAGAGGAAAAGATTCTCAACCCATGACAGCCAGGAAGCAGAGTGAAGGAAGGAGCCAGGGAGGGAGATTACTGTCCTAGGTCATGCCACCAGTAGCCTGGCTCTTTAAACTCCATCCCACCTCCTCAAAGCACATTAAGCTCAGAGCTCAGCAGTGGATTAATACACCACTGAACACAGTGCTGCCATAATCCAGTCACCTTCAGAGGCTGTGCCTCTGAACACTTCATGCTTTGGGGGAAATAGTTTAGGTCTGAACCACATCTTTCTGCCCTTGACCCCCCGGAGACTCATATCCATCTCATTATACGAAGTGTATGATCCATCCTTAAGAGAGGTCATGAGTTCCATCTCTGGTACAAGAAAAAAAAAGTTACTGAAGTTTTAATAGCTTTAGCCTTGCTGGGAAGTCAAACTGTCCTCTGAAATTTAAGGCAAATTCTTATCAATGAACCCCTGTAAAAAAATAAAAAATTAAATACATCCAAAATACAATGTAACTAACCCAACAGTGCTTGGAAGAATTGTAAAAATTGCTATTTGTTGTTTCATGTGGGTGTTTAGAAGGAAAAGGAAACATGCATCATTGAGAAATAATGCCCAGAGGAAAAAGCGACCTCTGAACTCAGATCTGCTGTTTTCTGTTCAGCCATTGAGAGATGGTTAGTCAATCTCTACTTAAATATTTGTTGTTGCTAGAAGCTCATTATTAGCAAATTCTTCAATTTTTTTCTTCCATTGAAACGTACATGATCTTTTTGGTTTCCTTCTGCTGTTTGACTTTTCTGCCCTGGAGATGTAGCTCCATTATGTCCATGCCACAATGTTTTGAAGACTTATCTCCTGATGTGTGTGTGAGCCCTGGAATCAAACTACACCAATTACCAGATGTGTAACTTTGAGTAGATTATATAACCTCTTTGCACCTTGGTTTCTGCATCTGTTAAATGGGAATAATAATGATACTTATCTTATGCACATGTTGCTTAGTATATGTTTATATGTATATGGCACATTGAAAATACTCAAAATATGTTGATGTTGTTACTAATTTTATTTTCCTCCTTTTTTCCAAGATTTAAATCTTTCAAGTCCTTAATGAATATAGTCTCTGACATGATTTCTAGGCTATTCACTTGACTAGTCACCTGTCCATATTTAAAGCCCATTTTACCAAAATCTCTTTGAAATTATATGGAACTGAATGAGATGTCATGATCAGTCAATACAAGTATGTGAAAGGACTATCTCCTTCCATGATTGTCACTGGCATCTTACTGATTTTCACAGCAGCTGTGTTAGCCATGGCTTGTATTGAACTTGTAGATAGCAAAAGCCCTTAAGTCTTTTTCATTCAGTTTGCTATTAAGATACCTCTTAATAGCAAACTGAATACCTTACCTGTTTCCTGTACCTGTACAAAAGGTTTTAAACAATGAAATATATGCTCCTCTCAGTAAATACTTGGCCCATATTGATTATCTGGTAGCAATGGAAGTTGTAGGAAGTGGAGTGATTTAGGGTCTATTTGGAAGTTAGATCCAGGAGGCTTAATTGGATGTGAGTGGTGAAAAAAAGGGTCATGGTAAAAAGCTCAGTCTTTCCTCTCAAGCAGCTGGGTGAATGGTGAGGCTACTTACCTGAGATAGGGGAAAGTGGTAGATAATATGGCTTTGGTGGGCAGGGGGAAATCAAGAGGTCTGTTTTGTACATGTCAGCTCGAAGACATCTGGTGGACATTAGAAGACATATGAAGTGAGAAGTTATAGCTCGGGTCAGATGTGGGAGATATTGTGTAGATCAACACTTCTTTTTTTTTTTTTTTTAAACTTTTTATATGAGAATCATTGAGGAGCTTTTAAACATACATAGGCTTTTGGCCTAACCCCAGAGATGTTTAGTTAATTGATTTGGTGTGGGACCTTAGAAAAATTTAAAGGAAAAAGAAGAAATGGTTCCCTAGTTGATTCTCTCATGCAGCCAAGGTTGAGAAAGGTGTATATAAATGATTTTAAAAGAAGGAAGTAGGTGAGATCATCTTGGGAGTTAATGTAAGTAAAAGGAGAGAATCAACCATATTCCAGTGATACATATTTACAGCATCACAATTCAAAATAGTTAAACTCTTGGAAGTAACCTATATGTCCATCAGTAGATGAATGGATAAAGAAAATATGGTATTTGTGCACGCAGAGTACCATTTTGCTGCAAAGAAGTTTAAACTTAAGTCATTTGTACAAAAATAGAAGCAGCTTGAGACTATAATAAGTGAAATAAAGCAGACACAGAAGCTTAAATATCACATGCTTTCTCTTATATGAGAAACCCAAAATATAAAGAACAAAATAAATGATAGATAATGAGAAAGATGGAGGTAGATCTTCCTCACATGAAAAGGTAATTGAGACACAGAGGAAGCGGGGAGGGAAGACTGGGAAAGGGAATGAAAAAAGAATTACGGTACGTTATACACATATACCAACTCCTCATAAGGAGTGTAATCATTATGTATTGCAAACATGTACTGATAAAAATAAACTTTAAAGAGAAAAAGATGGTGCCATGGAGCAACTGAGAAAGAACCAGAAAAAGGAGTCCAGGAAGGAGACTGATCTTTGATTCCCTGCAGCTCAAAGTGTGGTTCCCACAGTCATTCCATGACCTGGGTACTGTGAGAAATACTGAACTGCAGGCTCCATCCAGACCTTTAGAATCAGAATATGTGTTTAACGAGAACCCCAAGTGATCCCTGTCCTTCCTCTTTTAAAGTTTCAAAAGTGCTGGTTCTTACTTTGTTATCAGGATTGAGCTGTTTCAGGTATGAATCTAATGTCTTCTCTGTTTCCCTTTCTTCCCCTTTCTTCCTCCCTGCCATACACTGTCACCTTGTTACTGTGTCTCAGAAGTAGCTTGTAAATGGTTTAGGTAGCTGGTTGTTAGGATCACGCTTTGATATCCTACCTTTTTATAAAAAGTAGTAGATAGTTTTGAAGGTGACATAGCAAGTGACTTTCACATAGTTCATAGGCGGCATAAATTAACCCCTCTTCAATTGAGGGAAGTTAGATATTTATTAATTTTCCCCAAGCTAGCCCTCCAGGCTCCATGATCTACAGTGTCACTGAATTACAAGTTCCTAGACAAAAGCACTCAGAGTGAAATCTCATCAATTAACTGAGTCACACAGCCTTGTAGAAGCAAGGAGGATTATTGTGGAGACAATTTATGCCATGTTTATCTTTTCTCTCTCTTTTTTAAACAATTGGGTGTATTGTGTTCTGTTGCTCTTTTTTTTATATATCCATAAAGGAACTTAGCATAGCAAACTAAAAAGTCTGTGCTTATTATAAGAGAGAGAGAGAGAGAGAGAGAGAGAGCGCCTGAGTAACAATTTTATTTATGTTGTATAGATACTGTACTAAGGCTTTAGAGTAAGTTATTTAGTGTAAGTGAATAGCAAGTGGGAGTAGGAATAGAAGGGTGAGTTTTTATAGACAATAGTTGGTTATACTTTTTCTTCTTTTAGAGGTAATCTTTATGGTTAGTAGAGAAAAAAATTACAGGAGGCTTCAGTTGCATTTAAAACATTTTCTTAAGTTAAAGACTGAGGATATACTGTACTCCTTTATTATTATTTACCTTTGTAAAATTATTATTGTTATTGTTGTTGTTGTTGTTTTTGGTACGAGGGATTGAGTTCATGACCTCACACTTTCCAGGCAGGTGCTTATGCCACTCAGCTAAATCCCTGGCCCTGTAAAAATAGTTAATAAAGTAATCTTATGAAAATGTATCACAGCACATTAGAATTTTACACACTGCATACAATTTTCTCATCCATTTTCATTTTAAAATAATACCTATTGATTAAAAAAATAAACACATAGATATACCTCCTCTTTCTTACTGTACTACTTTCCAGAGATAGTACTTATGTTTTCTGTTGTTTAATTTTACTGGTTATCAATACAATCTCAAGTGATATGTTTCCATTTCTTACTTTCTTGGTCTTACACAGTTATCAATTTCAGTTAAGTAAGTAGTAGAATTTAGATGGCTTCTATCTTCCACCTCCTCTTCTGCCTGACTCCTGATTTTTGTTCAGTGTATTGTTACTTCAATATTGTCAGTGTTTATAACATTCAGTTGTATAACAATAATTAATTTTTCTTTGATATGTGTGGAGATTGAGTCTAAAAATGGCAGTTCTATAAAAACCAGTATGATTATATAAATGTGATTCACTGCATTGTGGTTAGATCTAAGAAGAAGCAAATGTGCTATACTTTGCCCCTCTTTTAGGTTCATTGGATTTTCTTTAAATTTATTTTCCATTTCTTCCATGTCTTTTAGATCCTGTTCAGCTGTCCATCTTTTCTGTATTATGTGTCATCTCTCTAGGAATCATCTGTGGTTTTCTATTGGAGGGAGGCTAAGTTCTAAATCATGTTTCCTTAGAAATGTAAACACATTGTTATGGTTTAGATGTAAAATGTCCCCATTGTCCCAAAGCCTCATGTGTTAAGCGGTTGGTCCCCAGTGCAGTAGTATTTGAGTTAGGTCTCTTGAAACATGTTTGGGTCATGAGGGATTTAACTTAATCAGTGGATCAATCTGTTGGTGAAGTCATAATTCAAAGGCATTATTGGGAAGTGGTAGGAACTTAGGAAAGGCCTAGTCAAAGGGAATGTGTCATGGAGGTTTGCCCTTGGGGAAATTATCTAGCTCTTTCCTTTTTTGCCTCTAGCTTTGTTTCTGCTTCTTGGCTGCCTTGAGGTGAGCTTTGCTTTGCTACATTATGATATTTCTGCCTTGTCACAGACCTAAAAGCAGTGACGCTGGCTGTGGACTGAAACCTCTGTAACTATAAGCCAAAATATCCTTTGCTTCTTATGTTGTTAATCTGAGATATTTTGTCATAGCAACAGAACTCTATCTAGCACAGTAACACAGTAACACTGCCGAGAAGTCGGATTCTGTTTCTACGATGGTAAACTCATCTGGCCCAAATCTTTTATAATTTTTCCCTTATCTTTGAATTGTAATGAAGTGTGTCTGAATAGGTAGGTGTCTTTTCCTTTTCATTAATCCTGATGGCAGTTCATGTGACTTTTTTATCTGGTGTTTTTTGTGTGTTTAGCCCAGGAATATTTACTTCCATTTGTATGTCTTTCATAATTCTCGAGGCCGGGGATTTAGCTCAGTGGCATAAGTGCCTGCCTGGCAAGTGCGAGGCTGTGAGTTCGATCCCAGGCACCAAAAAAAAAGTATATTCTTTCATAATTCTCTCATCTCTATTCCCCTTTCTAAAACTCACTTTAGATAGATATTAAACATTTTTTAGAGCAGATTTTCATGTCTCTTAGCTTTTTTGTCATTTCTTTAATCTCCACTTTTCCCATTTGTATTGGGATATATCACATAGGTCACCATCTTGGTCTTTTGCTCTGTCCTATAGATTTTTCAGTATAGACATTAAATTGTTCTGATTTTACCTAGCTTCATTCTTCTAGAAATTCCTAAAATATTCTGTCATGCTAATGAACATTTTACCTGTATCTAGAACTGCTATAGATTAAAAACAGACAGACAAACAAGCAAATAAAAACCTTTCTGTTATTTCAAGATGACCTTGGCTAAGTAGGCATGTAATTTAAATGCATGTTTAGCCTACCATTGCAAACTACTGCTGTGATTGCAAACCACTTCTTCCTTTGTTTTCCTTGCCCTAGTAAAATAACAATAGTGCAAATAGACACCAGGTCAATACTTTGAGTTTTTCGTGATTGGTACCTGCAGGTAGGTACCATAGCAGCTGCTTTACTAATCACCGAAGTACTAAGGCCTTAAAGTATAACACTAGACACAGATTTCCAACTTGAACAGAGACTGCAAGATATGAAAGGAGAAACTTTCTTAGAGTTGTGTTGCAGGTGACAATAATTGCCTAAAGAGAGGAATTGGTCCAATTATTTCAGCAAATATGTTTTAATATTTCACCACCCATTAAGTGATTCAAGAAAGCATAAGAGACCATCCTTGCCCTCAAAGGGTTTACAGTCCAGTAATACTAGAGTATAATCAAATGCATATCAAATATACTATGAGAGGTACATTAAAGCCAGCAGAGAACTACAAATAAATATTTCTGGGATTTAAAAGGAGACTATATGTCTGTGTTAAAGAATAAGAAAGGGCTGTGGAAGACAGTAGAATTTTGTGTAGAGGAGATGCTGTACTTTTGACAAGTGGATGTGGGGCTTGGTAAAGAGAGCTCTTTGAGTAGAGAGAGTGGCAGAGAAAAATGCCAGGCATGGGGAACATAGGGTGATACCAACTGACCACAGTTAGAATGCTGGGTACTTGGAGAGGAGCGTGATGCTTTTGAAATCAGGAGTGTTTGGAGTGGTACAGCTATAGACACCATAGGCTTTGAGAAAATAGTTGGGATCACAACGTGGGGATCTTAAGTGCCAAAGAGAAAAGTTTGCATTGAGTTTGAGAAAGAGGGAATTGGAAAAAGAATTGACAGACGAATAATCTGTTGAAATTATATGTTCAAAAGATTAATCTAGCAAATCTGTATGGATGAAATGAAGTAAGAGGCAACACAAAAGTAGTCATTTAGCAAGTTGATTCTTTGCCAGATTGGCTCTTTGTATGTGTTTGGCTCTCAGGATAAAAGGATGAATGAGATCCAGTCACTGCCTTCAAGGTGGTCATGGCCTGTGAATGTGAAAAACCAATTGTATTGCCAAAAAATATTTAGTCTTTTAAAAAAATATTACCCAGGTGTAATATGCGATAAGATGTCTAAAAACTATGACTTAATATTTTGCCATAGCCAAAAATATTCAGCTTGTCAGTTTTGCAGTTGTTTTAAAGTTTCCTTTATTGTGAGCACATCAAACATGATCTGTTACTGTTGTATGGAATATATATTAACTACTTAAAAGTAGTCTCAGATGCACACATTGATTTTTATATTCTTTGCTATAGGCTTAATCATATAGAAATATAAAAATATAATCTCTTTATATAAATGGTTCATTTTGGTTGAAAGTACTTGTAATTCAAGTCTTACTCCTTAAATTTTTTTTAGAAGAAAATGAGTGTTTGATTTGGGCTTGTTAGAATTGTCTTATTTAGTAAACCTTTTTCATTTGAATTGCTTTAAGTTTTTTTTTTTTCATGATTGGTATACTTGAATTGGAATACTTTTGGGTGGAAGGGAAATTAACAAAACAGCTTTTTTTGAAGCAATAATATATCTATTAGTAAAATTTCTCACTGTAAATACTATAGGTATTTCTTTTTCTTTCCAGTAGAATTTCTTGCAGTCTTTTAATAAAGAATGCAGAGTAAAGGCAATTAGTATCTTCAAGTACATTTTAGTAACATAGACCATTTATAAAGTATATTCAAAACATCATTCTCAAAGATGAAAAATCTTAGCTGGAAGAATTGTACAGTTATTGCTACAGTTTTTTGTTAATCTTTTTCAAAAACCAAAATTCTAAAGCATATACTCGTATAGTTTTTTATGAAGAGGATTATGTTACTATAGACCTTGATTCTACTTCATTCCATAGGATTCATTTTTATATCCTCATAATAAATTTATTTCAAAGAAGTTGTTATTCTGAGGTAATTATTCAATCTTTACTCTGTAATTGACATTAATTACTAGTGGGTTAGACCTTTGGAAAGCAGTAATACATACATGGATTATACATTGCTTTTCTAACATAACACAAATAACCAGATAAAAGGCAACATGGCTGCCTGACCACAGTTGAGGTCTTTATCTGCTGACTCTGTTACAGGTTATGCTGGACTTTGGAGGACTGAGGCTGGCTTGATTTTGATTTCTGTAGGCTAAATCGTGTTCCCTTTTTCTCCTTTTCTAACCACCCCCACTTGCTCCTGCTCCTGTACCACATTACTACTCTTACTCTTGACATCCTGTCCTTAAAAAAGAAAGGACAAAATCATGTAGAATAGTTTTGTTTTTTTTTTTCAAATAGTTTGATTGCTAAAGAAATTATAGTATTACTAGTATTACTAGAGATCACAAGTCTATTCCTTTGCCTTTGGGCAGAACCAAACTTGTGAGATGGTTCTATTTTTAAGTCTCCATTGAGGGAGAGGAGATATCATAATCCATTGCAATATTTAACAACCTTCTCTGTTAGGAAATTCTTTTATCCAGCTTAAATAATGCATACATCTGTCTAAACCTTTATTTTTTTTTTTCTTCAGTGAATATGAACTGGTCTTTCTCTTTGCATAAGACCTTCTCATGGTACTTGAAAACTTAACTCTCAACACTGCCCCACTAGTGTATCTATTTTTGCCCCTTGCATGTCACAATATTTTCCATCACTTTTATCATCCTTATCCCTCACTGGTGGCTGCAACACAGCTCCTCTCTTGTTTTTGTTAATGAGATTCAGAGTAGGCTGGACCTCTAGTGGAGAGGATGACAGGTACTAAGTGTAGGGCCAAAGTATAGCAGAGACACTACACTAGTTAGATACACTGCTGTGTGTTTACAGGTTTCTGTCTGTTGGAAAAGTAGTCATCCTTCTAGACAGTGATCTCCAGACCTCTACACTTCAGCTTCCTCTTCCTATTTGGCCATTCTGCAGACTGCCAGCTAGTGCAAGTTTTTCACTGGGATACTTTTGTATCTTCACTTCTGTGTCCATATATAATCACATATCTGGTATATTTGGCCATTTCTCCCCCCCCCCCCGTTCTAAGTACTGCTACTGGTTTATAGTTTTAAAACTCTTTATACTGAGGTAAAGTTTGTATCTGTGAGTTATGGCTCTTTATTGTACACTCTGATAAGTTTTAATACATTTCTGCATCTGGGTAACCAACATCCTAGTCAAGATTTAGAATACATTCATAGTCTCAGAAATTTTCCTTATACTTCCTGTCACTCATTCCCTACTGAGCATGGGCACCTATTCTTCTGATTTCCATCACAACTGACTTATGTTGCCTATTCTTGAGTGTTGTATAAACATAGTGTAGCATTTATTCTGAATATTTTCACTTAACAAACATTAGTACTTTATTCTTGTTGTTTTATGGTGCTGGGCATTAATTAAACCCAGACTGCATATATCCTAGACTGTACCAGTGAGCTACATCTGCAGCTCTCTCTTTTTTTTTTAACTGTTAAGTAGGATTCCATTGTTTAATATCCTGTTGGTGGATATTTATTTTCAGTATTTGGTATTAAAGTGCTGCAATGAGCATTTTCGTAAATGTCTGTGTGTGGACATATTTTCTTTTCTTTTGGATTAATAGCTAGGAGTGCATATATGATTAAAAATTAGACAGTTATGATCTCCAACTAGCAATATATGTGACTTCTAGCTCTACAGTTTTCACATTTTCTGTTGTCAGTCTTTAAATACTAATCTTCAAATAGATATGAAATAATATCTCATGTGTTTTTATTTTGTGTGATTACTGGTGATGTTGGGTCCCTTTCATGGCTATATTTATATCTTCCTTTTCAAAATATGTGTTCAAATGTTGAGCCAGCTTTTGAATTAAATTGTTGATTTGTAGGAGTCTTTGCTCTTCTTGATTTGATTGCTATGTCAGATATAAGTATTGAAAATGTTTTTCCCACTCTGTGGTTTACATTTTCTTTTCTTCATGATGTGTTTTGATGAATAACAGAATTTTTCATTTTTGAGAAGATTGAGTTTATCAATTTTTAAAGTTATGCTCACCTCTACCTTATCACTGAGATATTTTTGTGCTAGAGAACTTAGAGTTTTAGCTTATATATTTCATTATGAGATGCATCTCAAATTAATCTTTCTTCATTATGTGAGATAGTGGTCAAGTCTCAGTTTTCCCCCTTTGAATTTCTAATTGTTCAAAAATCCTCTTCTGAAAAGATGTGTCTTTTCCCCTCTTGAATTTCCTTGACATTTTTGTTAGTTGTCCATTTATGTGTGGGTCTATTCCAGTGTCATTTTAATTCTGAAACTATGGACTGTCTTTCACATTTAATATTATGTTTAAATTACGTGAGAATACTTTCTCCAGGGTATTAATGAAAATATTGGACTAGAAAACAGAAACCAGATAGTTGAATTTGATTGAGGCCTTACCTGACCTCTTTATTGTTGAAACCTCCTTCTTTAGTGTTCGTTAGTGTTGAAACACCCTTCTTTCTTCTCTGTGTTTCTGGCTTCCTATAAGGATTAGTTGCATTACCTGCAGAGTTCATGGCACATGGTTATTCTTCTTTCTCTAGTCCCTCATTCCCAGCCCTCAAGGGTAGGTGGGAAACCAGCCTGGGCAAGGGCAGGGAAAGGGCAGATTCTTTGCCAGGAATCAAACTGTTTTCCAAATAGGTAGAAACCTGACCTTTTACCAGGAAAAGTTTCCCCTCCTGCCATGAGTCCTCAAGCTAGCAACTCAAGTTACTGCAAGGAATTTTCCCAATAAATTTTTCTGCTCTCTGCAAACAACCATCATAATTATTAAATATGTAATGAAATAGAAAACTAATATTCAAGGCAGTGAGTGACATGAATTTCCTGCATTGTGCTTCAGTGAATTGCATTCTCAATAGATATCTTCCCTTACAGAAACTCGTAAGATTTGTCTTCTTTAATGATTTGTCTGTCAATTGGGTACTCCCTTTTAAGGCCATCCAAAAAAAGGCTATATATCAGTTACATAACTATTTTCTCATAACCACCAAATGAGTTTGTAAGGAAAATATTTGTTTGCTGTGGTTTGCTACATAATTTGTTTCACATTTTTTCAGATGCCAGCAATTTGCATAGCATAAAATGCTCAACTGCCTGTTTCCAGAATGTATTATGCATTTATGCAACTGAGATACACAAAGGTGGACACCAACTAGCGGTACTTGTTCACATTTCTTGAGGTGTTTCTGTTGCATCTTAGTGTGCCCCAGGTTTCCCAGAAGCCTTAGAGAATAGAAATGAAATTCCTGTTAGTACTCCTATTCCTCACACATCACAGAATCCAGTGCCTAAAATGTACTGTGCACATAGGAGGCACTAAAGACAGTTTCAAAAATGATGGAATAGCGGTTTACTATTCATGAAGAATATGTGATCGTATATATTGTGCTACATGGTCAAAGCTAGAGAACCTAACTATAGAACTACCTTTCCTAATGATATAGTATCTTTCTACTTACTCTTCCATATTTTAGCACTCACCCCACTAGAGATAACATTCATTTTTTCATTTATTCACTCAGCAAGCATGTTTTTACATACACCAAAGTAGGTGCTGGTGATACCAAGATGAATAATGGATAGCCCCAGCTCTCCAGGAATTTGCAATCCAGCATGGGGAACCAGGTGTAAACTGAATGAGAAAAGTCCTTAATAACGGCTATAATTAAGATGCTCTGGGTTTGCATAAGAATAATACCTTGATCAGACTTGGTTGAGGAAAGCTGAGGAGGCAGTTTCTGAACTAGGCTAGCCCACTTGCCTGTGAAAAGCTGTCCTTTTACCTAAACAAGATTCAGAACTCTGATCATGGCCTTATTTATACCTGATTCCAAACAACAGAAGCATTATGCTAGCATTAAACTAGACAAAAATGCAAGTGAAACAAATGTATAGTTATCAACTGTGAATGTAGAGTGAAATGTACATACAAATCCGGAGTACCCTTGAGAGGGGAGGTGGAAAGAAAGATGGATTCTTCTGAGTGAAGTTTGGTGGAGGAGGTGTATTTGAGGTTGGAAGTGATAACAGACTGGTTTCTTTGCTGAAGGTGGAAAATAAGAGATGGAACAGTCCATTCAAATGGAGCACTATTCAGTTTAAGATTTAGAGTACTAGTTTGATTGAGACGGTAATTGAGAACCATCTCTAGATTGCAAAGACATCAATGATATGTTCAAGACTGTACCAGGAATTACTTCTGTTTACTATGATTATAAATTACTGGTTCTTTTCCTACTTCCTCGCTCCTAGCCTTTTCTGTTTCCTAAATGTAAGTGTTTCCAAAATGATGCCCCATGATCTACTTTTCCCTCCACAGCACTACCTTTCAATCAGGGCTCACAGGTGTCACTGCAGCAGCCTGCATTCTTGATCCAGTATAAAATTGGAACCCCATCTGAGGTAGAAAAAAATCATTGGCTAGAACGAAAGCTGAAGAAAATATCTTTGGAAGAAAAGAGAACACTGGGATGTAGAATATGGACAAAAAAGAATAAATTCGAATGAAGAAACAGGTTTTTTTTTTCTTTCTCTTGTTGAGAGGGGCATGTTTTTTTCTTAAGCACTAATTATTTTCAATTGCTGTCCTCAAAATGCTGGTAGATCTAAGCTAACTTAGATCTTAATTTTATGTGGCAAGTCTGAGGTAGAGGGGAGGTGGAACTTTAAGAAAATGATCATTAGATAAAAATTCTGGACATAATGCTTTCCACAAATAAATGATAAAGGAAAGAACAAATAAAAGATGGGACTCTGGGATTATGGGATTCTCAGTTCTTCTGATAATACTTTGGAAAAATAGCTTGTAAAATCCTTGAATGTTTGTTGTATTGAAGTTAAAACATTTTCAGTTATGGCCAAATCAGATTTGAATGAGTTCTTTGACCCCATCTTGAGAACAACACTTAAGATTTAAAGAATGAAAATTTTTATGAAATACTATATCTTGATGAAAATTTTACTTTGTAGTGAAAAGCCAATGTTTTACTTTGTATTTCATTATACAAAAGAGAGCTTTAAAAATTCCTAAACCTATTTTGCTGTGTGATACTTTGTGGTATTTTCTGTTACTATGATTTCTTTGTGTCTTGGTTCTTTTTGGAAAGTTTTTGAAAGTCAGTTTGGAATCAGGTTTAGATATAACTCAATTATTAAGTTGTACACATTTTATAGCACTTCCCACCATTAAGAGTGTCTTCTAGATTTTGTTTTAGTAGGTCATTGAATCTTTTTTACTTTATGGAGCAATAAGAAATGCATGAAGGAATTCGATTTTAGAGAGGCTGTCTTGCATGTATATATCTGGGCATTGGCATTTAGAGTCCATAAAATAAATTGGCAGTGAATGTTTTATTTACCTGTTAGAATTGCAGCTAGATCATCAAGTAACATTTTTGCCAGATATATTGGAATATACTTGATGGCACAGAAATGAAAGTATAAGGCATTTAATCAAAAATATTTGTGTGCAGACTGCATGAAGATTTTAATGTCTTATATGACAATCTGCATGTATAATTTAGAAACAGATTATTCAAGAGGTAAAGCTTGTCCACTGTCATGCTTTTTTATGAGCAAAATAATTCGTTGTTACTGAAATTATTTTAGAAGTGAAATTGTTATAATACTTTGTCCAAATTGCCAAGCTTTTTGATGAAGCTGGCAGCATGAATGACAGCCACACACCCAAGGTTAGACTGCGGCATTGGTTTCTCTCTTTTTAAGCCTCACTTTCATGTGCAGCCAAGTGAAAGTCTCCAAGTGAAATGTAAGCTCTGTGGATCCTCAGGAGCCTCGGCCTGATGAGAGGATCCAGAAGAAAAGCAGCAGTTTGGAAAGGCTGCTGAAGGCTCAGAGGGCAGAGGGCCCGGGTGATGACACGACTCACAGACCTTTCTAACAGATCAATGAGAAGGCCTCACCTCCTTGGACTCTGGACGTATTTTACCCAGAAGAGTAGTCCTGGGTTTTCAAACCAATTGTTTTGGCTTTATCCTTCAGATGTTGCAGAAGGAAAATGTGTTCTTTTATTGCTCTTCCAAGTCGTTTAACCGTTTATCCTTAATCATCTGCAGTCTGTGTGGGAATAAGTCTTCTAAAGATCACTGAACTTTGCTTGATTTGAAATCAGAGTAGAATCATTTTATTTAATGTGGGAAACGTTCTTTGGAGAAACTTGACACAAACTGGCTTTTTAGTGACTTAGAATTTAATCAAAAGAGAACACCATAGAAAAACATTGCCAGATGTACAAATGTCTGTTCATGGGTTAGATTGCCATAAGCTGTGTGATTCTTTCTCTGTGGTTACTGATCATTGAAATAACCATAGCAGTCAACATTTTGCAAGCCAGTATGAATTAATGAAGTTTTGGTTGCATCACAGGGATGTAACCTTAGGCTAGCTGTAATGTGTATCATTGTTATCATAAATTTTCTCCTTGCCACTTGTTCTGTTAAGAATGATGATTTTTAGAAGCATTTTTAATAGGTTTGCTTTGTGGAAAAGTTAATATAAGTCCATTAGACCACTGGTGTGTGTGCAAGCGATCTATAAAGAAATAAATTCCCTTATTTCCCACATCAGCATATTACAAAAGAGCCATACTGTGGGTCATTTGGAATTTTACAGATCTCTTCAAAGAGCAGTTCAGAATGGTTTCTCTGAGTGCTAAAGCTGTATCTTGGTGCATGAATTTGGCTGGCATGCTTTTGGGCAGACTGGGCCAAGTAGAGCTAATTGAGGTAGGGAAAAATCGAGAGAACAGGCCATAATGATGAATAGAGTTATTTGTCAGTGAGTTTGTAATAGGATTTTCAATTAATTCATGCAGGCTTCCAGTGCCTTACATTAGCCCTGTCAAGATGAACTACTGCCACATCTAAAATGCCATCCCCTATTAAACGGTGCGTGTCGGTGAATTTGTAATTTCTTCTGTTCAACCAGAAGATGAATGGATTCTTCTTAGAAAACAAATGTGCACTTCAGAAATGCACATTTCAAAATCTTGAATGTTTCCTAGGAGGAACATTCTTTGCATTGTTATACAGTGAATATGTATTAAAAATGCAGTTGTTATATGAATCCATCCAAAAGGAAAGCGTTCAGCTGGGTAGAGACAGACACCACAGTCAGGTGTCCCATTTCACTGGTGACTGAGCTTTTTACACTGGGTGGTGGTGGTGGTGATGATGGTGATGATGATGATGATGACGATGGTGGTGGTAGTGGTGGTGGCGGTGCTGGTGCTGGTGCTGGTGGTTATAGTGTAGTTTGTACACATGGCCTCTGAATGATTTGAGGAGATTTATGCACACAAATTTGCTAAATCCGCCCAACAGACCAAATTAAGAAATTAAAGCACAGAGAGCTTAACCTGCCCAAGATCACACAGCTAGTGAGTGTCTCCTAAGATTCAAGCTGTGGAGTCTCTGCTTCCAACCAGCTCACTATCCTGCCTGATCAGTCTCATTAGTTGCATTTCAGGAGTTGGTTTAGTTCTCTTGTCTATTGTCTACCTCTCCCTGACAATAATACTTATTGCTGTATTTATTTACAGCTGTTCTTTCAAACATATCTTGGGAAATATTGTTAAGCTGTGTTAACTAGGCTTGAAGAAATACATAATACAGAAGAGAATGTAGTGAAGTGTAGATGAGACTTCAAGAAATACATAATGTAGAAGAGAATGTAGTAAAGTGTAGGTGAGGATGGGCCACAATCAGAACTCTTCCTTCCACAAAATTGGGCACTGAATGGACTATGACCACAGCTCATGACATTATGAAGGACGAGAATTCCTGGGTGGCATTTTTTTCCTGGAAGAACAGGACACAGCAGGATCACTTAGACAATTATGTCAAGGCTGCATAAGAAGAGTTGTGTTATTAGAAGCCAGATCTGAAGGCAGGATCCAAAAGTTAGAGTGCTTTTAAGGGTATCAGTCCTTGTGGGGAGGTTCAACTCCTGTCTTTCAAGGATGTTAGTCTCTCCAAGCAGCACTAACTAACCTCAGCATCACATGAACCAAGCCAAGGCTTGCTGACTGCCAGTAGCATTTTGAGAGCAAAAGTTACTATTCCTCTTAAGCCAGACAAAAATTAACAATGAAGTTTGGCTTATAAGTAGACCAAACTAAATCTTTGACTAGAAAGCACACTACTTACTGAAAGTCATATTACGAATTTCTGTTGCCATCAAGGAAGGTATAAAACTTTGTTCTACATTGAAGGGAGATGGAGAGGTAGTTGTTCTACCTATTGATCTATTTTATTGGAAAAATTAAACTTAAAATCTAGTGGTTTAGGCCTGTGCCTTTTGTACATTGTTGTCTGTCTGCCTGCCTGCCTTGTGCCTGTTTTCCGTTCTACTACCAGACTCATCTGTCTGACATGTGGTCTTACCATGCACATCTGGGCTTCAAACCTGACACAACAGCCTAATGTCATGAACATGTCATTCAAGGCCCTTCATAAATTGGCCTCTGCTTGCTTCTCTTATTCTTAGTACTCCTTAATTCTCAGACTGGCACATTGCATTCTTTATAAACTCTAGTCCTTCCACCATGTGCTGATTCTTGCTGATGTGCTGATTCTTGCTTCCATGTTCTTGATAGTGGTGTCCCCTCTGCTTGGAAGGTTCTCACTTTTCTTTTTATTCATCCGTTCCAGCTTTGCTTGGCTGAGGCTAATGTGTCCTTTAAGACTTGGGGGAAGTATTTCCTTTTCCCATCCCCAAATGTCAGAGTTCTCCCATTGTGCGTTATCTATATTGTCACATTGACCACCCTGTATCATGATTATTTCTGATGCCTTATCCTTTAATGAAAAGAACTGTGCTTTATTCCTTTTTAAATTCTTAGAGCTAGTACATTCCCTGGTAAAGAATAAAAGCTTACAAATGTTTTCTGGATGAATGAATAATTGAGTAAGGACATAAGAAGTTGGAGCCAGTAATCTCATTCAATGAGTTATTATAGACCTGTTTGATTTATCATATATCTTCTGAATCAGTGATAGGCAGCAGTACTCTAGAGAGGCCAGAGATAGTAAATGCTTAAGAATGAGTACCTCCAGAGCCACTGGGAAGTATCATATTTAATCTGTTTGATGATTACAATACCTTGGGGGTGCATACAACTTTAAACCTGTTACTTAAAACATAATGCAGTGCAATAACATTTAAAACCCCTTTTCTTAGCTGCTCAGGCTACCAGTGCTCTCTAACCAGGAAAAGGAAAGATCTTAAACTGAAAAGCTGTTTGCACACTTAAAAACAGGTTGTAAACTCTGAGAGGGCAGCACTATAACTGTCTCATTCACTGTTATGCTCCAGATTTGGGCATAGGGTAGATCCTTAATAAATAAATTCCTGTTGAATTCATGAAAGAATAAGATCTCCTGCTCACAATAAAAGGGGTGTCATGAAAAGATTTGCCCCAAATTCAAACTTTGATTTTTATGAATTATGCTTAAGAGCTGTTAGCATACTGCTGAATTGGGTTTCTGTTCTTCTCAGCACTTGTTTATCCTGATGAAAGGAGTACTTAATATAGAAATTAAGCTTCTTTTAAATGAGTGTTTGAATTTCATACCAGGGAGTCAGACTCAGTAATCATATATTCATATACTAATATTCCCAACCAAATGAGGCAAAAATTTCCATTACATTAAAGGTGAGAATATAAGGCTACATTGAAGATCCAGGCATACCCCTGTTTTCTTATTCCCGGTAGATGTTTGTTTTGCATTTATTGGTGGCATATCTAAATAGTTTTTTATAATGTAAGATTTTCTTTACAGGGCAATGTTTGGATTTCCCTCTTGACTGTAAAGTTATATTTTAGAGAGGTGTTTTAGGGCTGTTTTTTCATTAAAATCCATCTTTTTCTTTAAAGGGTATACCTCAATTACCATGTGCCAAAGCATTATACAACTACGAAGGAAAAGAACCTGGAGACCTTAAATTCAGCAAAGGTGACATCATCATTTTGCGACGACAAGTGGATGAAAATTGGTACCATGGAGAAGTCAATGGAATCCATGGCTTTTTTCCCACCAATTTTGTGCAGATTATTAAACCATTACCTCAGCCCCCACCTCAGTGCAAAGCACTTTATGACTTCGAAGTGAAAGACAAGGAAGCAGACAAAGATTGCCTTCCATTTGCAAAGGTAAGTGGAATTAGAATGAAATTTAGCAATTCTTTTGTGCCTGAAATATGGCTGATACTGCCTTTTGCAGAAAGATAATTTTGTGTGAACCATCTCACTGCACTTCTAAAAATACCTGGCAACAGTCTTCTTTAAGAAAAATAATTTTGCCCATAGACTTGTATGAGATAATTTTGGTTGATACTCACATGGTGGTGTTTTTATTTTCAGAGCCTACATTTATTTCTAAGCTACTTAAAGGGTATATGTGGCATCTAGGAATTTTAAACTACTGAATTATGAATAACAAATGAAGTATAATTATATTATGTATAAATGTATTTGTTTAAAAGCAGAAAGGAATATATTTACTGAACTGATAAAATGGCTTTGAATTTTAAAGCAGAATATTGTGTTTTTGTAAAGAAAAGCTATAGAACATGCATTTAAATAGACATTTGGCATGTTAGAAAGGGAGAAGTATCTGAGGATCAATCTAAACACAAATTCAAGATGCTAGGTGGATGTTACTTGAATGTGCAATTTATGGATCTAAGCAGCCAGCCACTTGTGTAGAAGTTCATAGTTTTATAACTATCTAAAAAATAAAAAAAAAACAGATTGACTAGTTCATGAGAACATTGAATTTGTGTACTAAAGATGTGCCTTAGCATTTTTATTTATCTACTGTTGAAATTTGAGCCCTTTTATTGAGATAGAAAATTAAATGACAAACTTAAAGGGATTGGGGAAACTCATGCTTTGTTGTTTCTTCAGGATGACGTTCTGACTGTGATCCGCAGAGTTGATGAAAACTGGGCTGAAGGAATGCTGGCAGACAAAATAGGGATATTTCCAATTTCATATGTTGAGGTAAGTTAGCGTATAAAATCTTGAATTGTGTTAATACTCACCTTGGTAAACATATCTTAAATGTGTAGTTGGTCACAATGCAAAGCACCAGGAGTGTTCTCTTCAGGATCACTGGATGGATCAGGAAGAATTCCTTCTTCTGCCCTTGAATTAATGACGACTATGAAATGTTTGAAACCCTTTCATGTCTTGTTAAAGGTATCATATTCCTCCTGTCCATCATCTGACCTATTTCCAGACATTCTATTTCATTTGCTGGCTTTGGGATCAGAAAGTTAAATAAATTCCTGAATCAAACGGAAGATTTATGAATTTATTTGTATACTTATTTCTTCCATTAATGGCCACATCCGAACTAGAATAATGATTCATAGAGTAATAAGCAGTTTATTTATTAAATAAATGAACGACTCTCAAATGCCAGTAATTTCTTAGCCACTCCCTCCCTTTTTAATTACTTAATGTTATTTAGAAAAGTTGTTGTCACGCTTCACTTAGTGAAGTCTTTTTAAAGAGTATCATCAAGTAACATGGTTCTGTTATTTTAAAGAAAGAAGAAATTATGGGGCTGGGGGTTTAGCTCAGCAGTGTATTGGCAAACACAAGGTTCTGAGCTCAATCCCTGACACCAAAAAAAAAAAGAGAGAGAAAAGCAGAAATTAAAAATGAACTAAGAAGTTATACTAGATCTTTATTGTATCATATATCATAAACTGTTCTTTTGTAATAATCATTCTTTGCTGAAAACAAAGTTAAAGACACTTTGAAAGAATGAAATGACCACAGCCCAAACAAGGTTATTGAGGTCACAGAAGGTGGAAAGATACCCGTGTGATAGATAAATGGAGGTTAATCGAGAAATGCAAAAGAGGCATTTTATGACAGGAAGAACACCCAGGCAGGGTGACTAAAATGTTCAAAAGCCAAAATGTAAGAGAGAGTGCATTGGTTATTTGGGGAATTGAGAGTGATTCTGTTGTTTAAAATACCAAAGCATATACCTTAAGCATGTAAAAAAGAAAAACCACTATCACTTGTATTTTGCCATCTTTTTATCTGATTCTGAAGGTTAAAATGACAAATTATGTCATTCTAGCTGGCACTCAGTTTCTTCCTTAGGCAGTGAGATTACCAGAGTTTTCATAAAAAAATCTAACTTGTCTACCGTATATTCATGGGAAAGTAATTCAAACCACATACAAGTCTTGAGTTTTATCCATACCCTTCAGATGTTTCTGGTTTTTGAAATATTTTTCCTTATTTGAAAGTAAACAACAGGAAAAAGAATCCTTCACAGGCAGTCTTTTTTGTACATTATTTGTATAGTCTAAATGTGGGTCATGGAAAACTAGAGGCATTTCCAAATATTTGAATAATTACATTAAAGATCACAAACAATCACAAGATTAGTAATGAAAGCCTGTCTTTACTTGTTAGGTATTATCAATATTACATGCTGACGCTTAGTTTGTGTTGCATGAAAAGGCATAGCTATATTTTTGTTATTTGGTAGGTGAAGATCGTACAGATAGGCATTAAAAGATCTACCCACAGGAAGTCCAGAATCACTTCCAGTCACTTGAGTCATTAAGATTATTTACTCTGACTTAAATTGGAAAGGTAAACTTCTACCCAAGTGGAAAGTACTTTCATTCTTTTTCCTCTTTCTTTCAAATGAGTATTTTCCTTTATTTGAATCAGAGTTTTGCTAGCTAAGAAAGATATGGTAAACAAATCATCTGTCTTAAAGAGCCTGTGAACTTTTCTTTGATGTCAGGCCATTAGATTGGAGCTCCTGGTAGGGAGCAGAGCATCTGGGGATTAGTGACACCTGGCTCAGCCCCCAGGGTATTGAAATAGAGGCAGATTTCCATTGGCCTACCACAACCCAGCCATTTCAAGTGTTGAGTGTCTTGCAAGGCAGTTTCAGATATGGAAAGGCAAACTATGGAAATCAAAAGGAGGCTTTTCTCCTGTTTTATAAACCCTATTTATAATTTGCCCACGTTAGGGCCCAGACAGACCTGAATATAAAAATAAATCATGATAAAAGTTCACTAGTAAGTAATTCTTATATTTTATAAGCAGACGTTTAAATCTCCATTAATGTTAGGTACTTGGATGGGAGGTTTTGTTTATTTTAACACTGCTTCCCAAACATAGTTATCTTCAGAGCTTTTGAGAAGATCAAATAAAATAATACACTCAAGGGGTTTTGCAGCTCTATGTCTTATATAAAGTGATTTGGAGCTCACATTAGACCATAATTGAGATTGTGCCAAAGTATAGTAATTTTCAAACAAAAGAACCATGCCATTATGTGCAATGAGGAAAATATATTCACAGTTGCATTCTGAGTCACCAAAGCCGTATCTTACCTTACACAGGCCCCCGATAGAGGCTGAAACTTCCCTTGGCTTCTTCTGGTTGGTTTTGATAATGGAAATGCCCAAGAGACTTGGTTATGGCACAAGCTCTAAACTGGATGAGTCTGGCTGTAGCATTATGGGACTGGATTGGCTTAGTGATTCAGATATTGAACTGTGGAACTGGGGAGAGAAGGAGGTAAGGGAGATCAAAAGACATCAGAAATGGTGATGCAAGGATTGGGGATGGGGAGAATTGAGGTGGTGAGACATGCTGCTGGAATAGTTTACCCTCCCTTCCTGTCTTCCTTTCTTTATTTCAATATCTCATAACTGTAGTCTGTGATCTCTATCTGCATTGAGTGAGGGGATAAAATAGGAATAATATCATGGTTTGCAAACAAATTTCCTATTAAAGTGAAATGGGTTAAATTAGAGATAGAGAGTCTCTGGGGTTGGAGTTAGTGAATAGCAGAAAGAATTGTTATACAAGTGGCCCTGAGTTCTGCCACTTGGAGTCCTTGTTTAGCTCTTATGATGAGGCTTCTTTTGTTTTGATGTCATTCACCTTTTGTCTTTCGAGATTCTCTCAGCAGTCTTCTCTTTGGACATGTCTTGGACGTTGTGGATTATATCTATTTAGAAAAGCTCTTCCTTGGCCTTGGAAGTTGTGGATTTTATTCTGTTTAGATAGGTCTTTGTTGGCTTGAGCAAGTTGAAAAGCAGTGAAGGGTAAAAGTTTCCTGGGGAAACTCGGGGAATTCTTGAAGACACAATACTAGGATGTTTACAAAAAGGGTGCATTTATCAAGAAATTTATTGCCTGCTTCTCTCTGTTAAAAAATAATGAGTTTTTTACACAGTGGGATGGAAGATTTTAACAAGTCCATTAATTTGGAACTGACTCATTCAATTTCAGCAGTCATTTAGACAAGGATGACACAATTTTTAGCAGGCAAAAAGTTTGAATGAGGTAAGTGCTACATATAGGATTTTGCATGTTTTCCAAATGTGGTATATTGTAGGATTATAATGAACTACACATCTTCATTAAGTTTCTCATCTTATTTTGATTCCTAGTCATTTGTTTGACATATCACTCACCCAAGTTTTTCAACAACAAAAATATTATTTAGCAACTTGCTTCTTTGCCATAAATAATATAAAGATAAGCCTTCCTTGGCATGACGTGTAGTGGGAGTGCCTCCTAGACAACTGTTCTTCCTCTTATTACTGCCAGAAAGAAGGGCTGTTTACTTGTTCTTTAGATCTCAGTCCAGATGTCATCCTTCTGACAGATTTTCCCTCACTATCTTGTCAAAATTAAGTCCTCCTCACCATTTGCTTTACCTCAAACACTCAATGGTAAGGTTGGGTGGGGGGGGGGCACAGACTCTTGAGCTAGATGACAAGGATTCAGGTTTAGACTCTACCACTAATAATGTGAGTGATTTTGGGCCTGGTCTTCTTGTTTTAGAAATAAAGAGCCTTTTGTATTGGATAAATTAATTCCAGTGACACTTAAGAATAGTGTCTGGCACCCTGTAAGAGCTTTGTAAGTGATTGCTATGATTAGTATCACATTATTCCTCCATAGCACTTTGTTCTAACTATTCCAAGTCGTTGTGGTGACATTAGAAGGGAGCCCCCGAGGGCCTTGTCTTCTTGGCTTACCTCTGTCTCCTGGGGTTCTCACACAGTGGGCTCTCAGTAAATGTTGTTCGAATGACTGAAGAGCAGTCTAAGAGCTTGTAGAAGAAAAGTTTCAAACTAAAAAACAACTGGGATTGTAGATTTTTGCCCATTTTTTTCAACAAAAGTCATCAGCTAATATTTCTGTCATTCCCTACTGGCCGTATATTTTGTTACTGGTGTATCTTGGTCTTATTTTTTTTTAAAATTTTTTAAATTTTTTGGTACCGGGGATCGAACTCACGACTGAGCACTTGTAAGGCAGGCGCTTGAGCTGCTGAGCCCCCATATCTTGGTTTTATATCAGGAAGTTACATTCCTCAAAGTCATTGGGTCTGTGTGACCTTAGTGAGAGCACTTTCTTTCTTTTTTTAAACTAGGGTGAGTATTTGGTTATGTCAATTTTAGAATTTTCCCAGACCAAAATAATAGTAGCCATACCGTGTGGAATGATCTTACAACTGCTACTATTTATTTGTAGTATAGACTCCCTGGTGGGAAGGCAGAGCTGGGGAGATACTGGCCAAGGATATACAATTTTAGTTAAAAGGAATCTGCTGGTTATGGGATAAAGTGTATTATCAAAATTAACAATGAAAAATCAAATGTGTAGAGCTCAGCACAAATGGCCTTAAAGTTATAGTTCTGGCTTTTTCTTCTATGAATTTAGGGTTACTGAAAGATACTCTCTATGTTCCATGCAAGTAGCAGAGATTGAGGTATGTAGTTTGAAATTGTCAAAGTGACCCTTGGAGAAGCTAAGAATAGCAATGTTAATTTTATTTTATTTTATTTTTTTAACTTACAGGTTTTCCTTTAGAGAATAATGACAGCAAAGGGGGGCAAAATAATAGTTTTTGATATAATGATCAAAGAGTTGATTGAACTGCATAAAAAAATCTATTGCTTATATTTTTGAATTTTTTTCTTTAAAACTAAGAATTATCAGTGTTTATAAAACAATTTAGAGAAATTGTTGGGAAGTTGGAAAGAGAATTAGTATATTGCCTAACATCCAAATTTCTCCTTCAGTTATGAAGTACATTAATTTTTATAAGTGGAATTGAGAGATATTATTGAAAAATCAGTAAGGGAGAATGACTGTTGCCTAGCACCCTTTTTTCTCCCTTAATTCTGACTAACTGAATATACTGGATTTGCTTTCGAGCAGCACTTTTCTTTCTTCAAAACACTGTGGGTTATGTCCCCTCATCCAGATATTCATACCTTCCAAATGTTCTCATCTTAATATAAGTAATTGTAGTTTTTCCTTCTGCTGCAATGATAGAGGGAGAAATGACACTGGCTCCTAAAGTTCTCGTGCAAAGATGGGTCTCCTGTAAGCTCTAGGAACAACTACTTAGTGTATATGGCCATAGACTCCATCTGTAAAGTAGTTGCTTAGATTAGATAAGTAACTTTATGTAGGGCAGTTCATGCTCCATCTATTATTCAGTGGTCTCTTTCTAACTTAAGTATTTCCTTTTGTTTTCCATCAGGAAAACATTCAGGGAGCTGAGATTCTCAAGATTGGTTAATGTTTATTGAGTTCTCACTGCATGAATGGACAGTTTCTAGAACACTAAGCAATTTTGTAGGACTTAAAAATGCAGGTCTCCTGCCTAGCCTTAATCAGAGTTCTAGGATAATGAACAAATGATGTCTAACTTCCATGGTGTTCCCCAAAGAATCCCCAGATTCTTTAGCCTGGCTATATTCCCCTAGAGGGATCAGGGCCCTAGTTAAGACTTTACCAATTTATTCCTGGAAAATGTATCTTGGAATTTCTGCCTTTGCAGCTCAGCTGGAATATTTCTTTGTCCATATACTTGTTGAATACTCACCATTTCTTCAAGGTCCAAATAGATACAATAATTTCTCACAGAGCTTTTCTTTCCCATTTCTATGCAAGAGAACAAATTCTGTGAATCCTAACAAAAACAACCTGTTCCCTGCTTTAGACTCCTGCAATACTTAGTTTCCACCATTCTTATGGATCTGAGACATGTTAGTATAGTTATATAGTTGTGATTATAAAGTCATACAGTTATATGTGTAGGTGGTATGTTATTTTCTTGTGTTCCTTGAGAACATGTCTCACATAAAGAATACTTTTAATCTTTTACTTCTATAGTCATATTTCAAAGAAAAAACTTGAAAAGGACATGAATAATTCCCCAACTCTCATACTGTATTCTTACCTTTTTTTTTTTTTTTTGTACTGGGGATTGGGGTTGAACTCATGACCCTGTGCTCACAAGGCAGGCACTTATTCCACTGAGCTAAATCCCCAGCCCCTTCATCCTGTATTCTTTTGCTAAATATTTCTCCATTCTTTTTGCTTGTGTCCCTATGGTATGATACACATACCTTTGCCTTTCTCCCTGTAGGTGAAGTAGTATTATCTATCAGTATTTATGGCTACATAATAAATACCCTAGTAGCTAAATCATAATGTAATTAAGCATTTTTATCATTTTTTAGACAAATGTCTTATTTAGGAGATCAGAGCCCCTAGTTGAGTGGTCCCTATCCTGCTCTAGGCTCCTGCCTTGCTGTGTACTGGATCCAGAAGACACATGAAAGCTAGTGTTCCTCAGAGTGACACAAAATTTATTATTATTATCATTATCCAGCTTTGCTTAATAATTGTATAAAACATCTTGTTTTTCACTTAAAAAATTATGAAACCACTTCAAGTTCTAACTTCAAGTTCTAGTTTTCAGTCATGATTTATTACTCAATTTCAAATACTTGAGATTGCTTTTTTAGGAGAAAAATCACAAATCTGTAATATGTAATGTTTTTATTATTTTAACAATTATATTGCTACAGGTTCATTTTAGTTAATCGAGTATTAAGTCATATTTCATATCCTATAAAGAAGACTGAATGAATATTCTATACTATTCTGGGCAGTTTTGTGCATGTGTGGCATATAAATGGCTTGAACAGAAGCATTTGACTATAAAGTCAATGGGAGATAGTTTCTTTAATGAAGAGGAGTATTTCAGGAAAGTTTTTCCTGTTACAATACATTAGTTTTTGATAATCAGCTAAGTTTAATAGCAGTATGCCTAGTAGGTTTTAGATGCATGCCAGTCAAAACTTTCTCCATATGCTGAGAAAATTTAAACAAATGTGCAAAGTCACAAAGACCAATAGCCTCAGTATTCTTTCTCTTCTTGATCAGATTGCCTCTTTATCACACTTCCTACTCATCCCCTGTATACCCCCACCCCAAGCACTTTAGGTATGAAGGACTGGGGAAGAGCTTGTTCATTGATTTATTAACTGATTACAAATGACTATGGAATTTCTGTCAGTATGTAATTTCACATTGACAAAGTTTTACTTAGAATTTAATGAGAATTCCATATTCTTTATCTCCTGGGATAAAGAATATGTGTATTTCCTATGTAGTATACCTACATCTGGTAATGAGGTTCTGGAAAATAAAATGTATCGTTGGAATGTATACTTTCATTTAATAGGTATTTCTGATTTATGATGTGCATTTGGTGAACAAATACCAAATAGAAACATGCAGAACCTCATGCATTGTCAGATCCCATTGAGCAATGACATGAACTGAGCCCAATTTTAAAATTATCAGTCAGTCACTCTCCTTAGAACCATATTAGTTTGTAGATCTCTTGCTTCAGAAATAACAAGTACATGTACCTCATGAGCCTTAATCTTCAGGGTGAAGCTTCTTTCTGTCTTTTAAATTGCTCTGCACATTTCACTGCCTGTGTTCATAAAGTGTTTCTCCTTCTCTGTAGTTGCTATCTTCTCCTTTTAGTCTTTCATCCTCCAGGAACTTGATCACATCATTTTCACCTTTTTCATTTTGCATGTCAATTATTCTTTTTGTTTTGGCTGCCCCTTAATAGAGGAAAATGATCTGTCTTTTTGCGGTCCTCAAGAATATATTCCCTGACTACATACACTCTCCTCAATTCTGGTTCTCCCTTTTCCTGGTGTAATTCTTAAAAAGAGTCACTTATATCTCTGCCTCTGCTTTGTTATCCTTTGTAGTTAGCCTTTAGTTCCTCCAGAGCGTGAAATTGCCCTCCTGGTTGTCACTAACTGCCTTTTCTTAGGTCTTCTTTTGTTCTCCCAGTAGCATCAACTAATGTTCTTAATCTCTCTGAAGTTTTTGGCTTGTCCATTTCTGGGACGTTGGTTGGATGATTGGCCTAGGAAACTCAGCAGGATCTTCCATAACCTGAGATTTTGAGTATTCCCCTTTATCCCCCCTTGCTGTTTTCTTCTCTGTTTTTTCCTCCCTAAATCAGAAACCACCAACAAATATAGTCTCTGAGTAACTTTTATACTGCTTCCAAAATGGTTTTGTTTTAATTAGTTAAGGTATAAATAAAATCAGGAGGGTTTATATAAGCCTAATTTCTAGTATAACAGCAACAAAAATCCCAAACAAACAAAAACATGCCAAGCAGTTGCCCCAAAGAGAGAACACATTCCAGCTCACCAAAAGTTCTACAAAGGCCCACACTTACTGTTGATATTTATTTGGCCTTCATTCACTGACCTTACTGCTGTAGCAGACAGGTGAATTCACACCTCCTACTGCCTTAATGTTGGAAATCTATTGTGCCAGTTCCTTGGTCCTCTTTTCTCATGAATCAGAGGGGCTGCCTGTGTCTCTGTTTCTCCCATCTAGTAGTGTGCTCCACTTATCAAGGTCACTCAAAAAAACATTTGGGTGACTAGAATCTATTTGGTTTGATCCTGGGTCACCAGTGACTTGAGGCCTCTTATCTGCACAGGTTTCTGCCCATAGGGTATTTTGAATGAGACATCTTTGTTTGGGGTTGAGAAAAGGTTTTGGAACTATATCTAGGCATAAAACTGTACAGACCACTAAATCCAACTTCATGTTACATGTGAAAAATTGGAGGCATATACCAGATAAAGCAAGTTGCCCAAGGCAGCAAAGAAAGCTAAGATGAGTTGGATTCCCAGACTAGTAAGAATAATTCATGTTTGTGCAGCACTTTATAGGTTACAAAGCATTTTAACCTGTATTTATCTCTACCTGGGGTATGCAGGAGTGACATTACTACACCCATTTTATACAACTATGCAAATGAGGCCATGGCATTTAAATGGTTGACCCAAGAGTACTCAGCCACTGAGAGCAGAGATCTGATTCTTACTCAAACTTTTGACTTCAAGTTCAAGGTTTTTCCTGCAGTTTTCTTGCATGCTATCCTTTCCAGCCCCAAGCTCAAATTCTTTGTAGGTTTTCAGTGACATGTACCTGTACCTGCCTTTTTTGCCTTCTTTTCAAGAATCAGAAACTAGAAAAGGTAAATTCTTAGAGAGAGAGAGAGAGAGAGAGAGAGAGAGAGAGAGAGAGAGAGAGAGAGAGAGATCTAAGGCCAACAGAGGTAAAGATAACTATAATAAACCAGGAGTGAAATCACTAATGGTTCACTTTCTCAGCCTATGCAGGCAGGCAGTGACTTTGAAAACTCTCTTTCCTTGGCAGGGCATAGCAGTGAAGAACAGGTTAAGAGTCCTGTTCCTCTCTGTGAGTTGCTTATCTGAGTAACCCTTGTTGTCCTGACAACTATTTCAGGCCTTAGAGGCTTGAGAAATGTGGGCTACAAGGGGCCCGGGGAAGAGTTCCAATCTGTTTTATTCTCTGTTCAGCAAATTCTTTGTGCCTAATGAACCTCACAAGGACAACTACCTTGTGGTACAAGGGTGTCCCTAATTCCTTTCCCCTTATGACTTCCAGAGGTTTAAGAGTTGAGCTATCAAATCAAATGCACATGTTGCTGCTGAACAAATTGAAATATGGTTAGTCCAAAGTGAGATGTGATGCAAGCATGCGATACATACTGACTTAACGCCCAAAAAAGAAAAGAAAACATAACTATGTCAGGTTTTTATAGTGATTATATACATCGTGAATATAGTATATTAAATAAAATAAAGTATTAAAATCAGTTTTACCTTTTTATTTTAATTGCAACAACTAAAACATTTAAAATTATGCATTTAAAATTTTTATGCTTCACTTAAATAGTTCTGGTCCATAAGCTCTACTTCTTTCCCTTGATAGTTCTAAGAGACAAATATTTTTATTCATTCAACAAAGATTTACAGAAACCTAAATGGAGCTTCTGCCAAAAGAAAGGCTTTCATATCAATTTGTAAAAACTTCTAAGTAATCCCCTCAGCCTCTTAACTAATTCTTCTTCTGTCGGTGAGTCTTATAAATGAAGACTGGGCTTGCTTTTTATAGTATCCAAACACTAACACCCTGTTATGTAAATTTCATGGAAAAATGAAGACTAATGGGAATACTATTGTTATTGATATGTGTGTGTATGTGTGTGTATGCATGCTATTATGTTAGACATGTTTTGTAAAGGTCTAAAATACATAGCAAAGTATTTTCATTTCTGCTAAGAGAATGGCCATGATTTTCTATCACTAGTTTTCTTCAAAGTATCTGACATATGTGGGGAAGAAACATTGGACCTAGCAATGCAGTAGAATATGGAAGTACAGCATGGCTTTATAAATGTGGTATTTCCAACCAGGAAAAGATGGACTGTTATTTATTTCAGTGGTGATAGGACCACTGCTAAGTCATGTGGAAATAAGTGTCCTGCCTTATTCTTTATATAAAACTAGATGGTCAGATGGTTCAAAGACTCACATGTAAAGAGAAAGAAAAAGAGAGGAAAGAACCATTAAAATATGAGGGAAGTATTTCTTTTTTTAAAAAAATTTGGGAGAAGATTTTTAAAGTATGATGTTAAGTTGTCATCATGGAAAAGATTGATAAATTTGAAAAAAAATTACTTACAAAAACTTATTAAGTTGAAATAATTTTTTAACTTTGATATATGCACACATATGTATCCAACTCATATTACGTAAAGGCCACTTGATATAAAAAGAATATTTATAATATAAATAAGAAAAATAACCAACAGCCCAATGGAAATATGGACAAAATATGGAAATAGGCAAATCTTCAAAAAAGAAAACAGATGTTTAATCTCAAATGGAGCAACAAATGAACAATATAATACAGTTTCTTACCTTTTCAGTAATGGATATTTAAACAGTTATTGATAATACTAATATTGTTAACAACTTGGAGAAGCAAAAGTGTAAAAACACTTTTTGAGATTTTTGAAGTGCAAGTGGCTATATTCAAAAGTATTTTTAGGCTTAGCTTATAGGTTGATCTAAAAGTTTGACTTTTAGGGATTTACCCTACAGATATGTTTATACAAGCTTACAGACTATGTTAGATGATCTCTTTATATTGGAATACTATGCCTGTCCCTATTGTCAAGGAAAGATGTGCATGAGATGTTGTTAAAGGTAAGAACAGTGTGCATTTCCTAGCCTTATTTATGTTGAAACTTAATCAAGTAGATGCATAACAATGGCATGTATGGAAAGATATGTTCTAAATTGTTAAATGTAAATACATCTGGAAAGGAGACAGATGTGAGGAACTGACTGAAACTTTTTGACTTTTTACTCTATAGTAGTCTATACTAATTATTTCCATTTGGGTTGTTTGTTTGTTTGTTTGTTTTGGTACTGGGGATTGAGTTTACGACCTTGACTTGCATTTGCCAGGCAGGCACTTATACTGCTGAGCTAAATCCCTGGCTTATACTATTTATTTCCTTATAGAAAAGAATGAACCTATGTTACATTATAATATATTCTTAAAGTTTTGTCTTATGTGAAATAGTTTCTTCTTAGACCTACTATTTGTATTCTCATAGACCTACTATTATCAAACCAAGAGACTGATTCATCTTTAAAACTTCATCTGCAGTCATCACTATTCAACCCAGTTCTCATTAAAGTTATTTTCTCTTTAAAAGACTGTTAAGTCTAATCTTTTTAAAAGGTCATATTGTCTTAGCAAAGAGGGCAACTGCACATGTACCCAGTTTATTTTAGCATCTTATTAGTACATTTGCAGTGCATAATGATTACTTTCATCATGAGGAGTTGTTATATGCACATAACACATCTTAATTCTTATTTTTCATCTCCCTTCCAGTGTTCTCTGTCCATGTCCTGGATTTTTTATTTAAGATGCTTTATTGTCAGTATTTTCTCTCATGTTTATTTATACCTTCTGATAACTTTCAATGACAAATTTTTTTCTGAATTTTAAGCTTTTCTCAGAAAAAGGGCATAAGGATTCTAAGATCAATAAATCCCTTCAGTCCTTGCTTTTAGTTCTGGTACACTGAATTTTACTGTGTATCCAACTTATGTCTTTTCCAAGTTCCTTACCAAATCCTGAGAAGAAGGTATTTTAGGATATGAATTTATTTTACAGGTGATAAGTACACTTCAAAATTTAAAGGTCATAGTTAGATAAATGTCACAGAAAGCCCATACTGTTGAGCTCAAACAAACATTCATAAATTTTATCAAAATTCCATTAGAAGCTGCTAGATTTTTGTTTTTCTGTTGTGGTTATCAAAAGTTAAGAACAAAAGTCTGTTTAACTTTCTGTGGCTTACCTAATGCCTCTACTAAATAGTCTTCGCTTTCCGATGATTTTCTCAGGAATTTATAAAGGAAGGAACGAAGGAAGGAAGGAAGCAAGGAAGGAAGGAAGGAAGGAAGGAAGGAAGGAAGGAAGGAAGGAAGGAAGGAAGGAAGTCAGCAATACTAGCTTCTGCTGGTTTCAAAACAAATCTAATGTAATTTTAAAATATGACAGTGTCTTGCTAACAAGTATTACTCGATGGATAAAAATGAAATGCAGGAAAAATGTACTAGGCAATTAGAGGAGTAGAAGTAAAGTAGAAAAATGAGCTGCGTCTTGTTAGAGTGAGGTTTTGCATTATAGATGTAGAGAGCTAAAAGAGTCATAAAAACCATCAGCCTTGACCTGCTCTTTGGTGAAGCTGTGATCCGTAGCGCTAAAATGATTACCTTGAGTTCACAGTTAGTGAATGGCAGTGCTAGCACTGGATTGTGGTCTTCTGCCTGCCACTTGCTAATTCTACCACGCCACACTGTGACTACCTGCATGTGCATGCTTCTGCATATAAGTAGATGTTTTTTGAATATATTAGCTTTATGGTTGAGTAGTTTTACTTGTGGACACATATCCAAATTCCATGTGTGTTTATGTGCACCATAAGACATGTACTAGATTATTCACAACAGTTTTGTTCTTAATAGGCAAAAATCTATTGAAAGTAAGAAAGGAAGAGGAAAAGAAAAAAACCCCAGTTTCAATTAGTAATAAAATACACAAATTATTATATATTTCACAGAATGGAATGCTATATACCAGTTAATAAGAAAGAACTGCATATTCATGGAACAATATGGACATTTCCCAGAAAACACAATGTTGAGCAAAAGTAGCCAGACGTAAATTATGGGAAGCACCTATGTTATTTCTATGTCTGCATGGAGGCTCCTTAAGGGTAGAGACATACTTCTTTGCATCTGTTCTCCAGCACCTTCACATTATCCAGCTCATAATGGATGTTCAGTGTGTATTTATTTTAGTGAAGAAGATATAATATGGAAAAGGCACAAAGGAACCATTCAGTATTTTTTTTAAACTGAGAAAAGTGTCAAGAAATATAGGGCTTTAATGTTCAGATATTTATATTAGAGCACAGCATACGAATGTCTGAAATACTAATGCAGTATTAATTATAACTGACACTTGACCAGGTATACACATGACAAGATTATGATAATATCTGAGAACATTTCAAGACATATACAGCTCATACAGCCTAGGGCTTGACTCCAGAATTAATCTAGATGTGGTATGAGGTACATGTGGTAGTTTTTTCTGTTCATATTTTTGGTCTCAAGGAAGGGAAAGTCTTCTCAACTCCTTCCCATTTGCTATTCAGCAGAACAGAAGCATGTGCTCCAGCTTCTACCACACTGATTATATTCCTGCTTTGGATGCTTTGTGTCTTAGGGTAGTGGATGTCAGGGCCTAGTGGAAGAAGGCATTCCTTTGAGTCCTTCATCTCTGGCATTGCTGGGTGACTGGCCTTTTGTGGGCTAAGACTAATGAGTTTGAGTGGGGAAAGTGAAGTGGCTCTGCAGTCTGCTTTGCTTCTTGCTGTGCCCAGCCTGTGCAGCAAGAAGACCATGCCTGATGTGGCTTACTGTGCTCATTAGAGCTCTACACTGAAGTTGGGGCTTCCCCCATGGTAATAAGAAATGCCTTTGCTTTCTTTGGGCATTCATTTCTCTTAGGGATCTCCTAGAAGGTGGAGGGCAGATAAGGGAGGATTTCTAAATTCTGGATCTCTTGGCCAAATGCTTTTGTCATACTCTCCAGGGTCACCCTTTCATAGCAACTCATTCCTTCATGCCAAGGTACACACCACAGGAATCTCTGAGCCTCTTTCTCCTGCTGTCCATATTCTGCACCTTGATAAGATTTTATTCTGGTGATGCTGCCTGTTATTCTTGAAAGTTTATTCGATGGAGAAATTACTTGCTCTCTAAAAGAGAAGAGATACCCATGTCTGAGAAAAATTTTATCCTGTTACTTATGGATCAGACATGCCATCCAAATTTGAGTCCCCAAGGAGCTATGGGAACAAATTGTCAGTCAATTTGCAATCATCTTTAGAAACACCAGGCTGCTGGGCTGCAATTAGCACAGCTTTGTGAGGAGCCTGGTTGTGCAGACAGCGGGTTAATTCTTTGTTAAATATTGACTATCAGGATTTCCATTCTCCTATAGGGCCATCTTACCACCAGGGTGAGAAGACAGGGTCTGGACAATTGAGATGGGTAGGAAAAAAAATATTAGGTAGCATTATTTCTCATAAAGGCATTTTTTGTAAATTGCTGAGTATGTAATGCTGAGATCGGAAAATCTGTTCTTAATACCACCTGTGATACTTTATAAATTTTTTTTCTTTTTCATCCTATTTTTCTATGAAGTTAAAATGTGAGCTCAGTTTTTTCCCATTTTTGTAATATCTAGGTAAGTTATCTGTAGCTTTCGGGAAATGTTTCATTTTACCTCAGGGAAAACAGAAAGCTAATGTTCTTTCCTTTTTTGCTGATCATATCAGTCCACTACACATTGTTTGACCCCTTCTGCTCTCACTTTGCACTGGGGCTTTTCAAATCCACTAAATTAGCTTGCCAACAAGACCAAAATTTCATGTCTTACCCTACTGTGATATAAAATTTGAGCACATATGAAGAAAACTGACACAATAACATGAAGAAAACAGATTGTCTCTACCAACTTTATTGTGAGATTTTCCCAACACACAGAAGCAAGAAGTTAATGTATTTTGAAGTGGGTGGATTAATGCTGGTTTCATATTTAGTTTTGATCATTTTCACTGAGGGCCAGTTGCTCCTTTTTTTTTAAATTGGTACCAGGGATCCAACTCATGACCGCGTGCTTGCAAGGCAGGTGCTTATGCCGCTGAGCTAAATCCCCAGCCCTCAGTTTGCTCCTTTTTTATTGTGCTCTGAGCAGCAACTACCCAGCCATTATTGGGCCTGGGTGTTCAGTCAGATACTTAAATACTCTTTTGGTTGTGCTTCTCTGAATTTCTTTGCTGAGCTGAAGTAGATACGCATTGGATACTAGCAGCTGTTAAAATTAGGCATCTTTGGGGCTGGGGATGTAGCTCAGTAGCATAAGGGCCTGCTTGGCAAGCATGAGGTCCAGAATTCGATCCCCGGTACTATCACCAAAAAAAAAAAAAGCATCTTGGAATTTCTTTAAGAAAAAAAACAAAACACACTTTTTAATCTTTTCAGCCTTGGGATTTGATACCAGGGCATTGGGCTCGATAGGCAGACATACTAGCACTGAGCAACATCCCCAACCCAAGGGATGAGTTATTCTTGATTTGGTATCTGCCTATGATATCGATACAGTGAATTCTCAGGATTAAGAGAAAAGACCTCTTACGCAAAAATCAAAACAAATTCCAACATGCAAACTTGAAGTGGTAACTTTGAATTTTAGAAAAAAACATGTTGAACATAAACCTCAGTGGATCTGCAAGAATTGTCTGAGCTTGTATTGGTTTGTCGGTTGCTTCTGCAGTTTAACTCGGCCGCGAAGCAGCTAATAGAGTGGGATAAACCTCCCGTGCCAGGAGTTGATGCTGGAGAATGTACCTCTGTGGCCGCCCAGAGCAGCTCTGCCCCAAAGCACTCCGACACCAAGAAGAACACCAAAAAGCGACACTCCTTCACTTCGCTCACCATGGCAAACAAGTCCTCCCACGCGTCCCAGAACCGCCACTCCATGGAGATCAGCCCGCCCGTCCTCATCAGCTCGAGCAACCCCACGGCCGCCGCGCGCATCAGCGAGCTGTCGGGGCTGTCCTGCAGCGCCCCTTCTCAGGTAAAGCCTCAAGCTGCGGGCACACTGCTCAGCCGGGAGGGAATCTGTTCTCTAAATGAGAAATACTGTCCACTTCGAGCTTCTGAAGGGAATAGCTTTCCTGGGCGCAGAGCCTTTCTTCATTTTGTAGAAGGAGAAATGGAGAAGGGAAAGGTAACTTGGGTGTATCAGCCCATGTCTAATTACTTGGCCATTTTCAAAGGAGAGATCAGAACCTACAAGAGATGAGTTAAATAATATTTATTAGTTTCACTCAGCAGTCACTCAGTTTTATAAAACCTTCTCATAGTGCTAATTTGGAAGTTCTTGGCAATTGAAGCTTTATCTCCACCCTAACTTAGATGGTCTAGTTGGAACTTGTACCATGTAGAGCATCTTGCATTTATGCAACTCAGTTTGATATTTAGGCTTCCCAGGCAGAGTTACTGAGAAAAGGATGAAAAGAAACACCTAATTTAAATTACCAATTAGCCTTGCTTTTATTCGTTTGAGATAAGGTCTCATTGAGTTGCACAAGCCAGGCTCAAACTTCCAATCTTCTTGCCTCAGCCTCCGAGACTGCCAGGATTACAGGTTTGTGCCATCCCCCACCCAGCTTGACCTTGCATTTTCAAAAGCTGATTAGTTCTTCAAGACTTTGGACTTCTTTAAAGATAGCTACATATTACTTCAGGCCAGTGAAAATACATGAGATGATTACAAACTTTGATTCATTTGGCAACACTTCCTGAGTAGTTTTATTATTAGACACTTACTGGCAGTGTGTATCTCAAAATATGTAAGATGTAGGATCTAATTCCAGTCTATCAATCAAGGCTGATTGTGGCTCTGCCCGAGTCCCAGGCTACTGTCATCATCCAATTAGATGACAGCAGTGTTTCCCTCAACCTGAAGATCAGTGCCTTGTCTGAAGCAGCCTGCCACAAGCAAGAGAAACTTTTCCCTAGTAATGGGTCTTTTTTTTTAAATCTTGCAAATTTTACATTTTCTCCTCTTCTTCCTTCTTTTTAAATGAAATTTATTTCCCTTTATTCCTTTATTCCCCCTTAAAGAAAATGAAGAAAACATAGTTCTGGTCCTCAAGAAGCTTATGGTTTTATACCTGTTTCTATTGGATCACAGAGTAAATGTTTAGCTGTTGGTAGTCCTTGAAGATTTTGTTAAAAAATTTTTTTGTGTATATTTGAAACTATTCCTTAGATTCATACTGTACTTTAGAAGTTAAATACATTCACTTTCTGAATAGGATGGTGGTTGATTTATTAATGTATTTATTTTCTAGGTGACAAGTCCATAGAATTTTGGATTTTTCAGAAGGAAATCACACACACACACACACACACATGAGTGCAGTAAGGATTGGGGTCTTTGTTTTGTTCATTGATAACATCCCACAGTGAGCATTCAGTAAACACTTGTTGAATGAATGAATCAATTGAAACTTGGACAGAGGAGATCCACTTATTTTACACGTATTCATGCCTATGTAAAACATAGCCATGGATTGCAGATCAGAGTACAAAATACAGAGTAAGGTGACTAAGAAGATTTAGAATGGAAGATTTTTTTTTATTAAAAATCCTGAGGAACTGGGCTAATAAACATAGCCAATCACGAATAGAATTGGTCATTTTTATTCTGTGTTCTTTATCTTGTGACCTAGCAACATTGTACAATGAGGTTTTCTTGATACACGAGACAAGCTTCTCCTGAGCCTGGAGACAGCTCAGAATGGGAAGAGCTTTGAAAATTTTTATAATCTTTTGGCAATAGAGAGAATGAGAAGAGAAAGGAAGACAAACTGGGGGTGTGCATCTTCTTCAGCGAAGTCTCCAGTCAGGTGCGAGCATGTCTGCCGCTGCCTCACCGAGGCCAGGAGTGAAGGCTATAAAAGCAGAGCTATTTTTGGTTGGGTTTAAATAGCTTAGGAAACAAGGCTCTTTCTGTGTTCCATTAAAACAGGGTCCCTTCACTCATTCCCCACTCCCGTTGCCCGCTGTATTCCTGTTTTCAGTGTTGGCATTTTGCCTCAGGGAGAAGTTATTTCCAGAAGAGGATGGGAGGTATGTGAAGTCCTGCCTGATTTCTCCGCCTAGGTTTACAGAAAACAGCACTTACTCAGGGCACTGTGTGCACTGGAGGGAACCACAGCCCGCAGGAAAGCACTGAATCTGCGTGGCCTGCGTGACGTGTTCTCTATTAACCGTGGAGATTGGTTAGGTGGGAAGGTGGCTCACGGCAGACAGTCCTTTCTCCCAGCTCAGCAGAGGACCTATCTGCAGGCTAAAGAGAGGGCCAATAAGTGCCTCTTGGTATTGGCCTTATTTTTTTTCCTTACCCATTATCATCTTTACCCTCAGTTATCTTTCTCTTACTCTTTTTTCTCTTTATGTATTAATTGTGATTAGGCTCCATCACATTTATTAGAAAATCAGAAGCAAGAGGGCTAAAGAAAGTTAGAATTCACTTTTCTCTCATCTGAACAAAACCTAGCCATAGGCAGTCGGGTGCTGGTGTGATGGCGCCATAGTTAGTTGGTGCCTGCCAGCTCACCTTTCCTTGTTGGGAAGAGCCTTGTCCTTGTGTTTCCAGGTGGCAGTTAGAGATCTTATTGTCACACTCAGGTGTCTGGATGCTGAGGGGGGAGAGGGCTTGCTTGCCATTATATTTACTGACTGTCGAGTGATGACTGAACTTGCAAGCACAAAAAAATGGTCCTTTTAGGCAGTGCTGTTGGGGTGCATCTCCAGGACAGGTATGCGTGGATGTGTGTGGTTGGCACCTAGAAGGGCAATGATGATGCATATAACCGCGACATTTCATGTGCTCTTCTGACCACACCTAGGATATGTTTTGGTCCCTGCCAACTGGAAGAGTACTTTATAATATTAAGTGTTTCTGTGGTGTGTTTGTATTGCCACTGGCCTCAGGGGAAGCTAGAAGTCCCACCCAACCACTCCCTTTTGCTTTCCCCACCTCTTTCCTCTCCTCACTAGTCCTTTCTTGTGGAAGAGATGGAACTAAGTGTTGCAGTTCTGTGAGAAGGGATGAGCACAGCAGAACCTGAGGTTGTCTCTGTTCAGGGAATTGATTCTGGATGTGTTCATCCTTGCTGGTTTACTTCTGCTTCTTAGTTTTTCCTCAGTGACTTTGTCTCTTCCTTGGCTCCCCTGCTAGGAGTAGCCCTGTGTTAAAGTGGTGCTTGTGAAGTTCTTGGTGTATTGTGCTTCCTTTTTTATCTGTGGTGGCACAGACCTTAGGGGTCCTCTGCAGTCTAGAGACATAAAGTGATTTATCCCAAGACTGTGAGGTTACTGGCAGCTAATTGTTCTGACTTCTACACTGGAGCCTTTAGAGAAATGTCAGTCAGTAATTAAATCTTTTTCAGATATTTATAGGATCAGTCCCAGAAAACTGTGTTTTTTTCTGCTCCAAAGGTTCTTTAGTAATGGTACCATGTTGAGATGAACTTGGCTGTACTTTTAAAGAAAGCTACCTTTTTTGTATGGTACCAAATTTCCATATGTCCTTGGAATGTGAATATAAAAAGATTTATGGGGATGAAATACCTAAAGGCTTTATTCTAGAATGAAAAACCAGTATGCTTTGTAGTAGAAATTGTCTTAGTGTTATGTTCTTGTCACTGAGAGACAGCACCTAGCACCCACAACTCTAAGGAGAAAAGTTTACTGGCTCATATTTTGTCGAGGTTTCAGTATGTAGTTGGCTGGCTCCGAGGCAGGGCACAATGGTGGTGTGGCAGTGGGGCCTATGGCAAAGGAGAATTGCTCAAGGCATGGCAGGCAGGATGCAGAGAGAGATGAAGGGAGGCAGGAGTTAGACCCTTCTAGGCCACACCCCCAGTGACCCCACCTCCAACCAGGCTTCACCTCCCAACATTACATTTGGCTATAAACTCATCAGTGAACAAATCCACTGATGAGGATGAAGCCCCCTGAGCCAGTCACCTCCCAAAAGCCTTGCCTATGAGTGCATGAGGCTTTCAGGAAACATCTAGATATAAACAATAATAGGAATATTTTGTAAGTAGACTGTAGGCCATAGAAGAGCCAGAAAATGAGAGCTTGGGGAGAAACTGTTTATTAGTGGCACCCCTGGATCTGCTTAGGTTCATGTGTTAGCATTAATTAACATACAGACTTAAAGTTACAGATGTATTTCAAAAGGTTGTAAGTTCCCTGTACTACTCAGATTTATTAGTGAAAATAATTTGTATGCTGTAGTACTCATGATCCTTGACCTTGGTAGGGCTTAACCTAGTGGGAAACCAAGTTTCCTTCAACCCCTTAAGGAAACTAATCTCTTAACTTTTCTTTGTCGTCATAATCTTTTTCTTAATTTATGAGAACTGAATAAACCATGTTTGGAACTACATTTTTATTATAAGCCTAGAATTTTTGACATATTCTTGTTTCCTTGGAGAAACAAAACAGCAGCCAACCACATAGCTTCCACACATACTGGATTTGTTCAGGAACCCATCTCTACTTCTGTGGCATCGAGTAGCACCCCTGCATTCTGCAGCTGGACCTGTTCTGCAGCCTGAGTGAAATTGATTGAGTAATTGAACACAGGCAGTGAAATGACTTGAGTAACTCAATTTCTTTCTAGTAAATTAATCTTGGGCTGTATCATGGATAAGATGCCTTTGAAAACAATTAATTTGGCTTGACATTGTTCCTTTCAAGGTTTTATAAATAATTGCCTGCTATAGGCATGTCCAGGCAGGTGCATTTTAATTATGCTTCCTCTCTGAATGGTAGAAGTCATGGAAAACCATCTTGAAAATAACAAAATACCTCGAGAATTTTACATAGATTTAATGTAATGATAGGTGAATGTTCAGCCAGCCTTAACAGGATCTTCTGCAAAATTGCCGGAAGGCTGGTAGAGCCCAACGCTGACCATCTGAAAGGTCAGTGATTCATGGCAGCATAAATGGGAGGCAGCATGTTGTTATGGAAGCCAACAGCAATTGAATGCTGTATGTAAAACATTGTAGTGAGCAGCATTTGTCACGTGGCAGCCGAATATCCAGCAAAGTGCCTGATACACAATAGGTAGTCAGTAAATTTGAGTTGAATAAACTGAAAGGGGCTCTGCCTTCTCAGAATAAAGGAAAATACACATTTTTTATTCAGTGTGACTTCCTGCCAGTATAATCTGTTGTATTGAACATTGTCTTCTTTTTTAGTAACTCATCTTTCTCTTGGTAGGTTCACATAAGTACCACCGGGCTAATTGTGACTCCACCCCCAAGCAGCCCAGTGACAACCGGCCCCTCGTTCACTTTCCCATCAGAGGTTCCCTACCAAGCTGCCCTTGGAGTGAGTATAGTTTTCTGTCTCTACTTCTCTTTTAGGAACACAGTCATGTTAACCTGGCACGTTCCACCCCCTAACATCTGCAGTTCACACCGATGCTTGCTGGTGGAATGGCTATCTTTCATCTGTTAGCTTTGCTAATCTGATGAAAAGTTAGACATTCTCTTGCCTACAGCCTATAAATTTTTTAACAATGAGAATCAACTTCAATGGTCTGAACTTGTTAGAAGAACTCTGAAAAATACATTTAAATTTTATTGCAGTTCAACCTAGTTTCCTGCAGGTTTAACCTTTTATTTCTTTGGTGTTTCTAGATCCTTCTTATTTCTTTTAAAGGCACATTTATAGAAATTTTGAGAAAAATGTGTCTCAAAGGCTAAATGGTTTGTTTTACATGATAAATTTCTATGTTTAAAATTCATCCTTCAGTTCCTTATCTTCTGTTGATATAGTACATAGCTGTAGTAGTTGCTGTCTTGATTTTATTTTTTTCCATTTAAAAACATAGCATCCTACAGGTAGAGTCTAATCACTAATTGGTTAAAAACACCTAAATGGGAGAAATTAATTGGGACAATTAGAATAGACACAAAGAGGAACATGGTAGAAAAAAAGTTGAAACTGAAGAAACAAATGCAGCATTAGATAGTAGAGAAAAACTATAATCTCTACTTCCTAAATTGTAGACAGTTGAACTACAAAGAACTAGCAATTGTTAGACATTTCTCATCCAGACTAACACCTTGGCTTGTACTTTTAGACTGTTTGTTCCAGCTTGGGGTAGAATGAGGACAGAAAATATCATTAAGTCAGACTGGCCCAGTATCTAGACCATCTCATGACCCTAACCCAGAATGCACAATTAATTTGTGGTGATGTTCTTAGACAGTATGGCTTAATGGTGAATGAACAGATTTGAGGTGAAACATGTCTGGATTTGAAATCCAGTTCCAGCCACTTGTTACTTAACCTTGGAAAGTTACTCAGTTTCTTTAGCCTCAGTGTCCCTACTTGAAAAATGAAATTGATTGTATCTGTGTCATAGAGTTAGAACATAGAGAAGGATGCCTATGTACTGATCTCATTATTGGCCTCTATTTAGGACTGTTGCAAGGGGAGTGTGTGACATGTGCCGCTGTTTACCTTAAAAATGTCTTGGCCTAGTTCACTTTGTTACAGTGTTCTTTACTGTCTGCACCAGCAATAGTGAGGCTTCTAAGCAGCTGGTTTGTTTTTAGGCTGTGGACTTTATATATGTTGTAAAGATTATATTTCTTCTGCCAGAACTGCTGAGAGCCAAATTTGTAACCTCCCAGAGAGGACTTCACAATGTATTGGTCAAAATGTTGGCTCCATCTAGTTTTACTGCCTTTGTTTTCCATTTGCTTCATTTTACTTACTTCATATTTACTTTACTTGATAACATTTTATAAATAATTGAAAACTGATTTTGAAACAAGATGGGATATAAATAAATGCAGAGTTGTTACCTAACTTGACTTTTGAAAACTTTTTATAGAGTTAAGCATGGTCTTTATTTAAATGGAAGTTAATAATGTTCTTTAGTCTTTTCTTTTTCTTTCTCCTTTTTTTTTAAATGTTCCCTGAATAATTATGGTTTCCTTGATAGTGTAACTGGTGAAGGAGACATTCCCTTAATTCGCCTGGAGAGATGAATTTCAGTTAATATTTATTAAATTTGGTTTCCATGAGATTCTATTATCTTATACCCGGATGTTCGCCCAGAGCCAAATTTCATAACCATCCTGGCTGCTAGTCTCCAGGGAAGACTCTCCCCTTTCCTTTCCTCTCCTACAGTTAGGATTTCCATTTCCAGATGACTTCCTTGTGTGGGAAAAATCTAACTTGATTTCTTAAAGGGGAGAGAAAAGACTTACTTTTCTGATCTTACAAAAATTAATTAGTGGAAAAGACTTAAGGCTGGTTGAGTTTCAGCTCCTTCAAGGTGAACATTTTACAGTGTAGTAAATGACCAGTTTCTCTCAGCTGGGGACTTACTCTAGGGCAAGTCAATGGAATAGGTCATAAGAGAGCATGAATATATAAAAATTAATTTACATTCAACCACTTTATCCAAGGATTATGTGAGAAAGCCTGCATGTTAAGCAAAAGGAAGATTTATTAAACAATGTCTACCGTGCCAACTCCATTAAATGAAAAATTAATTATAAACAGGCTTGTCCATTGTCTCTAGAAGTATTTAGCTCTCAAAGTCCCTGGTAGGTTGACAGAAATGTTTTAGATTTAATATGTTAGGTTTAAGTGGAAAAAATCTCATATCATATGCCCTCTACATCTTACATTAAGTGTAGCAAGTATGCTATTTAGAATTTGAAATATTTAGTACTATTATAGGCAATAGTATACAGGTTAGAAGAAGAGAAACCAGGCTTTTTCATGATGTGAATTTATAGGTAATAAATGCCACTAGTAGACTAGGAAATGAAAATTATTTTTAGTGCTTTTTTTCATAAATTGAGACTTTTTCATTTTTTAACTTCAGAATGAAGTTATGAGCATATGTCCATCTACATTTCACATGTAACAGTTAAAATGTCCAGCATTATGAACAAAATAGATTTTACTATTTTTCTATTTAGTCGAGACTTCAAACCATGAAAGTATTTTTTTTAATTCATTTCATGGGTTGAAGAGAGTGAGGATCTTAATTTTGTGTCCTCCATACATGCAAGAAGAATTATTTAAATAAGTGACTCATAATCCCCAGTCCTTTGTACCAGCTGAGAGGTGTTTAGCTATAGTGTCACAAGGTATCCAAGGTCAATAAAGGTCCAGCATTTGCCATGGCCAATTTGCAAACAGATTTAATTCCCAAATTATACAACTTTAATTAAAAGTTTTACACACACATGACTGGTATGCTATATAAAATGTTAAATATTATTTAATTTTTGAGTATTTAATTTAATATTTGAGTATTGATCTCAGCAGTAGAGTGCTGAGTATTAATTGTGGCAGTCAAGTGCAAGTTGGTAGAGAAAAATCAGGCTTCTTATGTTGTAGATTTATAGGCATAAATGACACCACATGTGCATTGTGTGTGCGTGTGTGAGCACTCACTTGCGCGCGCATGTGTGTTACATAATATCAGAATAGCCAGTATATGATAGTTCATTACAGCCCGTGGTGAAGACTACACAGAACCTATTGCTATCAACAGGGTAAGGGGAAGACTGGAAGTAGAGGAGTGGGACCACAAACCTTGGTGATTTGGGAAGTGAAAGCAAGAGCTTGGGAATCGGCAGGTGTTGGGAAAATCAAAGCAAGGGGTAGGATGTGGTCAGAATGTTCCTATCAGCAATGGGAAAGGACTCTCACATCCCAGGAGTAGAAACATTTTGATCAGATTGTTCTAAGGAGTTAGAAACACAGATTGTTTTCTCATTCATGAAACACTCATTGAGGGTCCCTTTGTATTCTAGTTACAAACCTAGGTGCTACAATAGAACAACAACTAAAGCAGTCTCTGACTTCAGTCTCATAAATCGTAACAGCAGCTTCCACTTTCTTGAGCTTTTGCTCCAGGATGGGAAAGATAGTTTATGTAAATTAATTTATAATTTATAATTATTAACTCCCTCTTGCAGGTTGGTATAGTATGGCTTAGTAACCTTATACGATTTACACAATTAACTAGTATAGAAATCACTTTTCTGTATAGATTAAATGTACAACAATAAATTACCATTTTTACATAGAGATGATAATGTCACTAGAGTTGGTAACACCGTTGATTGCAGGGAGCATCTTCAAGCAGTAGCTTGAACTGTTCCCTCCTAGTGTCCTGGGTATACTTGAGTCAGAAAAAAACGCTTAGAGGTGTCACTGTACAGGGTTGAAAGGGGGTTGATTGGAAATCAGATGTTTAGAAAGAAATTATGGTGGGTTTGGGGGATATTAAATGATATTTGCCCAAGGGACCTGTTTTTTACCCTGAAAGGTGTGTAAGGGACACAGACATACTTAGAGACAGTTGGAAAGGAAACAAACCTTTTAGAACTTTTTTTTTTTTTTTTTTTTTGGTACATGGGATTGAACTCACGACCTTGCACTTCCCAGGCAGGCGCTTATGCCACTGAGCTAAATCCATGTTGGAAATGAACCCTTTATTGTCAGTTGAACTTGTGTCTGAAACTCCACTTCAGAGCACTGTGCTGATAGCCTGGCCTGCAGCCTTTGGGAGACTTATCCCTGTCCTTAGCCACATCTGGCTCTAACCACTCACTGGTTAGTGCATGGAAAGGCAAGAGGAGGAGTGAGTGTCAGTAAGGAGGGGTTTTCTACCCACATACTCGAGCTTCTCATTCATGGTGTCCTCTGGCAAGGGTGGACTTCCCTAGGGAGTCACTCTAACAAAGTAGGGAAGTCAAGGACTGTCCTAAGAGGTTGGGCCGGGTTGGAATTTGTCTCCTTTTCTGACCACAAAGCCTATGCTGCTTCTATAAGGCAAATGTGGCTCTTCTTTTTCACACCAGTGGGTTAAGACTGGGACACGGTGAGAGATGGCCACTTCACATTAGCAGCCCACTCCTGAACAAAAAGTGAACAGGTCTGTAGACCTTCTTTGTGGATAGGGAAAAGTGCTTCTTGGCCTCTGACACCTGCACTGGCCCAGACTGTACAACAGTAGGCAGTTTCTTAGTTCAGCTCTGGGCGAAGGAAAGCCTGTGGTTTGTGCTATAGAAATTTTAAAACTTGCAGGATAGCAGACTGCCTGGGGCTCCATACACAGCAGATTACCTTTTGAACTTCCACATTACCAGATTATTTCAGTTTAGGTTGTTTATAAAGCAGCCCACAGAACTTCCTAGTGTGGGTCCAGCCCTATCATTTTACCAACCCTGTAGGAATGAGCAGCATCTAGGAATCTGATTTTAATCAGGCTTTCCCTCTTGGTCTTATGCACATTTACTCAGTATTAGGAAAAAAAGTCCACCCAATTTTACTAAGTCATTTCTTCCATTTCACCCCCCCAAAAAAGAGAGGGAAAACTGTATTATCTCTTAGACACAATCTTTGGGATTTTTTCAGTGTCCTGCTTTATGCTGTATCTCAATGCCTGAGCTTTAGTCTTTTCAAAGTAATGTACATGATGGATTTGCTTTCTGTATTTTGTAACTATAAGAAGTAACCTTTCTTTACATTTTGCCTTTTTCTTCTTAAGGCTGGTTTAGCTTCTCTTTATAAAGGTGAGATGTAATAGGCAATCTTAATTTTCTTGCCAAACACATGCCATTTGTCCTCTGCATTCCCACAGCCAACACTGGTTTGAGATTGAACCTGGGAAAGATTTGAATGGAAATCAGCAAGGTGGTAATTTCACAGTTTCTCCATGGATTACTCTGTATAGTACAGACTTGTTATCTCACCTGTCAGGCCACTGACGCTTTATTATCTTTGAACCAGTAAGGTCACATTGCTGAGTGTTTTACCAAGATTATCTTTATTCCTCTCTACTTGGTCACTGGAAGGAGGCCAAACAGAATGAATGCTTCACCTTCAACTGGTTGAAGTTTGCAGAGGCAGTAAGTCCCAGCACATGCAAATTCTAGAGCTCTAACAAATCTGAATGCTGCCATGTGTTATATGGAGAATGAGAGTGACTTTTTTAAGACATTCTAACTTTTTGAACCAACCTCTGCTTTGTCCAGGTTAGCACTCTCTAAGCAGCTCTATCCCTCATTTATTTCTTCACTAAATGTTCTTCTGCAGTGTGGGAAAAATCCTTACGAACAGTCATGTTAGCAAAAAAATTCAATAAAATGTGTGGAATAGTTACAACATATGCACAGAGATTTGAATTTTTTCTACTGTGTTATGTTTCTGGAACCATGTACATTAATAGAGAGATGAAGTACATGTTGATAAGATTGAAATTTTTATTCCAAAAAAATGGAAATAAAATGATTTGTGAGCTATGTTTATGAATCATTGGATTTTTCTCATTAATATGCTGATATGTAGAAGTCATCTATGTTTCCTAGGTAAATTCTTTAGTCTCCTTATTTTTCCTTTGATTCGGTTTTTACATCTAGTGCTTCAAAGATTTGGGGAGAGTGAGGTAGAGGTTCAGGCATTCTTTGTGTGCTTCTTTTCCCAGGAGTTTCAGTATGTAGGCCCTTAAGAATTATCTGGGGTTTATAGATCAGAAAGCAACAATTGCTCCATTGATTTTCAAAAGGCATGGAGTCCTGTAGGCAGAGCCCCATTAGGCTGTGCCTATAAAGGAATCAGCAGCTTTTCACTGGTATACTTGTTAAAGATTACCAGCCTTGATAGTTCTAAATTTCAAAAGCTGGCAAAGTTAAGAAAAGAATAAGCGAAAGTAGTAACAATAGCCCACTGATGGTGGCTTGCTATTGTTTGAGCTTTTTGGAGACCATGCATCAAAAGAAATTTTCTTCCAAAGGAATGATTCGAGATGTGGTGCAGCTAAATTGACTTGTGTTGTGTTTAAGTTTCAAGTTACAAGAACAATTACAAATAAATTCCTAGTAAGCAGCATGGCATTATAGTGGCCTCTTCGAAAGGCATTTGTACTCTCGTCTCAGTCTCTACTTAAAAGTGCTATTAATCTTAAAGTTATGTGCAGTCGTTTCATTCTTTTTTTTCTTCTCCTCCCAAGGATGATTACCTGTTTACTGAAAGGTTGCTGTGGCTTTGAGATGCATTTTAAAGGAGACTTTTATAAGAGGTAGCCTGCTGGTCCTGCTCTGTGTGGAATCCATTAAGATCTTGTTCCGTGGATTTCTGATTCCTTTCCCTGCCACCTTCTACAAAAGATCTGAGTAAATATTTTGTTGCTCCCCTCTCCCTTTTTTCTGTACCAGACTATGAATCCTCCTCTCCCCCCACCACCTCTCCTGGCTGCCACTGTCCTCACCTCCACACTGCCAGGCGCTACCGCTGCTGCCAATGCTGCTACTGGAATGGGACCAAGGCCCGTGGCAGGATCCACTGACCAGGTTGCACATTTACGGCCTCAGACTCGCCCCAGTGTGTAAGTGAAGGTGTTGCTTACTGCTACTAATGCATTCATTTAAAACTGAGCCGAACAGCAGAGAGAGACTGTTGTGATATGAGTTAGTGACAGGCTTCCAGCTCACTGAGTGGTTTGTATTCTGCAAACTTCTGCCTGGTCATGCATTTAATTAGGGAACTACTGAAACAAAATGGGCCTAACACATGAGCAGCTAGTTGCAGGCCCGCTGTATAAAGGCCCTGCATGATTTTGGGAAACATGCTGTTTGCTTCCTCACACTATTTTATGTGTATAGAACTGTTCTTTTTGGGAGTTGGGATGGAGTACAGCTTCCGTTAGAGCTTTGTGTCTTCGTTTTCATTCCCTGCAGTAGGATATCAAGGAATAGGAGGGTATCCAACAGAAAGCAGATCTAGTTGGAGGATGCAGTTAAAAAACTGTGAGTCCCCAGCAATAAATATCCAGGAATGTCTAATTATCTTGCCCACAGTTTACTGATGGTAGAATGCAACAAGATTTTTGTGGATCCTATATTGTATGAGATTGTATCTTACCAATTCGGAGCACTGGTGAGAACTGTAGGTTAGTGTTGCCTGTCTCATTTCCATGTGTTGATAGGCACAATCACTCTGCACTGTGGAGCTGTTTTGTACTCTATGCACTAATGTTTCTTTTTCTTCAAGTTTTAAAATTCAGTCTCCTTCCTGGCTGAATATACAGAAGCATGTACAGCCCAACCTCTAGGTTCAGCTTATATAGCAAAGGCAACATATTGTGCTTTCCAATGGAGTTTTATACCATATGTCCTCTTTTGGGGCTACTTCCCAAGTCTAACAAGTGCTATTTGAAGTGCTCAGTTTTCCCAGTGGGCACTTAATCCAGAGCAGTAAGTTAGGCACTTTTGCACAGATGTGAGGCACAGATGCCAGTTGATGGGTAGAGACTTCTACACTGAGAGGAACAGGTTTAGCAGTCTCAGTCAGGAAGGCTTGTGCCCTTAACCTCTTTCAAGGGAGATTTTCCAGTGCTGCTAATAAGTTAAAAGGTTATACTTTCATTCTGCATTTGTACAAAATATTTATGACTTGGTATCCAGTCTTAGTTTTAAACATTTTGGTGTTTGTCTATTAGCCTGAAATCAAATATTTTTTTTCCTATTGTAGGTATGTTGCTATATATCCATATACTCCTCGGAAAGAGGATGAACTAGAGCTGAGGAAAGGAGAGATGTTTTTAGTGTTTGAGCGTTGCCAGGATGGCTGGTTCAAAGGGACATCAATGCACACCAGCAAGATTGGGGTTTTCCCTGGCAATTATGTAGCTCCAGTTACAAGGTACGGTTTTGAATAAATGGTTTACTAAGTTCTAAACAGGGTATCTGTCCTTTTCCAGGGCTTTCAGTCTATTCATATTCATCCTCACATTGTAATTGCCTGTTACCTAGTCAGATTTTAAAATCCATATCTATATCTGCTAAAATCCCTTTTAATGCTAAGATTCATACCTTTTCATGTGAATATGTGTGAAATTATAGGTTTCCACCAATACATGTACAGACCGTAAGTTGTTGTCTTTTATATATATGTGTGAGAACACGCAACTCTATTTCCAGTATTTTTCTATTAGCAAATAAAAGGCATAGTATTTAAGATAAACAAAAACTATATTATTAACACTTCATGTCTATATAATGAGTACTACATACTGGATAGAAAGATTTCTGAGCACATTACATTAATTAACTCTTCTTCCTTAACTCATCAATGTAGTTGCTGTTATTATCTCTTACTTAATAGGTATGGCAATTTAGAGATTTAGTAACTTATCTAAGATTGCAAAGTGAAGAAGTTGTCAAAGCTACCTGGTTTGGATCTCTGTTTATTCCACTGACTTGGTAATTATTTCTCAATTCTGTTAATTATGATACAGTCAGACATGAAAATCCTTAAATACATTGTAGATCTATTTTAAATAAAGGTAGTATTACTCCCATGGGACATTGGGTGCTAACTGGACTTGGTTTTGATTGTCACAACTGAATGTGAGAGACATTGCTGGCATAGAGTGGATAAAGACCAGGGATACTGCTGAGTCCTGCTGTATGTATGATATTCCTACCACTGCCACACCAAAAGAATAATATGGCCCAAAATGTCACTGAGGTTGAGAAACTCCATTATAGAGTGATAAAAGCTTTATATATATGAATTTTTTCCTATAAGATAGTGTACCTTCTGGTCACTGTGGAAAATAGCCTTGCATACTGAAAGAAATAAAATGTAGTGAAATGTACACTGAGGGGGAGCCCTGGTGTTAGACTGCTGGACTCTAATAAGTAAATGGCCCAGGTTTATCTGTTACATCACCCAACAACCTTCCCTCTCCATTTTAAACAAATGGCTTAAGGAACTGACATGTTTGTCAGCTGTTGGCCTTGATTTATAGGTTGGCCAGCAGCCTAATCAAATGAAAATCACTATCTTTGCAGATGGTGACAGAATGTTAGCTTTAATTTGACTTGCAAATTTTAATCAATATAAACCTTGTATTCTGTAGATGTTAAAATCTGCATTTAAGAAGCCTGTCCAGAAAATGGCAGACAGAATCTCCCTCGTGCAAAAAAATAATAAATAAGAGAAATACAACAAACAATGATACAAATGAAGTTAAAGAAAACATTTTTGGAAGATTTAAAAGCAAATTATTAAGTAAAAATCTCTGCGTGTTTAACAATACAAATGCTTGCTTACAATATACACTCTGTTGTTCATCATGGTAAATAATAAGAATGCTCACATTAATGAAATATTCTATGCTATATACAGGATTGTCATTTAAGTGAATTTAAAGTAATAAAAGTAGTTAATAAGTTAGATGTTTAGAGCTGACTATACCCCTATAATTGTGTCAATAGTGGAACAATAGAATAAACCGTTTTATGCTTGCCCTGCCTTCAAGGAACTTTTACTTTCTTCAGTATTTAATATGACATTTATTTTTAAAGACTACCCCACATTTTATACTCAAGGGCTAAATTACAAGCACTGTATAGAGTATAAAAGCAGAACAGAGGAAAGAATCTACATGAAACAGTAGCCTCATAAGATCTTAAACCTGACTCTCAGGCAAACCTTCTTGAAATGATGAGCTGTGTGCTGGATCTTGAAGCATAAATGAAATTGAGATAGGTCAGAAGAAGCCAGAGAAGACACTCCAAAAAGTGTATGTGCACATGTGTATGTATGCACCCAGATACCTGTGTGATGTGTCTGAGACAAGTAGATCAGAAAATAAGAGCAGAGTGGAAACATGGCTTCTTTGGTAGATGAGGCAGAAGGACTCAGGGCCGTCTAGTCAGAGGAGTTACCTGGCCTCCATATGGAAAGCTGAAACCAGTAACTATATTCTTGAGCCAAGTATGATGTGTGGTTTCTGGTAACTCAGAACAATTTCAAAACTTTTCTCTGCCTCGAGGCTATCATTTCTTTGAATTTGCTGTTCTTAATACTTTATAAAAATAATTCCATTCATTTTAAAAATGTTCTGTCTTTAAAGCTCTGAGTCATTTTTCTTGCATTTAATTGTTCTGTCTCCCATTTTGCTGATGGGTCGGGTTTTCCATCTGTTTCTGTCTTGGCAGAGCGGTGACAAATGCTTCCCAAGCTAAAGTCTCTATGTCTACTGCCGGTCAGACAAATCGGGGGGTAACCATGGTCAGTCCTTCTACTGCAGGAGGTCCTGCCCAGAAACTCCAAGGAAATGGTGTGGCCGGGAGTCCCAGTGTTGTCCCCACGGCCGTGGTGTCAGCAGCTCACATCCAAACAAGTCCTCAGGCAAAGGTCCTTTTGCACATGACTGGGCAGATGACAGTCAACCAGGCCCGCAATGCAGTAAGGACAGGTAAGGAGGAAACCAGACCAGAACAACATCAGGGAAAGAGGTTAGCTGCCTGATAGCAGATGATGTAATTTGTATATTGAAACAGTGAATTTCACAAGGGATTAAAAACAGGACAATTAGTCAGTGGCACTTTATATCCATTTATTTGGACTAAGCCTGCCCTGTGTGTTGATTTAAACCTGACCTACTGCTCTAAAGTCTAAAGGAAATAGGCTGATCACTAAAAATGCCAATAGTGTTGTACTTCAAAATACAGCCTCTACAGTCAAGATTGTGTAGGTTCAGATTCTCTGCTAGGTGGTGTGTTATTTTTGATGAACTTGGTCACAAGCATATTTTAGATCCAGTATGATCTTAAGTAGTATTGGAAACCAACCAAGAGTTTTGAGAAACAATTGTGGGGTAGTGTCTTAGTTACTTCTCTCGTTCGTAAGACAAAATACCACCTGAAGTTAAAGGAAGAAAGGCTTATTTAGCTCATAGTTTGTAGAGGTTATAGTCCATAATTTACTGAGTTCAAGGAAGAGTGGCATGTTAGACAGACATCACAGAAGAAAAGCAGTTGATGGCTGGCAGAAGGCAGCAGAGCAAGGGGTCTTAGTAGCCCTTTTTTGCCCTTTTCTATCTAGACTACCAGGATTAGGGCAATGCCACACCACTCAATGGACTGATTCAGCCACTGCTGAAAAAACTCCACTATGACAGCATGAGGCTTCAGAGTGACATCTAGACAAGAGCCATAGCATTCTACTCCTGGCCCCCAAAGACTCTTGCACATCCCTGTATGCAGAAGGCATTTAGTCCATCTGTGAGAGTTGCCAAAATCCAAACATTTTCATGATTGCTGAAAAGTGCAAGTCCAAAAGTCTCTTCTGAAATTTAAGGCAAACTTACAAATAAAGAGAATGTTAAACACTTCCAATGTTCAGTGGCATAAAAGAAGGGAATAGGGAGAGAAAAAGGAATGGGAATAAAGCAAGTCCAAAATCCAGCAGGGCAAACATTAAGTTCCATGTCTAGCATCCCCCACATTCTGTGGCAAGTCGTCACCTTCAAAGGATTTTGTTAGTTCTACACTGTGGTACTTCTGGCAGCTATAGCTCCCATGGCTTCTTTCTTTGGCTGATTTTGCTCACTCCTTGCAACTTTCCTTGAATGATCTCCATTCCTTTTTTTTTTTTAATTTAAAGAGAAAAAAAAACAGGAAAAGGGTAGAAATAATACAGAATTTTAAAAAAAAAGATAAACAGTAAGAAATCACTAGTTGATAAATTACATATTGTCCTCTTAGAAATAGTTGTTCAAGTTACAATATTAAAGCATACAAAGTAGACATTCAAATAGTGAGACTGTAAACAGCTGCGCATGCATGAGTCTCTACATGTATTTTTATCCTTTCTGTATTAGTGGGAAAAACAAACATAACAAGACAAAACAAATTCCTATAAAAACATGAAACCAAAAAGTCATATAAAACCACAGTACAAGGTGATCTACAATGGTTACTGTGCTGTCTCTTGTTATCTTCAATAGAATTGTCTATATCATCAGGCATAATTGAATATAGCAGTACATAACAATATTAGTAAAAATAAAACATTGTAGACAGTGTAAAAGTTCAAAGGCAGGTAGTAATCAAACCAGAGTGGGTATCTTAGTGACTCTTGTCATCTTCAGTGTAGTTGCCTATACTCTCAGACTTGAGACTATCAATCATAACAGCTTTAAATAAAATCTGTCAATACAAAACAGCAATCTAGCAAACCAGACTAAATTAAATGATCTCCATTCCTGACTTTTACAAACTTCCAGGATCTCCACTGCACCTTCAACTTCATACTCACAACTTTACACAGTGCCCTTTCAGGGAAACATTGCCTGGCCTACCAGGCCTTCTTCTGAAGTCTGGTTGGAAGCCTTCCTGATCCCACACTTTTGCATTGTTCATACATCTAAAACTAGCACCACATGGATGATGTCAAGGTCTGCCACCAGCTGGAATAGTAGCCAGGCTTTCTTCTCTCTTGGCTATAGGGGTTGAGTGCCTGGATCTCTGAGAACTCTACACTCAGTCCCAAGTAACAAATTGTCTAGGCCACCACCATTCTGGAACATGGTGCTCTGGGGCTCTCTTCTCAAAGCAAAGTCTTCCACCTTTGCAACTCTGAGGCTGCAAAGGCCGAAGTCCTCCTGGTTCTTGTCATGTCCATCTTTTCTGTTGTCTTCTGAAATGCTCGGTTTTTTTGCTAGTCTTTTCAGCAACCAGTTTCTCCTCTGTTCCATCTTTTCAGGTCACAACTTTGCTGGAACTTCCTTTCTGGCCAAACTCAGGGTTTTGTTTGTTTGTTTGTTTTTATCTGTTTGTTTGTTTTTTAGTACGGGGATCAAACACAACCTTGGACTTATCAGGCAAGCACTTGAGCTACTGAGCTAAATCCCTAACCTCAAACCCAATGTTTTAAATCATTCTGCTGGGCTCTTTGGTCTTGATTCTCAACATAAATCTAACTAAAAGCCTCCAGTAGTAGCCATGCCACTGCTTCAACATTAGACTACCTTGAAATTTCTCCTGCCAGATTAGTCTACCACCCTTAATCTTATTCTCAAGCAAGCATGGGGCAAAATAAACCACTTTTTGTCCCTTTTGTTGTATCCAGGCTACTGGGTTAAGGACAGTGCTAAGCCAATCAGTGGACTTATTTAGTAATCACCCACCCTTAATCCTAGCATTCTGTCATGTATCAATCACATACTCTAAATATAGCTGCCTTGAAAAAAGCCCCACATATGATTGCATGAGGCTTTGGGGAATGTCTAGACATAAGCCTGCATGTAAACTAAATGCTTGGGAAATCTACTAGAAAAAGAAATAGTGGTTAATAAGTTAGGTATAATGGCATGCACATGAAATTCTAGCTTCTCAGGAGACTGAGTCAGGAGAATTGCAAGTTTAAGGCTAGCCTGGGCAACATGGTAAGATACCAACTTTAAAAAAGTTTTTTAAATAGTTCATTTAAAAAAAGGACTTGTTGTGTTGATATTGTTTGACACAGTGTGCAACCCTCAGAAACGGACTCATTGTCTCTAATGCTAGGGAAAAGTAAAAGGCCTCAACGGTCCAGAAGCTCAACAAATCTGAAGACCAACTTGGAAGGAAAATAGTTTCTAGGGATTTAAACCACTGTACCTCCATTCCTGATTGTAAAAGATGGTGATCAGAACCTTGCATTAGGTTCTGTTGTGATACAGTGAATGACTTATGTTTCTAGTGAGCCATACTTAGTAGGAAGTTGACTTCTGTTCCTTCTTGCTGTCTACCAGTTGTGGCACATAACCAAGAACGCCCCACAGCAGCAGTGACACCCATCCAGGTGCAGAATGCTGCTTGCCTCGGCGCTGCATCCGTGGGGGTCCCCCATCACTCGCTGGCCTCCCCACAGCCTCTGCCGCCGATGGCTGGCCCTGCTGCCCATATCGCTGCTGTCACTATCAGTCGAGCCAATGCCCCCCTGGCCTGTGCTTCAGCTGCTTCTATGACCTCCACAAGCGTCTCCACTGCCTCTCTGGAGAGTGAGCCTAGTGCTCGGACAGTGACTGGTCTCCCGGGACTTCCCACATCTTCCGACAGTGTGTCATCAGCCTGTGGGAACAGTTCAGCAACCAAACCAGACAAGGACAGTAAGGTAAGACCTGCTTCCTGCTACTCTGCTTAGGTAGTGTCCCGCGGTCTCTAGCTCATGAAGAGGCTCATTGTTCCACAGTCCTTCAGGTGCAAGTCGCTGCACCAGGTGCTAGGAGCAGGGTGGGGAGGAAGCTCACACAGCACAGCAGCACACGCTGTCCTGTTATCTAGGTCGCATTCCCCTGGGCTGTAACACCCACCAGCTTCCCTCTCTCAGAAGTTGGGGAGACTGTGCTGAGTAAGACTTAGTCAGACCTCATTCCTGCAGCTTACAGACTCGTGGAGGAATTTCCTTCCCCCTTCAGTTACTTGTTAGGGCATCCTCAATTTTTCTTTTTAGTCTGGTAACATTTCTGTTTTTAAAAAATTAAATATATGAGGACATTGAAACTGTCGTTCAAAAATGTTTCTTATGGATTTATATTTGTCTGTAGTATGTCTAACCATAATCACCATGTTTTCTTAAGATACACAACTTAAAATATAGGGAAAAATTATTTCCTAAATCTGTACTTTTTTTTTAAACTGTCATTTGAAGCTAAATTTTTAAAAAAGTATAAATAGAGAGTTTTGCTTGAAAGACTCAACTATAATTGGGTTTGGAGACATCTGGTTGGAGGAAGAAGGAATTAATAATGTTTAAATATGAAAAGAAAGAGAAGAGATGACAAAAGGGTCTGGATAGTTACATCAGAATCATGAATTTTCACTCAGTATTTCATGCATTCCCTAAAGCTCTGGGCCAAAGCTGAGGAGCTCTAGGGTAATCATAAACTCTTAGCCACCTGGCTAGTGGTACTACACTTTGCTTTATTTAAATGGTTAGCTAAGCCTGTAAATAGGAGTTCATAAGGAAATAAACTTTATAGTCTACTAAAAAGTTAATATTTAGTTAACTTTTAACAGGAGAGTTTTTGGAAATGATTGGTATCTGTTCAGTATTTATAATTAACTACATTAAACTTACACTAAAGCTGACATGTCCAACTTTATTAATATCTTTAAAAAATTATTTTTATATATTAGATTTGAAGGCATGGACATAATGTGTTTCAGGGCTCTGGTCACTGATGAGATCAGGGGTTCTTCAGCCCCCAACTCCAGGTATTCCCCATAGAGAATTCACTGGTCTCTTGTGGTTTGAAAGGTACCTAATGATGGACAGAACAATGGCTCCCCAAAGATATTCACCTTCTGGACCCTGGAACCTTTGAGTATGCTTCCGTAGTGGCAAAAAGGACTTTGCATATGTGATTAACTAAAGTCCTGAGATGTGAGCATTATCTTTAAACTGGATGGGCTCAATGTTAAGTAAATGGATCTTCCTGAAGGCAAAGCAGGAGGGTCTGGGTGTGAGAAGGACACACACTGATGGACACAGAGGTAGGAGTGACGTAAGAAAGAACACAAGCCAAGGAATGCAGGCAGCCTTTGGAAAGAACAGGGAAACAGATTCTTCCCAACAGTATTCAGAAGGAACATGGCTGTGCCTACACCTCAATTTCAGCATCTGATTTCAACCACAAAACTTGTAGTAATATGTTACAGCAACGTCCAGTAGGACCCTGAGTGCCATCCCTTCAGTAGCCATCTCTAATGAAGGGCCACTGGGCCCTGTTCAGATGTTCCCGTGACTACAGGTGCACTAGCACTGGCCGACCCCTGGCCATTGTTAGATGACTACAATTAGCTGGAAGTTGATTGAGCACATACTTGTTCTCTGTGGCTCCCTTTATTTTGGGACCACATAGACCCTGTTATGTTTTTCTGTGCTGTCCTAAGCTACTTGCAGATGTGTCCCCTTGTGTGTTCTTTTATCTAAGGTACAATATACTGTTAAAGTTGTTTTTGCCTAGTCTGAATGCCACAGATTTAAATTTTTCCCTGCTTAAATCTACTACCACATGTAATGTTCCTAGTCTATTAAAAATGAGACTTCTGTTTGATACTAATTTATTAATTTCATGATTAGCATCTCTTAAAGATCACAAATCTTCATGACTAGAGTGTCATTTAGTCCCCATTTCTCTCTCATACCTATAAAGGTGTCTTGGAGAAACTTGCCAGATGCTACATTGGTATCTAAATGTCACGTACGTTCTCCATCTAAGCAATTGACCCATCATCCTCTTTTGCCATTACTTACTGGTAACAAGCATCTCCTGCAGGAGTCTCCTCCTCAGATTTCCTTTCCTCTCCTGAGTGCTTGTGCATGTGTCATTTAATATTGTGCTAGAAATCCCCAGATGGTGTACAGAGTGCCCTGTTATCTTCCTTTTGAAAAGTGGGACCATCTTTGCCTGTTAGTTGACCTCGATCCCAGATTCGCCAGAGTCTCTCAAAGATTATTGATTGCATTTCATTTTTTTTCCCCCTATAGACTGAGGTGAATGCAGCTTGTCAACAGTGTTCATTTCATCTCTAAATCTGAATCCTTTTGCCCATTTACCTCGCATTGAGGTTCGTTCCTTTCTGGTATGAAGATTAGCCTTTCTACTCAGATGTTTGCCCATCTGAGAGCCACTATACATCCCGCCCAGCAAGTCTGCATCTTTCTTGTTCTTTTATTTCAAACATAACTTTAAAATAACCCTTTAAAAATTTTTCTTTTGTCTTTAGCATTTTGGCAAGTTTAATCTCATTCTGATCTTTAGCCTTCTTAAGTTGCTATGGACCATGTGATATTTCTTATTATAGGCCCTTCTCGTGGTCTTTTTGCACATGTCCTTTAAAAACGTAGGCCCATCAAGGTGCTCCCTTGGGGATCATGTGAGTATTTTTGGAAACCATTACATTTTCATCTGCAGGAATAATTTGCCATTGTGCGAGTAGAACTTCATTTTTGAGAGTCCTTCCATTTCTCCTGAGATATGGCATGCATATGTTTTCATTGAACTTTTAAAATCAGTCCTTTTAAACTTTAGAATTCAGATCAATCACCAGCCTTTTTTTTTTTTTTGGATGCTTTAATTCTGGGTTTCCTGCTTCCCTACCCAAACACACCCAGCCCCTGACTAGTCTCTTCCTCTCCCCACAGTGGATTAGAATTAGACCCAAAGTTGTGCTTTGCTCATCTTCTTCCTATCAGCAGGTCAAGAGGAAAACATACTCAAGATTCTAGCTTTAGATGAGACTTCCAACAAATATCTAGGTATTTAATAATATAGTGTCCTCATTTCTCTGTCTTCTCTTGCCAGTGAGTAATTGTCATCTTCCACTTACTTGAACCCACCAGGCGGAGAAACAGTTCATGGTTTGTCCTCCAAATGGTACCTGCCTGTTGCTGTCCCCTTCTCCTTGTCCCCCGATGCCTGCAATGGCTGCTACTCGTGTTCCACGGAGGCAGCCAGTTTTCAGGAGATACACAGGACATATGGAGCTCTTCTTCCAGGGGAGCTACTGCTTTCAGACAGTATTTTACCTGGTGGTCCTGTCATAGAGTCCCAGGGATACTTAGAAACTGTGTTTTGTCCAAGAGTTAAAGTACATAGTTAAGTTGGGTATCATAGGCATTGAAGTCTTTGTATTTTTAAACATCATCTCAGTTATTTCTTGTTTGAAATCCTTGCCCTTTCTGTTGTTTTTATTCCTGAGGTCCTTAATTCATCCAAAATCTCAGTTTAACAGCTTCATGCAGACATTTCTCTGGAAGTGGACAAAAAGTTCATATTTAGTGCTTCAGATCCCCCACCCCTAAATTCCTAGTGATTCTCTCCCTTAAGGAGCCACCCACAGGTTTTCTTCAATCAGTCAGTTAATCTTTGAGGACCCTTCCTGTTATTCTTGATTTTCTTAAGCAGAGGGTCCGCTCTGATTTTTAAGTGTTCATTGTCTTCTATTCAGAGCCCTTTCTCTGAAATCCCTACTGATTATTTTCTTTGCTCAAATGATTTTCCTTTCTCCCTTTTCTTATTTTGCTGTCCAAAACAAGATCATCTGTGTGCTATGCCATTCAGCTTCTTAGGAGAGGCCCAGCCTCCCTGTTACGTGACCATAGTCACTGCTTCTGCTCATGCTGAGAATTGGGGTTCAGACCCGTCTCAGGTGTGCAGAGCTGTGTGCAGAGGGTGGCTGAGTGTAGCCTGTGTGAGCCAGCTCGGTGAGTCAGCGTGTCTGCTGTCACTGCTCCACTGAGAAGTGTGGGCTTCTCACTGCCACTCCTCACCAACACAGTGACTTTAGGCAAGCTTAGAGATCTTTGGGCAGTGAGAATAGTAACTAATTCCTCTCTCACCAGGCTGCTGTCAGGAATAAAGATGGAAATCCTAAAAGCACTAAAGATTCTTCAACTTGGTGGGGTTTTCATCATCTAGAATTTCACATAGCCCACCCATTCTTCTTTAGAAAAGCCTTCCCAGGCCTCCTGTATCTGAGACAGAACCCCCGGGCCATTCCTCTCCCCTTACCCTGCTGTATGCTTTGGCACACAGCCTATTTTGTAGCCATGTTTGTGTCTCTGCTCACTGTCTTACTTGCTGTTATATTTCCAGGACCAAGCATTATCTGGTTCATGTTAGGCATTTTATAAATATTTGCTCAAAGTATGAGTGGTTCTATGAAATAATCACATGAGTCAATTTTTTGAGATTCCTTTCCTAGGAACAATGAGAATCAGGAGATTGATTATATAGAATTGATGATCTATGGCCCAGAAAGATTGTCTTTTGCTAGTTCCTGCATAAATCTGAGAGCAGAGAAAAAAAGATGTCTCAATGGATAGAATGTTGTCAATCAAATTCTTTTTACTTAAGAAAGAGCCTGGACTTGATGTTTTCTATATTGTGTTCATTCCCTATTTTATGAATAATAGGGAATTAAATCGATGGTCAAAAAATTGTTTTTATATAAAATAACTGATGATTATTTTCTGACCCAGATAGTTCTTTGTGTATGTGATGCTGTTTTTAAATCATCAGACTTTCTGAAAAGAAAATTATAATTCTAAGAACATTATTTCATCTAGGAATAATTTCTTGGAAAACCTCCAGGAGATAAGTTATTAAGGTTTATGTTAAAAGAATGCCATTTTTTTCATGTGTGCTAACATTGTGCTTAAAATACTGCTCTACTGAAGCGTCTGTATTAATGCATCCGTAGTTCTCATTTCTGATGTTGCCTTTGTAAAAAGCAAAGGTGCCCTTCAATGATAAGTGTCTGAATTTGCAAAATTATCTCTCGAGTGGCACATTCTTCTGCTAGTAGAGAAAATACCAGAATATGCTATTAGCAGCACAGCTCCTTGGAATAAGAGCCACAGCTTTCCTGTGCTGACACCCCGCCCAGTGCCCCTGCACCCTGCCACGATACCTAATCCTCTGCCTTTTGCTCCATGGGTAGTCTGCATCAGTTGATGATAACATATCCCTTAGAAGTCATTAAAGCAAGCTGTATTTAATGTGTTTAATCATTTTCAGTGAACAAAGTCATCTTTTTTCTTAATCACTCTAGAGGCTATTCCCTGAGCATAATTCAGTTATCTGATATTCTTCTGAGTGCCCAGAACTGAGCTTTTAAGCAACATCTTTAGCTGAGGCTTGCTGAAATTGTTATTTATCAATGGAATTCATGTTCTTAGGGAATCTATGGGGATCCACAGATTAGAGTGGGTTTTCTGACATCATGGCAGGTGCTACCTTAAAAGTGTAAGCTAGCAAACATTATTCTGTCCTGGCTCACTTCTTGCTCTTCCAACCTCACATTCCTAGCTTTGGCAGTTAGTTACTTAGTAAGACTACTTCATCTATCATCGGCCTTCTTTCCTCTGGATTTGGGAAATCCAAAACTTCCTGTTTTATCTTCTTAGCCCTAGCATTAGCACTAACAAAATATTTGCTCATTCTTCCACTGTCCTTATCCTTTTCCATTATTTCCCTGGCCTCTCAGCTTTAGTAGTGCAGGGCTCTGTTCTGGGCACAGGGGTGGATAAGATAAAGTCACCATGCATAAGCAGGTACTCCTAAGTTTGTGGAGTTGGTCACTATAATGCACATGGTAGCTGCTTGGAAAACATGGCACTGAATGAGTGAAGCAAAAGCCAGTAAGATGAGCAGTAGCCAGCCCTTCAAGAGAAATGGGAAAGGATGAGTGAGGAATCCACTAGCTCTGCTCCTCTGCATCCCAGGCTGAGCTGGTACAGAGGTGCCCTCAGCACTTACTCCCTAGCCCTCTTGCCCTCCCTCGTCCTATGGGATGACACATACTAGGAGCAGCATTCAGCAGAGGGGGACTGTGGTATACCTTTGGGCATTCCCTTATCATCTGGTTTACCAGTTGCTTTTGTCTCCTTTTTTCCCTATCATTCTGTCTCTAATGGAACTATGTTATTGTGGCTTCAGTTTCATTTCCCCAAGGGGATTTTACTGAGTCTGAACTAACTCGGGTTCCTAAGAAAAGCAGGCCTGTGTTTTACCTCCTGATAATTCATGTCTCTGTTAATGGATCGTAATAATTCCAATTTGTTGTGGCGTTTTCTAAAGAAATAGTTTTTAAAAAGAAATAGTTCTTCGTGAAATGCTCCATTTTCAAGCAGTGTCTCCGTTTAGAGAACTTAGTGTTGTGGCCAGCATCTTACTAGAGCAATTTAAGGTGATGATTTTTAAATGATGTCAGACTTGGTGATCAGAAGGAACACAGGCAATTAGAATGTAGAGATGAAGGAAAGCAAGAGGTGGCTTCTGGGAAATGTGGTTGCTGGGGAAAAATTTTTAGGCATTTGACTACAAAAAAGAGTCATAAAAATAGCAATTTACTGACACTTTCCCTGAATTTTGTAGAGTTGTTTTGAAGCTTCTAATAAAGATTTATTTACACAATAAAATTGGTTTGACTTCTGTTAATTGTTGGCTGGTTAAACTTAATCAAGTTGGTGACATTTGGGAGGTGGGTTATTCCTATGTGGTAAAACTCAATTTGATGGCTGTAAAGTGCTGTTAGGCTCACATTTGATTAGCACACATCTCTCCTGGCAGCTAGAGACAGGATAGGCAGAATTTCACAAAATTCAATGCACACCCCAAAAATTTCATTTTATTCTAAAATATCTACTTGAGCTGTTATCAAGCCAAAATATAAATTGGTGAATTGGTGAATTTTTGTTTTACATCCTTGTTAAAAATCTACTTATCTTAGTACAGTGGAAGACAGTGATGGGCAGTGGCCTGTCCAGAGCAAACCTGCAGGCGCAGAGGGAGCAGCTCCTAACACCAGGCAGGAGTTAGCCGGATTATGAATACCCGAAGCTGACCAGCAATCATTTCCAAACTGTAGGGACCTCTGGATTACAAATAGCAGTAATCCTTGTCCATCTCCAACTAATGTGCACATTTCCTTTCTTCTAGAAAGAAAGAAAAGGTTTGTTGAAATTGCTTTCTGGTGCCTCTACCAAACGGAAGCCCCGAGTGTCGCCTCCAGCGTCCCCCACCTTGGAAGTGGAGCTGGGGGGCAGCGAGTTGCCTCTGCAGGGAGCGGTGGGTCCCGAGCTGCCGCTAGGGGGCGCCCACGGCAGAGCCGGCTCCTGCCCCTTGGACGGGGATGGCCCGGTCCAGGCCTCGGCGACGGGAGCAGCGCTGGCCCAGGAGGCTCTCCACAGGAAGGCCAGCTCCCTGGACTCCGCCGTGCCCATCGCCCCGCCTCCTCGGCAGGCATGCTCCTCGCTCGGTCCTGTCCTGAATGAGTCTAGGCCTGTCGTGTGTGAAAGGTGAGTTCAGCATCATTCCAGGAGAAAACTAAAACATGAATAGCAAGATTTATGTAGGAACATTTATTCTGATACGTCAGATATTTTTCTACATCCTCATTAATTTTTCTTAGCTGAATTTGTGCTAACCATCAAGCTTTGACCTTGTTTGTTCAGTGGTGTACTCTGCTTTTCTTTTTCTTTGCGTGTCTTGTAGGTTAGAGCTCCATCCAGCTTTCTTTTCCTTTATTTTCTCCAAACATTCCAGAATGCAATCCAGATGATGCTGCCAGTCTCTGCAGCGGTGTTCATGTTTCCCTCTTTCTTACGTTCAGTCACCAGCCTGCTGCCCTCCCCTAGCTCCCTTCCTTGGCTTTTATTGAAAACTTGGATCATTACTCACTAGTGATGAAGCAACTGCAGAATTCTGCAGCCCAGAGAATTCTTTTCTTCTTCCTCCTGCCTGTAAAGAGTCGCTGAGTGCTCAGTGTTAGTCCCTACTCTCATCCTGACCCAGTGACTTCATTCAGTTAGTCGCAGCATAATGAGCTCTGTGTTAGTGATTCTGGCCTGAAATAATGATTACAAATGGGAGCAGTTCTGTTTGATACAGCCAGTGTGGCTCAAGAAGTGTTAGGAAAGGAAGTACACTTAATAAGACAAGTGTCTACTAGGATTATATAAAATGAAAATGAAATACCACTCATTGCCCAGGAAAACATCATGAAGTATACTGAAAATAGTGTACTGATTCCACATAACATAAAAGCATAAACATTTAAGTGTCCTCTGTTTTATTGTTTCTGAAAGCTTCCTTCCCTCTAAACCTGTATTTCATAAAGTAAATTTCTAATTTATGGTAGCATTTTCTGTGTTGCAGATTTGAAATCTTACTGTTGACATTATACTTTAAAATAACATCACCTTGCCTTTGTATTTCAGATAGACATTTGTACTCACCAAAATCTAAGGCCTTCAAACTGTCTTTGTGGCACTTTTTTTTAAACCTAAAAATAAAATATAAAAAGCAATAAATTTTAAACATCCTATGTGCGTTCAGTAGAAAGTGCACGATTTTTGTTTTTAGATTAAAATAAGCAATTTTCTGTAGTTCTGATCCTTATGTAACACAGTTTTGGAATTAGACAGTACACTAAAAGTGTTTCTTCCTTACTATGGAATCATTCTATCATTCTCTCATCTATTATGCTCTTTGCAAAGCTATGAAACCATGTTGTGATTTCCCTTAATGTTTTTTCTGAGAGTCAGCCTCTTCCCTGCAGCATTCCAATGCTTTCCAGGGACAGAGCCTCTTGTCCCTGGAGCTGGTCCAGTGACTTGTGTGCTGTCTTTTGGTCAGAAAGGCTCTCTCCCCCACTCTGGGCATTGATTTCAGGAGACCCCCCACCCCATGCCCAAGGGGGCTCTCTTCTCCCGTCCCTGTCATTTGTGGTATTTGTATGACTGCTGCCATAGACAGTTCACCTCGCCCAGACTCTCCCTGGGCCCTGACTGGGCACCGCTCTGCCCTCCCCCATTATGCATTCCTTTTCAGTGGCCAGATGTCCCCATCTCTGTGGTTTCTGCATTCCAGCCCTTTCCTCTTAGAGAGGCAGTTTCCAATAGCAGCCTCCTGCTGTTCCATGCATCTGAAAAGGAAAATCACCCAAGCAGACAGGTGATGGCGTTTCTGGGAGCAGGAATTGCACATCAGATAGGGGACGAGGAGAATTTAATGAGGGGACAGATGGGCATGGTTGCTCTGGAATTCTTAGGCAGGTTTTTATATAACAATTTCAATTTTTAGGTGTGGGAAAGGGGCCTTGGGAGAAGATTTTTGCCCACGTTTGTATTTTTATAATCCATATGTTCAGTGGAATATTAAATATAATAGCTCGACCAACTTTCTTCAGCCCTTTGCCTTCACACAGTGGTGGAATAATATTTACTTATTCTGAAGTCTGCTTACTTGAAAAACACCAGGAAGCTAGTACAGGAAAACATCCACTGGGAATGAAATTTTTGTTTAATAAGAAGCTACAAGTATTTTATTTAGGGGTTATCAGTTTGCATATTTTAAAAACTCCAATACAGTAAAAGATACTAATTGCCTTAAATGAAAGAAAGAGAGATCAACTTTGCCAGCAGTATGATTCCAAAAGCATTTGGAGGTCTTGTTCCTTGGTTTACAATGTAAATATCAGAGCTTGCCATGACAAAAATAAATGCAGGGTTCTTTTGGTAGCAGTGTTCCTGACAGAACTGCATGGCAATATTTTTCAGTGGCTAATATTGGGACAGTACGAGAGAGGATAGGATTTATCTGTAGACTGTGATGAGAACACGCATAATGCCTTCTCTTAAACCATGACCATGTCCCATGTCCCATAAGTCTGAAGTTAAGAAAAATGAATAAAAGACTGTGACTGGGGCAGCTGTGCCATCAGTGGAAAGAGGCATTCACATGATGTCAAGACGTAAGCAATCTCATAATAAGGAAGGATGAACCCTGAGGCGTGTTGACAGGTCTGGAAGTCAGCTGGGAGAATTCTCTGAGGGACAAAAGGATTCCTTTGTGTTCATTTGAAGGACTGAAAAAAAAAAAGCAAGAAATGGCACTCAGTCCTAGAGGCAGAAAATGTATAATTGATGACAGCAGAAATAATAGAACAAATACTTTAGGGTTCATTTTTAGAAGGATTGAGAAAGTAATTAGGAAATTACAAAGAGAAAGTAGAAATGAAAAATTTCAGAAAGGGTGGCAAATAAGCATATGTGTTTGCTCCTTTATATAAAGGGCTTAGGGAGACCCAGCAAGTCACCTCTATCTGTGTGTACTGTTTAAATGTAGGAATTAAAGTGATAACTGCATACCTGTAAGCCCGTCTCCTAAATTGGAAAAGAGCCTCTGATCTTTGATCAGGATTAAGCTAGAATGCTTGGAAACTTACAAATTGGATAGAGATAGGTTTACAGAAAGGCAGTCAGGCTTAACCAGCATGATTAATTTCTTTGAGCCAGTGACAGTGAACCCACTGGGTGAAGCAATGGACATAATTTACTTGGACTTCGAGCAAGTGACAAAGCTGGCTACTATGGTTTTGCCAGTGAAATACTTAATTGGATATTAGATGGCTGTGGTAACTGATAGCAGTAAATGGTTACTCAGCCAGACCAGGGTGATGGAGAGAGTGCTTTCCAGAGCCACAGGGAGGCCTGTTTGAGCTGGACCAGGGGAGATTAGAAATGAAAATGTATGAGCTACACCAGAGAGGCCAGAAAAATAAAGGAAGTAGAAAATGTATGCTGCTGAAGGTTTGCCAGTACCCATCCAGATGGCAGCCAAACCAGGAGCGGTCACCAGGGCTTCTTTACAGACCAGCAAGGCTTTGTTTCTCTCTTTCTACCCAGGAAACCATTACCAGAATCTGAGTCACAAAGCTACCCAGGGGCAGAAGCCCATTTAGGGCTGAATCTGAGCCACATTCGCACTCGGTGTCTTCTCCGCGCTGCCCTTTGTTCAAAGGGCTCAGGCAGTGCGCGCGCCAGCAGCTACCGCGCCAGCCAGCGAGCTCCCCGCCCTCCCTCTGCCCCTCCCTGTGTCCTTTCCTCTTTCCCTGCTTTCCTTTTCCTCCTAGTACTTTCATTTTATTCATTCACTCATTCATTCACTTATTTAAGTGTGGTAAAATATAGACAAAATTCAACGACTTTTCAAGTAAGGAGTACAGCAACATTAAGTATGTTCACTGTTTACCTCTAGAAAATTTTCATGGTGCTAATGGAAACTCTGTATCCTTTAGACTATAACTGTCCCTTTTTCTTCCTCCCTAGCTCCGGAGACCACCATCCTGCTTGCTGTCTGTATGGGTCACTATCCTGGGTTGCTCATAAGTGACTGTCCTGGGTCCCACAATGCTTGTCTTTTTGCAGGTGGCTTATTTCATTAAAGTTTCAAGTTTCTTCCATGTTGTAGCATGTGTGAGAATTTCATCCTTTTTAGTGAACATTGTACCTTTTTAAAAAAAATATAGCTTCACTATACAGTTTGGCCTTTTCTATTCATCATTTGACATGCTTAATAAGAATTACAGTGAATTTAGCATCATCTCACCCCTCAAGCAGATTATGGTGTAGTAGAATAAATGAGACAGGGCCACAGATGGTAATAATACAATATAGACTGTGCTAAGTGCCATAAGAAATATACATGGAGGCCTTTGGGATCTAGTCAACCATGAAATTACTTCCAGCCGTGGGACTAGAGATTTCATGGGGAAGAATTGGAGCCAGGCTTTGAGAGATTGATGGGGTGTGGATGGGCAGAGATATTGTCAGGTTCCCAGTGGAAGGAACCACCTAACCCAAGGGATGGTGTAGGAGAAGTGAAGACCCTATTTGGGAGACATGTTCAGCTGCAGGGAGTGTTTGGTAAGTTCACAATTATGATAGCAGTGTTAGCTGTAAAGAAGGATTAAGCTCGGATCATTGAGAACTTCGTGAACCAGTCTGGGGATTGACCTTCCTCGTAGGCACTGGGAAGGTGTTAATGATTTTTCAGCAATGAGTAGCTACAAACAGAGCTGCCACTTGGACTGTTAGTGTTTGAGTTTTGTGTAGAATGGATTGGAAACAGAGGAAACTCAAAGCAGGGAGAAGTTGGAAGGTAATGAGTTTGTCAACCAGAATGGTGACAGCGACAGTGAAGAGCAATGGATGGGGTGAAGGTTTTGAAGGTGGGTTAACAGGTGCCGGGGAAATCCTCCAAAGAGAGGTCTTTAGCTTCTGAAATTCAGAGCTGCCCCAAAGCCCTTCTCACATAAAGACAAGCATAATCCCTGGGAGGCGGAGGGTGGGGCAGCAGACGTGCAGTCCCTCCACAGCTGTGCCTGACATCTGTTTGTTGGTCTGTAAACATTCGACTTGGCAAAACTGTGCAGTGCCTGAGATAGCAGGCCTGTTGTGCCCAGTGTTTGGCCTCGTATGAGTCTGTATTAGTAACCTCTGTGTAAACCACTGCACAAGGCTCGAGGCCAGGACCCACGCGAGGAGATTTCTAAGTGGAGTCTGTCACTGCTGCACCTGGTAGCCTTCAGATGATCGAGACTGTGTCACAGTTTCCATTAAGCACGTGGTTTCTCATTCCACCTCCCAGAGGTTTATAACTTAGCAATGAAAATTTGCTCCCCCTGGGAACTTGGCAGGAAGATTATGTTCTTAACCCAGCAGCAGTTACTAGTTCAAAAAATTTTTTTGACAAAGTCGGTTTAGTGCGTTTTATAAAAATGCAAATATTAATGTAATTCATTTGAAGTTTTTCAGATTCTTTTTGTCCCATTCTACCTTTCAGACAGCTTGCAGAGAATCAGTTGGAAATGTATCTCATGAGAGTTCTGCTCTGAATATGTTTGGAGTCACTTGTACACTTTTTTTTAGAATTGTAAAGCTTTGCTTAAATTTTAACTTGCCCCAAATGGCAACTGCATCATTACTTTTTACATGGATTGTTAGCATGGAAAAGACCTGAGAAATCTCATCAGAATCCTTCCTTCAGATAAGTCCACAATGAAGTTGTCTGTCTTGGTTTTAAAGATGATAGAGAAGGGATTCCAAAACTATGCCATTCTAAAAATGTTTCAGTCTCAGTAGCAAGAAACTCTAGGTTCTGAGTTTCTTTTCTAGCTAAAGGAGCCAGGCGCTGACTGGCCCATCCTCCGTACTTCATTTCTGTGAGGTACTAGGCCCCTCTCTGCTCATGTGTGATCATAGTGGGAGGTAGCATTTGGGATTGAGGATGTGTTGGTCATCATACGGAAGGCCTCACTCCTTGTCATCTCCTTATGCCACGTGTTAAATACTTGTTTGTGTCATTATACTCCAATTCTACAGAAACTAAGAATGAGAAAGCTAAGATAACTGGCCCAAAGTGAAGCTACTCTAAGGGACCTTAAAAACTGTGTCAGCCCCCAGGCCTGGGCTTCTCCCAGTGCCATGGCCCCTCCCAGTTCTGGGCTTCACAGAACCCAGAGCTTGTGGTTTGTAAATGTTCGTGTTTGAATTTGCTGAATGTTTCTTGGAAATAATGGACCAGCTTTCCTGTTATGCTTCTGCTTCAGATCTTAGAGAGTATTTTGGACCCTGTGTCCAAAAAAGCTGAGCAATGAGCATTCAGTTAGCCTTTGCAAAGATGCCTTTTTAATGGTATAACAACCTGAGATTCTTGCTGGGATCCTTTGGATTCTGGATTTGTGGAACAGAGGTTGATGAGAGAACCAGGTTCTAATGGACTTGACTGTGCTGGGGGATCCACATACAAGGTATTGGATGGTTAGATTGGGCTTTTGGCAAGATTCTCAGTTCTGTTCCTTGTGGTCCTCTCCATGGGGAGTGTTGAGTATCCTCACAGCATGGCAGCTGAGTTTTTCCCAGAATAAATATTCAGGAGAAAGTGAATTGGAAGCAACAAAGCCTTTAGTGACTAGCCTCAAATGTCACACATTGTTGCTTTCATAGTATTTTATTCGTCATCCAAGTCATCCCTATATATCATGGGAGGAGACTACGAAGTGTGAGAATCCCGAAGCAGGGCTCACTGGGGGCATCCAGAGGGTGACCACCAGATAGCTCCATTTGATTGGGAAGAGCAAGAAGTGTGTAAACTATACAGATAATGCTAGAAAAATAAGGATAAAAGAATATAGAACCTAAAACAAGTCACTTCACCCTGGCCTCCTTGGCTGCTGACCACAATTCTGCATAGGAAGAATGAAAGGCATGGAGGCAGGACGGTAGGAAATATTAAACCAGCCAGGCCACCGCGTGTTTAAATGTTAATTGCATCTTTTTCCACTGATGTCTGAGTTGAGAGCCAAAGAGAAACACACAGACATGAACACGTTAACATCATTACTCACAGCAGTGCACTGAATTCCTGACCAGGCGTCCCTTCTGTGTCTGGATCTTGGAGCTTCCCAAGGGGCAATTTGGCTATAAAAGGCAGATAAACTTCCTTAGAATTGCTGCTTCATCTCTGTCAAACCACAAAGTAGGAGACACAGAGAGGCCGACTGCCACATTTTTTTCCCAGAATAAACATTCAGGAGAAAGGCTTCCAGAAGGAAGATCTGGGCCCCCCTCCAGATGTTTACAGAGGCGGGGCAGGGTCCACTCAGCCTGTGGGCAGGCAGCTTCAAGGGGGCTGACCCTACCTGCTTGGCTTCTCCTCCCATCTCACCAATCAAATAAGCACCTCTTCTCAGAGCAAAGAGCAGAACAGAAATGGTTCCTTTCCTGGGAAATGGAACAAAACTTTCCTATGTATATGGAGAACAGGCAAATATGGGAAGGAGACCGAAATGGTTCTCCCTGTACAGGTCATTCGAACAAACCAGTTGGGTCATTCAGATAAGCCAGTAGTGATCTGGTACACACACCCAGTCTGTTAATACCTGCTGCCTACTAAATGGAGAACAGTTGTATTTTGCATTTTTATAAACTCTTATAAACAAATTCATACTGCTTCCTCTTCTGCTTATGTCGCAGGCTCAATACAGACTAAATACTGCACCGTTTGTGTCACTATTCCGAGTAGCCGTAACTGAAATCCTTCTCTTTTATAGGCACAGGGTGGTGGTTTCCTATCCTCCTCAGAGTGAGGCAGAACTTGAACTTAAAGAAGGAGATATTGTGTTTGTTCATAAAAAACGAGAAGATGGCTGGTTCAAAGGCACATTGCAACGTAACGGGAAAACTGGCCTCTTCCCAGGAAGCTTTGTGGAAAACATCTGAAGAGAGTAACACCAAGAAGGCTTTAGGTCACATCACACAATGAAGTAGCACAAAGTACTGTCATGGAAAGAGCACATCTGTGGATGTCCAGAGGGCTGGGAGCTGACTGCAGTGCGGGTGTATGACTCCAGAGCACCTCACACCCTGTCCCAGCGAGCAGAGTGAGGAGGGGAGCTGTGTGGCTTTGTCACTCTGGATTTTGATGTGTAAGGTGTGCCTTGTACTGTCTGATGTACTATACAGAGAAACCTTTTTTTTTTTTAAGATGTATAATTAAAATGGACAATTGTTTACAAGGCTTAACTAATTTATTTTTTTTTAAACTTGAACATTTCTTGTAATTGATAAATTCTTTGGATTATGATTTTAAGAAGTTATTAATTTATGAATGATTGCTAAGGAGAGGCTGGATTATCTCCTGTTGAGAACAAGAGATTCTTTTTGACATAGAATGCATCTTCCCTAGCCTGCCCCCTATTCCCTGTGGTTCTAACTTGCTTTTTTAAGATAAAAATGCCAGTTCCTAGTTTGAGCTTCCTCTTCAGGAAGCCAGACATCAACTGAATCAGTATCCGTAAGGGCCTGGGGTAGGGGGCAGAAACACGAGAGGAGAAAGGTTAATGATTCCCTGTCTTTCTAATTGACCAGGAATCAACCTGAAGACCTAGTCCTCAATTTAATGTTGTGGATTATTTTTTCTTTTAATTTTCCTACACTGAAATTTGTGAAGTGATAAGGAAGTATAAAGCACAACCAATGACTAAAAATGTATCAAAAATATGTTTCCATTTATAACAGAAGCAGCCCAATGCATTGATTGTAAAGTAGGTGAAACTGAAGTTGTATTCATTGTCTGAGAATGGCTACAAAACGTAATTTCCATTTACCCCAAATGATGTGCATGCCTGGGACACAATGAAACATTTGTGAGATAGTGGTGGCAAATGATGCCCTCGTGTTAAAAGTTAAAGGCTGTAAGAAACACTGTGAAAAGTTTACATTCACCCATTGTGATTCTTTCTCCACCCTCTTGCATGAGTTACTGGATTCCCACAGTAACAGAGACTGTGCATGTTGTGTATATTTCATTGCAATTTCCTGTTGAGGTTAGTTTGCACTCAGAATCGACCACAGCAGGCAGTGTGAAATAAGCAGCATTCTCTTTTCTGCCCCAAAGCCACTACTGACCAAGGTCTCGAGTGCACTTGCTCCTCTCTGGCTAAGGCATCCATTAGCCATCACATGAGTCATTAGTGAAAATGCTGTTTCATGTCCTCCCAGCAGACAGACGTGAAGCATGAGTTTATCCAGGAGGCCGCTCCTGTAACTGTGCTTTTGAAGCTTTGCAAGGCTTGGCAGGAGTGAATGTGCCCACACCTTACAATTGTGGCAGGATCCAGCTGAGCCTGTCTTTTTATATCCATTCTTTGATGTCATTGGCCTCTTCCACCAATTTCATTACGGTGCCACGCAGTCATGGTTCTGGGTGGACCTGCAAACAAAAGTAAGGAAGACAGCCTGGTAGTGAATGAGATCATTACCACAGTTTTCTCCTAGGAAGTAAGTAAAAGAATAAATAAACATCTTTTCTTCTCTTTCTTTCCTCTTAAGAATTAAAGCTGGGAAATAGAAACATGAACTGAAAAGTCTTCTTGCAATAGCAAGAAGTTTCATCATCTTAAAAATATATATACTGTGGTTGGAAATAAAATCATTCCTGTTAACCATTTTTTTTATTATAAAACACTGTACATTATGTTCTTGTGTGTTGAATTTTTAAAAAAATGCTTTACTTGGATATTCATGTAATATATAATGGTTTGGTGAAATGAACTTTAGTTAGGAAAAAAGCTGATACCAGCTTTCATCTGTGTAAGTTGACACCAATGTGTCATAATATTCTTTATTTTGGGAAATTAGTGTATTTTATAAAAAATTTAAAAAGTAAAAAGACTACTACAGGCTAAGATAATTTTTTACCCGTCTTTTCTCCATATTTTAAGCTATGTGATTGAAGTACCTCTGTTTATAGTTTCCTGGTATAAAGTTGGTTAAAATTTCATCTGTTAATAGATCATTAGGTCATATAATGTATGGGTTTTCTATTGGTTTTTTGGAGACAGTAGATGGATTTTGTAACAAGGGCTTGTTACACAGTGATATGGTAATGATAAAATTATAATTTATCATTCTTTTTCATGTTAATAATATGAGGACTGGATAAAAGATTTCGCAATTAAAATTTGATGTTCAACCTTTGTATGTCCCTGTGTCAGTCCTTAAAATCTTTGCTTGTTTTATTTATTTATTTTTTAACTTGGGACACATGACTTAATTTCTACTTCATGAAAATCCTTTGCATATATCTCAAGCAAACGATGTCTGCAAAAATCATTGCAGTGGTTATGATACATTTTCTCTTTCCAGCTAACAAACCTGATCTGGTTAGTCCCCCTAAAAGCTTAAAGTCCCCTCCAGATTATCATGGGGTCTCACATACTATGCTGTACTGTATAATGCTTCTGCTGGTCTTTCCCCTTCCAGTTTACTAAAATCATCTGCTAAATTCAGAAGTTACCTTAGCTATGGCAAGAGCAGCCGACTTATAACCTCAGTGTGAAAATGCACTGTGGCTTGGGAACATAATCACGGAGTCGCTGTGATTTTAATCTGAGAAATGAAAGGATCATGTAATTCTTATTTATAATACTTTTCGATTAACTTTTGTTTGCTGTCAAATTATTTGTCAGAATTAAGAATCAGGAATTCAAGGATATATTATAGGTCATAAGGACCTATGCCAAATCCGTTAGCACTTAGTTTCTTCCTGTTGCTGCCCTAGTAGTCCACAGGGTGAAGGCGAGGGGCAAAGAGGGTACTGTCCGTGATTTGAAATTTTCATGTGCCGTTAATTTGGTATCTGGCTTCAAATATTTTATCTTACTTAGAGTATGTGATATTCAGTAATGTCTTCTGGGTTTAATTCCACTTAGAAGGAACAAATTAAAGTGATGTTTCCAAACTGCTGTGTATTCTACTCTAATGATAATTGATTTTGAGATGACATCTTGTTATGTTACCCAGTTGGCCTCAAACTCCTGGACCCAAGCGACCTTCCTGCCTCAGCCTTCCAAGTAGCTGGGACTACAGGGCCATGCCACCACACCCAGTTTAGGACAAGATTTTTATAATTCTAGGAGTTCAGGTGAATTTCTCTTTTCCTTCTGTGTGTCTTTCCTTTTTCTTTGTCTTTCTTCCTTTCTCTTCGTCCTTATTCTTTCTTTCTTCTTTCTTTTCTTTTTCTTTGTCTCCTCTCTCCCACCCTCTCTGTTTCTCCCTTTCTTTTTTCCTTTTTGTTTTAAGATGGGGACTTGTTTGGTTGCCCAGGCTGGACTCAAATTCATGGTCTCTGCCTCAGCTTGTCAGATAGCTGAAGTTTCAGGTATGTGCCCTCTGCCTGGCTTCAGGTGAGTTTCTCAGTACAGAACAATGAACAACATTAGAGTTGTAGCTTGGAAAAGGCTTTTAATAGATGTTTGATTTATAAAGCTCCCTGTGCATATCTATGTGAAATTTTTTAAAAAATAGGTTTTCCTGGGCAGGATAGTGTATGCCTGTAATCCTAGCACTCAAGAGGCTGAGGCAGGAGAACCACAAGTTTCTGCCCAGCTTGGGCAACTTAGCAACCTAGTGAGACCCCATCTCAAAATAAAAAGGAGACCAGTAGGTAGCTCAATGCAAAGGCCCTGGGTTCAATACCAAAAATAAATCAAAATTCATTTTGAATCAATGAAAATTATTCTTATCAAGGTAGAGCCCTATTGAAAGGTTTTTCTTCCAAGAGGAAGAATTTGTCAGTCTCTTCAAAAAGCAAGAGGAATTTAAAAAAAGATTAGTCCAGGTTTGGCAAAGGGGAGGACCCCCCCCACCATATCCTGTGGCTTCAGGAGCCGAGGACTTTGCCATGCCTGTCCTTCAGTGTTGTCACCAAAGCCAGGAAGGAGCTGTCAGACTAAGTGACAACCAGCCAGTTTGTGGTTGCACTGCCTCTGGTTTACAGACGAAGGTCTCTGATTTTTGTGTTTTTCCTATTCCAGTTAATCTTCAACAATATGGGTTTGAACTGCCTGATGCATTTACACAGATTTTTTTTTTCACTTGTACATGGACTTTTTGGAGATTCATGACAGTTTGAAAGGAAAATCTGCAAGCCACATAACCTAGAAATAGCAAGAAAATTAAGAAAAAGCCAGATAGACCATGAATATATAAAATATGTGTGTATAATTGTCTATCATTTCCTCCCATGGAATACAAATCTGTCTTAAAAAGCTAAAATGTATCAAAACTTATACAAACAGACTGTGCAGATGCCATTTACAGGAGAGAGAAGTATAAACAGATGCAGTATTGAATCATAACTGCGTGACGTTAACTGTAGCACACACGTCACTACTGTTGTGGGCTCAGTCGCCTCTTGTAACCTGAGCTCAAGCTCTGTGAGCGTCCACTTACAACCCTGCTGCTAATCATCTCGGAGCAAGCAGTTGTCCTCTCCAGTAAACTGTGGGTGGCAATCAAAAGTGACCTCTCCCAGTTCTCACCTGTTTCTAGCCATATATAATACATATAATGTATGGCATACGTATTAATGTTGATGTTATTGGTAAAGCTTTCAGTCAGCAGGAGGCTATTGGTATTTATACTTTGGAAGAGTCAAAGTTAGATTCAGGTTAGTAATGCCCGTGAGACGTTTGATGCCTCTACCCTCTGTACACTGGTGAAAGGTCAAGTGTAATAACTTTCTGTCATGATTACCCAGATTTTCACTTCCAAAACATCACAGAGATCTCATTCAATACAGTTCTCACTGTGCTATGATGATGCAGACCCCAGGGACAAGGTTGGAAGGACCCGCAATTGGCATTGACCTTGGAGCCACCACTCACCACTATTACAGGATCAGACCAAGTGAATGGTACTGTTAGGTCTCCAAAGATAACAGAATTAGCCCCACTGCAAACAGAGAGCCAGCTACTACTGCTGTTGCTTACACTTTATGTACAAAATTTGTTCCCAAGATATCTGACCTTGGAGTCAAATCTGTCAAGGTGTGAATCCTTGTAAAAGTGTTAAAAGATGAGAGACTGCAGGCAGAAGCCCTTCCTAAATATGCTCAAAACCAGCAACTGTATAAAAAAGGAAACACTGATAAATTCAACTATAGAAAAATTAAAATACACTGCAAAACACCTGCTCCCCACCAGGTCCTTCATGATCTTTAAGAATTGGCTGGTTTCTGAAGAGGCAGTGAAAAAGGAGTTTAAGATGTCAGAATGTGGGACTGAGAATTTGTAAATATTGATGATATGAGCCATAAAGTAAACTTCAGCGTAGAAGCCATGCTGACATGGTACAGGAGGAGGCATCCTGAGGCTGGTGGTGTAGCTTGGTGGTAGAACAGAGGCATGAAGCTATGGGGTGCCATCCCAGCACAGCAAAAAAGGAAAAGAAGAAAGAATCTGAGGCCATGGCAAACCTCAGAGGTTCCTGTCTTCATCTCCAGACAAGATTTATGTGAGAATAACCTCCTTAAATTGAAGAAACTATAGTCTGGTGTCTTAACCAACCATCAACCTTGCTGATAGCAATATAAACTGGTAGATCATCAGAAATAAATTCAAACATAGGAAACGATGTTCCATCTCATTCCTGTAAATACACGTTGACAACAGTGAAATATTTTTCACCTGTAAAATTGGGAAGTTTAAAAACCTTTAAATTTTGTACTTTCAAAATACATGTCACTCAATATGAAAATTACAAATGCTTTAACCCATTCTATTTTTGAGACTTTGTCTTCCAGATATAGTTAGAATAAGATGATGCTATCCTATTCATTACAGTGGTGTTTATAACAGCAAAATATTGAAAACAACCTGTCCACCAGTGAGAAGAAACTGGTAAAATAAATTCTTTTTGTTTTAGATGCCTTGAGATGTGACTCATGACTAAGGAAGTGAATTTTAATTGAATTTCCTTTTAATTAATTTAGAGTAAAATTCAGATAACCATGAAGGCATTAACTATAACATTAGACAATACAGTTTTAGTAAGTAAAACTAGTTTCCCTTCAAGAAGGGAAAAATGAAATGAACAACATGGCAATGCTAAACTGCAGCTTCTCACAGGGAGGCATCAGTTTATACAGTGAAGGATTAAAGAACTTGATGCATGAGAACCCTGCAGACAGGAGACCGAACATTTGACTGTGAGCATTGGAAATTTTTCTCTTTCTCCTCCCATCTCACCATTGCTGGGGCTGGACTCCAGGGCCTCGGGCTTGCTAGGCAGACACTACTGAGCTGCATCCCAGCTGAGCTTTTCCTTCACTGTGGATGGTTTCTTCCTCTCAAGGACATCAGAAAAATTAGGGGAAGAGATTAGATTCAAGGAAAAAATTGGGGAGCCCTTTCACTGTTGTCAATGTGCATTTACAGGAATGAGATGGAACATCTTTTCCTATGTTTGAATTTATTTCTGATGATCTACCAGTTTATATTGCTATCAGCAAGGTTGATGGTGGGTAAGACACCAAACCACAGTTTCTTCAAGTTAAGGAAGCCCTTTGGTTTGGCTTAGTGAACCATGGACTTCCCAGTAAGCAGAGATGCATAATTCCCCAAATGTCGGGTCATGTCTCTTTGCCTGCCTTGATTTTAGCGTTTGCTGTGATCTTTAGTGCACCAAGGATCACTAGAAGGAGCATATGACTCCCAAAGCTGTTAGGATGATGATCAGATGATCTGCTACTGTGAACTTAGTGGAGATTTTCTCAGCCCCCCTGTAGACTGGGGCTTACAGAGGGGAATGTGGCCCTCTAGCCCTCTAATTAAATGTGAAGTGACATCTCTGGGACAAAGGCCATGCTTCTTTATCCCCGACCCCGGCCGCCCCAAGGTCAGTTCAAGTGAAGGCCAGCACCTTATCTTTCCCATCACATCTAGTTCATTTCTTTTGCCAGGGAAAATTGAAAGCTAATGGAATTACCTTCCCAATCTCTCTCTCTTTTTTAAGCATTCAAGGGTGCTACAAGACATAAAGCAAAAACGTCCTTTTGAGTAAAACCAATTTCCTTATAAATTATATCACAAAAGTGCATTCAATAAACTCCCTCCAGGCAGAAACACAGTGAAGACTGACACCTTACTGCCAGCTCGCTGTTTAATATAAACTAATTCAAGCATCCCCTGTGGTCTTCATTTGTAAGCATTTTTTTCCCCTCCCCTACTGAGGTTTAGTAAGAACTGGTTCTGGTTGGGAGTGTAACTCAGGAGCACCAAACAAAAAGCTGATTCTCACTGAGAATTTGGGGTTGGGGTTAATGGCAAGGATTCTGTGAGTAAAAACCCTTGATGTTCTAGGGGCTGGATGATGGTACCACTACATTTATAGGTCCTTTGTGTAAAACATCTGCTGGCTTTAGGAGACTCCACATCCTGAGACCACCTTGGTTGCTCAAAGCCTTGCTGTGCAAGAAATAGAAATGGACACAGAAAATAACTTAAGAGATGTAGTGCTTAAAAATGGCTCACATAACAAGAAGGGTAGACTTTTAGAGATCCAGGAAAGAAGGAAGAGGAGGGTAACAGGAATGAAAATAATCAAAATGTCTGACATGCAAGTACCAGTACACCAAAACAAATCTCATTATTCTGTATCACTAAAACTGTACAGCAGTACCTTTGTTCACAAACAGTTGTTTGCAAACAATTCAATTCATAAACAAAAGTATTCAGCAAAATTTTTCTTCCATTTGCAAACCCCACCTTGGGTGAGAAACATGACCACGGCCATCTTTCTCACACAAACACAAAACTGTAACGCAAGTTTGTAAGCTGAGATATTGCTATATGTATTAATAAAATAGAGTTTTTGAAAACAAACTATATGTATGGCTTATAATTATGTTGGTTCCCAAGGTGCTCAAGCATCCAAACCCATGAAAATTAGCAACTTATGCCAGGTATGATGGAGCTCACCTATAAGCCAAGTGACTCAGAAAGCTGAGACAGGAAGGTCAGAAGGTCAAGGCCACCCTGGGCAACTCAGTGAGACCCAGTCTCAATAAAATGACTGGAAATGTAGCTCTGGTAGAGCCGCCCTGGGTTCAATCCCTAGTAATCCCCAAAAATAAAAAAAGGAAAGAATAACTATCTACAAGGGTATGGTCAGGGGTGAGGAATCTCATTCTTCCAGGCAGGGAAGAGCTGAGTGCTGTGGACTCAGGAGGTGTGACAAGCTGGCTGCCTCCCGTTTCTGCTCGGCCACAGAGCAGACTCCATTTAGAGCTGCCACTGCTTGTTCTACTGGGGTAGCAATTGTGGGATTCCTATGATGTGGTGATGGTTGAAAAAATCAAAGTTGAGCTTGAATTTCTATCCTTTCAATTGAAATGCATCTTTCCTGTGATTTATTTGCCTGTGGCAGATTGTGGGGTGGACATACTATCGGTCGGCCCCTATAATAAAGCTGAAGCGAGTGTGGTATTTAAGAACAGGGCTTTGCAAAAGAAATGCCTCACAGGAGTAAGTTGTGAGAATCTCTCCCACTGTCTGAGTTCACCGAGTGACTTAGGTCTGAAGAAAGCAGTTTCAGTCTTAGTCTTTGATCTTGAACTATTCCTTAGACCAGAGAATGTATTTTTCTCTTATCTTTAAAATAATTATATATTTTTAGGATCATTTCTTCCATTTTGCTCTTATCTCTCTGTCTTCCTCCTTGGATCTCCATCTCTACCTGCCCTAGTCTTCTGTCTTCCTCACCTCTACTCTCTTTGGTAGAGGTGTTGGGTGATGGGGCTTGATGTCTGGTAGAATGTTCCAGAAATAAGTGACCTCATCTAGAAATGTGTTCCCAGCTGCTTTCCTTGAATTCTCCTGAAACAACCATTTTTTCTTTGTTTTTTCTTTTTCTTTTTCTTTAGTTGTTAGTTATTCAAGTCATTATCAGGTAACTGGGATTAATAAAAGATATTACAGCTGAATTGGGGAACTATTTACATGCAGATTTTTAATGAGCTTAAAGATATTTTTTTATTTAACTGAAATTAATTCACAAGTACTCTATTATATTTCAAAACTAGTTGCATATTAGTGGTTTCTTATAAGGTATGCAGTGTTTAGCACAGCAATTAAAGATACAGATGAAATTATCTTTTAGTCTGTAAATGTTTGGAGATGGCTTACAATAGCATGTTACAGCTTGTGTCTAGATGGCTTCTCAAAACCTCTCATAGGTGGGCTTTGCAGAAGTGGCTGACTCTAGAGTATGTGATTAATTCATGCTACAGTGCTAGGATCAAGGGTACTAGGATTAAGGGTGGGTGACTACTAAATCAGTCCACTGGTTGGTTTGGCACTGCCCTAATCCTGGTAGCCTGAATACAATATAAGGGACAGAAAGAAGCTTGCTTCACTACCTCTGCCCACCATGAACCGTTTCTCCTCTTTGATGTCTGCCTGCCATGCCACCTTGTCTTGGTGCCAGCAGATTATGGACTGAACCTCTACAACGAAGCTAAATAAACCTTTCCCCCTTTAACTTGGAGTGTCTGATATTTTGTCTCAGCAATAAGAGAAAGGTAACTAAGACAATATACAATAAAACTAGAAAGAATAAAATTAGGTATAATGTGGGATCAGGGAAAATGAACACAGTCTTAAGGATAATTAGAAGAAAGAAATAAAAGACATTATTCCTGCCTGCAAGAAAATTACAGCCTGTCAGGGAGAGACTATAAACAAAATGTTATAAGAAATACTAGGAGCTAGAGAAGTAGTTTAGTAGTAGAATACAAGCTTAGCCTGTGTGAAGCCCTAGGTTCAATCTCCAGCAGCCAAAAAAAAAAAAAAAATTAGAAGACAATGCTTCATTGTAATAATTTTGAGCTAGTTACTGCAAGTACAAAATGACCTCAGAGAACACATAAGTCAAGAAAGATGGGAGTACATTTTCAGATAAAAAGGGGAAAATAACAGGGCAATGAAGAATAGAGGTATTTCTAGCAGATATCTAAGGAAGGGAAGGAGACATTAGGGACAGGACCACAAGACGATGACTCAGCAGCAAGCAGTAAGCAGAAAGATGGATGGGAGATGGAAGACTATAGAAAATAGGTATTTTGTAGTGAGTTGAAGAGCAGATGCCAGCAAGTCATGAAAGCCAAGGAGTTTTACCTTGATGCTGCTGACGGTTTCTTAATACAGTAGTGACACAGAGGAAACAGACTGGCAGTCACGTATATGACTAGAGTGAGGGGGGCAGTCAGAAAGCCGGGGACCAAGGCTGGAGGAGGCGGGGAGCTGTGCAATGGGGAGTGGGGGAGGCGATGGAGAGGCACATAGATAAAAGTAGGAGCCTAGAGCTGAAAAAAGAACCAGTAGGAATCGATGGCATTTTAATGAACACAGGAAATGGAAGAGATAAAATGAAAATAACAAAATTTATATCAAAATGACTGTGGCAATGGGAGACTTTGAAAGGGATGCAGAAGTTGTATGGAAAGTGTACGTTCAGGGTGAGTTTTATTTTGGAAGTGTTGAGTTTGAAATGATGCTGTGGGTTTAAACTATAAATGTCTTGCAGCTGAAAATACAAAATTTAAGTTCAAGCGAGGCGACAGAAAAAGTATCAGGTAATTTTGAACTCCTTAGCTTAAAGCAAAGGGGCACAGGTAGGTAGAGAGGCCAGTGTCCCCTGGCACTATCCGCAGGAAGAGGACCACAGCTATCACAGGCTATTTTGAGAAAAGAAACAGGAAGAGAGGGTCAGGATAAGTCACCCATCACAGAAGAGGCCAAGAGTCTGCATTGCAGCAGAGAGAGGAGATGAGAAAGAACTTTCTATTTCCCAATCTCCTCTCTGCACCAACAATGCAACCAAATCCCTGAATGGGATGTTACATTTGACTTTCAGAGAGATTCCGCTTAGAATGCTTTGGAAGCAAACCAAGACGTTCTTGGCAGCCATCCTGACCCTTTTTCCCCCTTCTACTTAAAAAAAAAAAAATGCTATTCCTCTTCAGGAAAAGAATGTGAAGATCTTACAGACCAACCAGAGTCAAAATGAAATTTCTGTGTTCTTGTTATAATGTAATTGTGCAGTGATGTGTGAAATCCTGCTGGCTGATCACATGGAGATTGACATATTAAAAGGATGTCTTTAAAATCATATGAAAATCTCATTGAATACAGCATGAGTTTTGGTGAATAAATATGACAACGTTTTCCTTGCACTGGTTTTACATGTGTGAAATAAGAGCAGACCACTTCTGAGAGCAGTCACATGTCACCCTGGCCTACTGTGCTGTTCACATCATTGTAGGCAGAGAACTTACATCCTGGCATGAGGAGCAGCTGTGGCAAGTGCTACACTTACAAGCTTTCCCATTTGCTACTTGGACTCACATCTTGGCTAGTCATTCCCTTTATGTGATATTTTTTTCCGTGTCTAATAATTTTCTCTGCTTCTTATATTACATCTCCTCTTCTGGGCATATGGCCACAGGGAGGAAAGAAGCACACGTCGTTGTTGATTCGACAGTGCTTGTGCTATCTGTGAACTCTGCTGGTGATTTCTCAAGCTCAAGAACATAGAAGGACTTGAAACAAAATGTTTCTTTCCTGACAGGACAAAATGGAAAAGTACCAGAATTGTTTGTGTTTCTGTCTTACAGTGAAGAGACATCCTGGGAGCTGGATAATCCTTTGCTGATCCTTGAAAGACAGCGAGTCAAGACCATGCATGTGTGGGCCTCGGATTGCAAAGCAGTTTCCCTGTGCAGGTGCTGGGGGACTGAAGCTGCCCTCCTGGGGCTGGCTTCATCTTGAGCTGGGAGACCTGAGACGGGGCGGGGGAGGGGGTATCTAATGTGGCTCGCTATTCCTCAATAAGCCATTTCCCATGTAATCCTTCTGTCCTGTGCTGATCAGTTATTACACACAAGCCTGGAAAAGGAAGGGACAATGAATGAGGGGGAGGAACCCATGACAAGCTAGGCAGGTGCAGTCCAGGTGCCAGCTTGGGCCTGCACCTCCATGCACAGGAACTTAAATATCCATGAGGAAAGATGCAGAGGTGGTCACCTGGAGACTCATTCTGGCTATGGGTATTACTCATTAGGGTACTAGTTCTTGTTCTAAGCCCTGTTCCTGGTTTTCACACTGCTCTTTGAAATAGACCAATTACACTGATATTGGCCTGGCCTTTTTTGCACTGTCCAGTCTTTTCATGTGCATGTGAATTTTCATTTGTGGTGATTTTGCTTATCCGTAAGAAGGGAGGCCTGTGCACCTGGTATGGAGAATTAAAAGACACACTTTTAGAATGGTGGATTCTGCCTGTAGCCTTTGGGAGAAGGATTGGATTACAGTTTTTCCTTGAGATCTTACAGATGAACATAAGTAGAGGGTTGTTGGCACTAAAGACAAACATGTCCTTTCAGTCTAAAGTTTTATGAAAGAAAAAACATGACACATTCTGTCTTCAGGTAGCAAAGGTTCAAAAGCTACCTTCCTAGAGAGGCAGGGAATTCTGCGATCAGTCTTCCTGAAATGCCCAGCTCCCACTTTCTCATCTTTTTATGTCGCTCTTTCTTAGTAGGGAGCAGGGGCAGGAGGGAGGTCTAAATGGGCCTGCGTCAATAGACAGGTATGGAGGAGCTGACGGGTAGAACCTGGTATTGACAAAGCCCTCAGCTCATCTAGTGGCTGAGGCATTCAGGAGAAGGGCAGTGTCTCCTGCAGAAATTGATCTCAGTTTGTTCCCCCATCCCTTCCAGCCTAACTGGTAGGGACCTTCAGGGAACTGAGCATTGCCTTTATCTTCATCAAGGGCATTGTGAGGCAAACTGGTCCAGGGGCTTGGAGCCAAACCCTTCAAATCCCCATCAGCTCACAGGCACGGGGGGACAGAGGGTGCTGGGAGTGGATAGCATCTACGGAGTCTGGAGTAGCTGCATTTTCTCAAAGAAGAGGATCGAATCTATCTCCAAATTTAGTGTCCTCTGCTCCTGTTGTACCATCTAGGTGAGAGCAATTTGTCAGCCAATGTGGAAATGGTGATCTCCTAGAGCCGGGTTGGTCACGGGGACCTCACTCTTGCTAGACCCACACTCAGAGTGTCCATTCAGCCTTCTCAAAGAGCAAAATGTAAAAACCAAATACATATGAGTGTTTTCCCGGTAAGGAAACCGGATTCCAGACTGTAGGGAGGAGCGTTTACAGATCTGGCTGGTAATTGGTGTGTAGAGATCTTTTGCATAAGATTTGTTTCATCTCTGAGGATGATGAAACAACGTAAGCCATGGGACAAATGTAACTCAAATTTTCAAAAAGAGAAAGAAGGTAGATTCTATAAACTATAGGTATGTGAGCTTGATCTTTATTCCTAGCAAGAATCTTAAAGATGATTAAGAATCTTAAAGAGAATACTTAAAGATGATTTCCACGCTCTTTCAAAGGGAAGCAATTATTAGAAAGAACCAGCAGTGTTAAGCATGGTGATAGGTGAGTACAATCCTAGCACTCTGGGAGGCTGAAGCAGGAAGATTTCAAGCTTGAGGTCAGCCTGGGGCACACAATGAGAAGCTGTCTAAAACAATAACAACAACAAGCACTGGTCCTCTAAAACAAACTGTGTCAGTTAATTTTAACTTTTACTGATGAGATTATTCCACTGAAAAACTCAAAAATGAGATGGACATGGTACGAATACATTTCAGGGAGGAAGCTGCCATAGTTACTCCGGCACCGTGGAGAACAGGTGGAGAAGAAACATATTATTCGTTTTTAGGTGGAAAACAAGCGAAACAAATTCTAGTTAGTTTAGGCAGAAAGGCTTTTTAGTTAAAGATCCAGAGGACACTTACAGCCTCTGCAGTCTGAAACGGTCTTTGGAGGACATGACAGCTTGTCACCATTGTCTGGAACACCACGCTGCGCAGCTGACAGCACTGGCTCTGGTGTCCACAGGATGGTACAAATCCACCCCAGCCTGTGCTGGAGGAACTCCCCGTCCTGACTTCCCTGGCTCCTCTCCAGCTTCAGAGTCTGCCGACGCTTCTGGATGCTTCTGCTTGGCCTAGCGACAGAGGGTGCTGAGAGAGCCCAGGGCCGGTATTGTTCACTTTTCGCACTGGGAAGCAGCCTCTGCCTTCCAAACGTCTCAGGACACTCAGGGTTCTCCCTACAAGAGGTGGTGCAGATGCCAGGCTGCCACTGAGAACAGCCCGTGTCCTCCTGACGGGGAAGGCGGGGTAGGGGGCCGAGTGTGGTTAGAACCAGTTGAGAGGTCCCAGCCAAGGGTTGCCAATTAATCAATCCTCTTTAATCTAGAAGGTTTTATGGCATACGAGAGGGCTCTGCATTTTTGTGCCGCAAGACTTCTTTTTCCCTTTTTTTAATCAGCTGCTTGGCTGGAGACCAAAAACAAGCTTATTGTATTTGCAGGTGACAAAGAGCTGGTGTGGAATGCTAATACTTTCAAGGGCAAGACCAGAATTCCAAAAGACTTCTAAAAGTAAGCCAATCAGCCCACATTTCAAAATGAAATCAGTCAGCAGGATCTAGGGGTGTAATTCAGAGGTAGAGCACTTGACTAGCATGTGCCAGGTCCTGAGTTTGAGCCCCAGCACTGTAAGAAAAAAGAACTCCATCTGTGGAAAACGACAGGTTCTACAGTCATAATGTTTAACTACTCAAATATGTATTTGCTGCTAAGAAACAAGCCATGATATAACGTGATTGCCAAGGAAGCTAATTCAATCATAGACATATAATATTTAGAACGAAGCCTTCTGCCTCCCGCTGCACTGGGGACCACAGCCAAGCATTGCGCCAAGTTACAAACACCACAGTCTGCAAGGGACAGGCCAGTTGCAGGCTTTGGGGACCCAGGATTGGGTGGTTCACAGGATGGCAATCTTAGACCCGTGGTGGAGCAATAATGATAGGGTATGGAGGCTCTGGGAAGAGGCCCTGAGAGAGGAAGACAGAAGTAGTGGCTCATACCTATAAACTCAGCTACTCAGAGGCTGAGGCAGGAGGATTGCTTGAGCCCAGGCATTCAAGGCCAGCCTAGGCAACATAGTGATACTTCACTGCCAAAAAAAGAAAAGAAAAAGCATAATGGTCAGCTAGGGTGCAGGGCAATGGTAGAGGGCGTGCTTAGCACACACAAACCCTAACACCAAAAATTTTAAAATTTAAAAAAAGGCAATGAGTGCAAATCATACAAAAAGCTTTCACATGGATGATGGGTCAGCAGAAGCAACTTATAGCATCTTCAATCTAAGACAGATTTCCTTTTAGCACTGTGAAAATGGAGACGCCTGTTTTGGGAGAATGAATTACCTGCTCCTGAGAAGACACCGGTGGGAGGACCAGCTGTTAGGGGTGCTATGGAGGGGTCAGCTTTAAGGTTCTATTTTTAATGAACATCAGGGATCACAAAGTTATGAAGACAAGCTTTAATGTGCGCATGAGCTGTTTTGTTTTGTCTTTTTGAGACAGGGCTTCATGTACAGTTTAGGCTGGCTTTCAACTCACTTTGTAGCCCAGGCTGGCCTCAAACTCACAGTGATCCTCTTGCCTCAGCCTCCTAAATGCTGGGATTACAGGCTTGTACCATAATGCCAGGCTCACATGAGATTTAAAAGTTGATTTAGGGTCCAGGGATTTAGCTCAGCGGTGTAAGTGCCTACCTGGTAAGCACAAGGTTATGAGTTCAATCCCTGGTACCAAAAAAGATAAAATGGTTTAAATGGAGTACTACTCTACCATGAAGGATAAATTTGAGTCATTCGTAGGAAAATGGATGCACCTTGAGACCACAATGTTAAATGAAATAAATCAGATTCACAGGTTTCAATGGCACGTGATTTCTCTTACATAAGGAACCAAAGTTATAAATAAACAGCAAAATAATGGACAGACAACATGAAACAAGGAGGTACATCTTTTGCAAGTGGGAAAGAGACTGAAAGATGGAGGGAGGAGGTTAGGAGAGGCCAGCAAGGGACCATAAAAACAATTAAGATGTGTTACGTGCATGCGCCAGCTCCATACAATGAATGCAATCATTATGCACTGTAAACGTGTACTAATAAAAATTTAAAAATGGTTTAATGTAGGAAAGGATAAAGGGGTTTTGTAGGTGTCCTGAGGCTGGCAAAGATTATGCAGGAAAGAACACAGGGAAATCCAAAGCCAGAAAGTAAGTGCCACTGGGGTAGGGCTCATAAGTAGCCAGAGGCAGGAATCTTCCGGGCCTGTTCAGTGAGTGTGGGCCACAGACACAGAAATGCATTGCTTGGCATCGGTGCATTTCTCAAGGCAGGATTCAGTGCAGAGTGAGGCTGCTGTCCCAGCGAGGGCTGTGTTTTCCCACCGCCCACACAAGCCAAAGACTTTTTTTCCCCAGGGGCCACCAAACCAGACAACCGGTAATTGCTCATTTACTCCCCACTGAACACTTGGGCTTACACCCAATTCACGACTCAGAAAACGTCCTCATTTTATCTACAGAGTCTGTACTATAGTCCAGCTCCTTCTGAGTCATCACAGGACCAGCAGCTGCTTCCTCCCAGAGAGGCAAGGAAGAGGCAGCGAACAAGGGCGATTCGCTCCAGGGCACTGGGAGACGCAGTCTGAGCCTCTTGCCCACAAACCAGAAGATGAATAATTCAGAGGCCTGACGAATTGCAGCGCAGTCGTCCTACTGGTCTGACACCTGGTGGGCTGTGCTGCCTGCTGGGAGGGGGTGTCCTATCCTGTGGATGCTGTTTCAAGGCCATAGTTATAGCAATGCTATGGGGCAATTTTCTGCTTCCAAGATACCGGCCAGATTAAAGAGAGGAAGAAATTGAATATTTCACACGGTACAACTTGCATTGTTTTGGCTGAGACATCCTGATAGCGCTTAGGGTTATGAACAAGACCATCAATGCTCGTATCACTGAGGCCGTGTAAGAGGCCATTGGGTTTCTCTCGTGAATACTTCTCCAGATTAGATTTCTGTAAATTCAAAGTACAATTGTCCTCAGTGTCCAGGAAGGTCTGCTTTCAGGAACCCTGTGATACCCAAATCTGCAGATACTCAAGCCTCTCCTTTTGTTTTTCAGTTTTCATTTTTATCAGCACATGTTCACAGTACATAGTGATCACATGCCTTCTGTGGCCTTGGTACATGCATAACACACCTCAATTCTTCTTTCTTCTGCTTCCCTTCCTCTTCATTCTCCTTCCTCCAATTCTTGATCCTCTTCCCATTGCAAAAGATCTACCTCCCTGTTTCCTGTCACTTATCTTCTGTTTTGCTTTTTATGCATATTCTGAGTTTCTCATATAGGAAAAAACTTTGCAATATTTAAGCTTATGTGCCTGATTTATGTCACTTGACATCATGGTCTCAAGGTGCATCCATTTTCTCACAAATGACTGAAGTTCAACCTTCTCATAGTACTCAATCATGTGTAAATACCATATTTTCTTTATCCAGTCATCTGCTAACATACGCTTGGCTCTTATGAATTGTACTGCTATAAACATAGGCATACATATATCGCTGTAATATGATCTATAACTCTTTCAGGAAGATGATTACAAAGTGAATAGCTGGGCCCAGTGAAATTCCTGGTTTTATTTTTTTGAAACATCTCCATAGTTTACATTTCTACCAACAATTAAATGCAAAGTGTTTGCATATAATTTAGGTAAGTTCTTCTGTGCACTCTAATTTTTAAAATTTTTATTTATTTACTTATTTATTTATTTTTGGTACTGGGGATAGAACTTACAACCTCGAACTTGCCAGGCAGGCGCTTAGGCCACTGAGGTAAATCCCTGGCATTGCCTTCTTTCCTTTATATCAAGGAAATTTACAGTGCCCAATGTGGCAATGTAAATGTGATGTACATAGTTGCAGTCTTTAGTACTAATGGTAAAAAAGTCTTCTGTCGATGTTCAGTACTAGTGCAATTTTGAGTATTTTCAGTCCTCAGCTGGTTGATCCATGGGTGCCAGCCACGGATCCAGGGGTCTTACCACAGTGCTTATTGCTGTGTCTGGTCCGGGTCCTGCTCATCACATCCCCAAATGCTGGCAGACTCCCAGGGGACAGATGGGAACGTTTGTGGGCATAGAGGGAGGGCAAGGATTTCAAACGCATACAGTGAGTCTCGAGTTTTTAGTGACACTTCAAAAATGAAGTGCTATTTCTCTGTCATGGCACTGAATTTGTTTATGAGCTAATGGAAAACTGATCTTGGCACCTTAGGATAAATAATCCCTTTCTGCTTAAAAAGCCTCTTTCGAGTAATTCCTCTCTGAATTCAGGATTCTAACTCCACTGGGGATTATAACACTCTCCTTTGGTCCTCTGGGCGAGGCTGCGGTCTGAGTCTCTCACTTTCCGAGCTCTGGTTCACCTCGGTCTCTGCTCCCCTTGCTTTTTGCCCCTTACCTCGCTGGTCATTTGCCCTCAAGCAGCACCTGTGTGCTGAACCCTGCGGTCCAGGCCCAGTTCTTGCTGCCTTCCTGGGCCCTCAAGAGGAACTGGATTTGTTTCCTGATTTCCCCACTCAGAAAGGTGAAGGAGGCTCGGGTGCGGACGTTGCTGGAGAGTCTTTTTCAATGCAGGCACCCTGAGCTGTTCCACTTGTCATCTCCCTGTGCTCTCATAAGGTGGCGGGGAAGGCTTTAGAAGGAAATGAGCCCGAAGTGCCTTGTGCCATTACTCTGTACTTCCACCCCAAGACAGCACCATTTCCGCTCAGGAGGTGGCCTCACAGCCCTCTGGGGATGTGCACTCCTGTGAGCGGACCGTGTCCTTGTGATGTCCAGGTCAAATTAAGTTACTAAAATTATTAATATCTTTCTATTTTTAGACCACATGGGAAGAAAATCACATGTAGCTCACGCTGACTTCACTAAATCTCATGGAGATCATACCATCTTGATTCCGGTTTTCACTATAAGAGGCGTATTTTTAAAATAACAATAGTCATGATTTGTTACTCTGTCTTGGGGTGAGACCTTTTTTAAGTAAAATAATACAAAGTTATGTATATAAAATGTTAATTATGACAAGCAGTGATCCCAATCAACTGTATTTTATAGAAAACTTAACAGTGCAAACCCATAAAGCCCAAAAAAAGAGTGTTAATTAACTGCCTGCTATACTTCAGTAAGACATCCCCTCCCCGTATTCTTTCCATGCATGTTCATTGGTCAATTTTTAAAAGAAAACATTTTATTGTTTCATTTACTCTAGACAGAATAGAATCATTTGGTCTTTCCTCTAGCAGGATTAATTGAAATTCGATTATGTAGTGCTTGAAAATTTTGCTCAGTAATGTCATTTAAAGCTCTGGAGTTGATTTTGAATTTGGGATGATTTCTATCGTGTTCCTTTTACGTGAAAACTATAAAATTTGAAAGAATGCTCCCTCTGATTGACTTCTAGCTCCACATGTTCCAAACTGTGTTTTAGGCTCAGGTGCCACATAGTTGTGGCCTAGAAGCTTATGACACGTTTGGGCTGTGATGCAAATTCCGGCCCTGTACCTCCATGCCGCGGTGTGTGGCCATTCTGCACAGTGGGTGGCAGTTTTCCTGGAAGTCAGTCCTGTATCAGGATGAATAGCAGTAGCCTTAAACCCAGACGTGAATCTAGGATGTGTTCCTTTAAGTCCACTGAAGTATGCTTTTAACTTGGCCTCCCCCAAGCTAGATCCCCAAAATACTCAGGACCACTTCTTTGTCACCTCATCCAAGAGCTGTTAGAGTGAGACGGTCTTAAACACTTACAAAATTAAGATACCTTTTATAAGTATATGTGTACATTGCTAAATATCCTCTTAAAGCCCTGGAAGGAGCTGATGCAAATGAGAAATTCTGAGGCTTCAACATCAATTTGTTTCACAGTACAGATGCTCTTTGACCATGATGGGGTGATGGGCCTATAAACCCATGATAAATTGTAATTCCAAAATGCAATGAATACAAACATCACAACTGAGCAACATGGCCGTAGTGGAGTTTGGCTGTTTCCCCTGTGAGCACGTGGCCGACCCAGGAGCTGCTACCCACAGCATTGCCCTGCATTTCCAGATCACCACCCTGGGAAATGATCCATGTTCAAAATGGACAGTTTGGTTTGTGCTGAGTGTGCATTTCTTTCACATCACTGTAAAGTCAGAAAAATCAAAATCTACCTATCGTAAGTTGGAGACTTCAGATAGCTGGGTCTGAGGAAGTGGGGGGAAGATGCAGAGCAAAGACGGAGGTCAGATTTCTGCAGAGAAGATCAGCACTATGGAATATAGTACTGCAGTGTCCGGTTCAGTGATGCTCTGACTGCGCCCCTACAAGGGAGAGGTGAGGAGCCAGGAGAAAGCGCTGATAGAGACCAGGAGTGTTCTGTGGGCCCCAAGTACCCAGGGCACACAGTCAAATCGTCCCTGGCACAGCCTCCTTGGTATGAGTACCAAGAGCGATTTAAGCACTATCTCTGCTACTTTAACTGTTTGGACACGAAAATATTAGATTTTTCTGCTGTTTTTCTTCTGTGTTGTGTTGCTGTTTTGAGTGGCCAGCCAAACCTGGTGCTCCGTGATGCGACTGTGAACAAAGGACGCACTTTGGTCCATCTAAATGCAGTGAGTCTCACGCTCATGTGCTAGAGGTTGGTAGGGAAGCTTATTGACTTAGAAGCCACAAAGGCAGCGTTTAGCTGAGGAATTACAGTTGTTATCCATTAGGGTGTATTTTACTCTGCCTGGAAAAGTTAATATGTTTCACGGTTGCTACCAGGGAAAGACTTAAGCCCTGGGAGATCTTGGCTCAACAATGGCTGTCTTATGTAACAGTCATTGGCTTTATGACTGTCTTAGGAACCACTAAGGAACATGAGAAATACACAGAGCTGCTTGTGAGGCTGCTCTTTCTCCCTTCAATTCAGAAGGGAAAATTTAAGCCACATAGTCCTGGGACCTCTTGTTTAAGAAACATCTCAGTTTAATCATCGAGCCTGTTATGATGTCTGAAAAGTCAGCACAGAGCAGTGAACATGAATGGCTACTAAACAATGCTTGTACTATTGCTCCCACATCTATCTGATGGGAGGGACCAGGACTGTTTTTTAATGGTCTTCCTACTTGGTGCCATCTGAATTTTAGAGGCAATGCATAAGTAATTACCTCCCCCCACTTCCTTCCTCCCAATCCTCTCTTTTCTCTGAATTGTTGCCAAAGTAACTATAGTCGTATAATTTTAGAACTGGGAGCCTGAAGAAAGAGTTAGGATCTTGATGAACCATGCATGGGAGAGATTTGAAAAAATGTGAACAACCTAGGTTGTCGATCCCACATATTTACTTAATATTAGCTGGAGTTGGCAGAGATTTATATTGGAGAGGCTGCCACTTTCTGTGCCCCATGCAAGCAAGATAAAACTTGAGAAAGGAGAATTGGTTTCATTCAGAAAGGCTCTGGCTTTTATTTGATAACAAACAAATCATGCAGTTTACAAGTGCTGTAGCACTCAAAGATTTAATGTGCTGGGCAGGGTCCTTGGAAGATAGCTTCCAAGACGGGGGCTTTGGAAAGATATTTCATTTCTACATAATAACCCCTGGGTATCTCACTTGTGGTTGCTTCATTTCTTTTTATTATTTTTTCTAAATTAATTTTGATCTAGTATCTTCTTGATTCCTTCCAAAGCTGTTTGCCAAAACATATATTTGGGCCTAGCTGTATTATGTTATTTCCCAACCTGTCAGTTTTTAAAATTTTTAAATTAAAATTTTTTTTTTTATTTTAAAGAGAATAAAACCAAACAACATAAAAGAGAATAAAGCCAATCCAAACAAAAGAGTGAAAGTGATACAGAACTGCAAAACAGGATCATAGGAAATCAGCCATTGCTACCATAATGCCTCTTGTTATCTTCAAAATTGCTGCCTATACCATCAGACATAATAAAATCAAACAAAACAGAATGAAACCAATCAAAACAAAATATTGAGTAAAACAAAACAATCAAATGGAGCAAAATAAAACAGTGAGAACAATATTAGATTTCAAAAACAAGACGAAAATCCCCCATAGTTGCTATATTGCACATTGTTATCCTCTAAATAGATGCTCAGACTACCAACTTTAGGCCTGCAAGGTCAATCAAACAATATGGGCATTACATTGTTTCTATACCTCAGTTGCTATCAAGTCAGTCTGTGTTCCTCTGAATCAGCCAGTCGCTTATGGCGGGGAGGGGCAGGGTGTCACCTCGGATCTTCTTGTCTCCCAGCCAGTGCAACGGCTGGCTCATGCGAAGGGTGTTTCTTGTTTCTCCTCCCAGCCCACAGTTGCTGCTGGCTCATGGGAAGGGCACATCTTGTTTCTTCTCCTAGCCCACCAGCTTTTGTTTTTAATTCTAGCATTTAGAATTAGAGAAACCTCATTTGGTCTTAAGAAATGAATGTGCTTAAGGATATTATGCATTTTTGAACCTAACTGAGGATGATTTCAAATGTTTTGGTTTAGCAAATAGAATACATCATTTGGATTTTCCTCCACAATCTATAAGACGAGGCTCCAGTGGAAGCATTCATTAGCTAGGAAGACTGAAATCTTTTAGAGAAAACTCACCTCTCCTCAAAGTATGGCCAGGCCTGACTTGGGCTCTGTTCCTACCTCCTGCTCCCCTGACACAACAGTAGTGCAGAGAAGATGATTTCTCTGAACATTAATAGAAATCTAAACAGTTGACTTCATACCTATAACAGGCAACAATCATGACAATGAGATCCAGTCTATTTTACCTACTGTTGGACACAAGTTTGGCCCCATATGAAGGAAAATATAGGAAAAGTGTCTTAAATATGAGCTACCAGAAGAATGAAGATCTGTTGCCAGTTTTCCAGCGTTCCTCAACTGAAATGAGGACTCAGTAATGTTGACTTCAGAACCTAAGACTCCAAGAAGCACTGTATTTCGAGTGTCCCAGGAAGCTAATGAGGACAGATGCAATCAGTGTGTCTTTTAAAATCTCTGATCATTCATTTCTCAGAGCGAATTCAAGACTTGAATGCTTTGATGAAATGAAGCAGACTTTAGGAAGTCTGGTTTCGGGGGTGCTTCAAAAGCTGAATGTTAAATTTTTATTTGTTCCAGAAAGTTCTGGCAACTTGGTACGCAAATTTGATCAGCACCATACGTCCGACCTGTCTCAGTAATGGTGCCATGCGTGTGACGAGGCTGTAAAGCAGCTTGTGTTCTTGGGGGAAATGACAGGCACAGGAAGGGAAAGCTGAGAACACTGAAACTGTTCCTAATTGTGCAGTGGGAAAGAGGAGAGCTACTGGCTCGCAGAGTGGCGTGTTGGCTGGAAGAGGGGATTGATCAGCAGGGCTGGCAGGAAGAACGCGGCTTCTGTGATCTGACAGAAGAGGCAGCAATCTGGAGGAGCCCAGGATCACAGAAGAGACATAAAGCCCAGAACAAGTAGATTTTATTTGTCCCCCTTGAAGGGGCTGCTTGAGAAACCCAAAAGAGACTTTCACAAGATCTATAGGGGAGTTTTAGTCTCAGAGTAGTTGCACTATGAACTTGATACAACTGTTTTCAAAGCCTTGAAAGTCAGAGACAAGTTTACTTTAGTTTATTAAAAAATATTTCACCAGAGAGGATTTTTACATCATTTCTGGCTTGAATACAATAGCCGTTCTTTTTGCACCATCATAATTGTCCAAGGCTCTTTCAAATTGGGTTTCTGGTGAATTTAATCTGAAAAACTGATTTACTGGTATATTTTGCCACCATGTCGGGTCTACCATGTGGTTGGTTTGGCTGATGTTTATCAGACATCAGTGTTTTCAACACAGGCCTGTGTGAAAGAAGAAACAAAATAGAAGGAAGAATTGTTTGGTAGCTTTGGGGAATGCTGAATCAGAAAGAGTCTCTTAACCTAGCCAGAGGAGGGAGCAAAATGCTGGCTCTCTTGGGAAGGGCATGTAGGAATTGTCATAGGGAGCAGTTTTCCAACCTTCCCCGTGTCACAGTCTCACACTGAACCTTAGGACAATGGTTCCTGCAACTCTGGCATGCTGTGAGAAAGTCTGCTGGCTCAGAAAGGACCCTGTTCTTAGAACCACGCCTGACTTTGGGGTGGGGGTGGACACAGAAAAGGCTCCTCTGTCACTCTGCTTGAGTTACTAGCAATTCTCAACATGAGAGCACATTGACTTCTAACCACCAGTGGTGGATATGTGAGTTCCTGAGCTGGTGGCTGACCCCAAGAGGACTATTACAGACAGCATATGACATGCCTGCAGAGAAAAGAATTACTACTTCCCTCTGTATCCCATGACTTCTGCAGTCACCTACGTGGCCTTTTGTTCTTGAAGAGGACAGGAACTTTGGAAAGCAAGGTCACTCCATTGCTTCTGCAGGTCAACTTCCCAGACTTGCCTGAGCCTCAGAATCTCAGTTTTCTACTCTGTTTTACATATCTTTTTTTTTTTGGAAGTTTTCTTTTTTATTGTAAACTACTATATTTTACATATACAAAAGAGTACAAAAATAATATAACAAATATCTAAGTATCTACCACCCAAAATTTTAAAATGATAGCATTTTGCATATTTTATCAGATATTTTAAAATTGTAGACAGAATTAAAACCTTGCATATCTATTTTTAGTAGAGGGAAAAGCATAAACAGTTTAGTGGAATACATTGCTAATTCTACAAAGTAGTTTCCTTTGAGTTTTCAGATAATGGAAACTTTGTGGATTTGTGCACAGCACTAAAGTCCTAGGGATCTAATAATAAACTGTCCCTTTCAGTATTTGAACAAATCTCAAGCTTACATCCTGTGTCTTTCTCTGTCAGTTTCCCAAATGTCCACAGGATGAATTCCCATTCCAACCAAAGGTCAAGAGGGCCGGGGTTGCAAAGGTGCAAGTGTGAAAAAGTACATACTAATTTACCTGGAGTTTTGCCCTCATTAAATAAGAAAAAAATTATTAAATATTTTTTGAAAGTTCAACAACTCTTTAAACAATGTTCAAATTTTTAAATATATGCTGTGGTTAAATTGTTGGGGAATGAAGGATTAATTCCACTACTGCAATAGAGGCTAGACTGTGTAAGGATTCTCATAGTTGACTCTTCTGAATTTTAGTCCTGAATTTCCAATTTGGTTCATTTCCACTAGAATGTTCTGTGCATGTTTCAGGCTTGAAATGCCCGAAGCCAAAACGCATCCCCTTTCTATCCAATTATCTTCCCTCTCCAATTCCCCCTCCTTTTTCTATTAAAAACACCACTCTTCTTCCAGCTACCCTGATTCAAAGCCTTGGAGCCAACCTCAATTCTCTTGTCTCTTTTGTATTCAAGATCCTTTTATTCACTAAAGCCCATTGAATCTGTCCTAAAAATACCTCTCCTCTGTTTACTCCTTTCCAGTCCCACTACCACCATTCATTGGCGATATTTTTTACCTTTATAGTTGGGCCATTGGAGTAGATTCTGCATTTCTCCTTTCTCATTTCAATTCATTATCACTATCAGATTAATCTTTTGGAAAAAGGATTTTGTGTGATTCTTTCCACCATAAATTCAGTGATAGCCATGTAGCTTTACAAAGACAACTTTTGTGTCTAGAACTTCCAGTAATTTCCGTAAGTTTTGAATACTCAGCATTGTAGTACATCCCATATTATTATCCCACATTATTATCCTCAAACAGACACATAACCCTACTTGCCTTCTCTAATTCTCTGATTCCCGTTTAATGATTTTCTGTCTCAAACTTCCTTCCGCTTCTACATTAAACAAAAGAGTCTTGATTGGGCACCTAATATGAATTAGATTATGTGGTAGGACTGATGTGCAATTGAATAAGAGGGAAATGACACCTGCTCATACGGACTTTACAACCTAGTGGAGAAAACAAGAGAATAAATAGCCGATTGGCATGCTAAGCTGTGCAGGATGTAGTTCTTCTGTAACAGGCAGTAGTATAACCAAACTCTACAGTTAGGCACAGAGATTCACCATAGGCTTTCCAGAGGATGAGATACCCAGGTTAGGATTCATTCTTTGTAATGTTTAGCTAGGGGAGGAGGCAAGAATGAGCTCTGCAAAGAAGAAACTATCCTGTCCTTCCTTTAGCACCCACTGCATATGCTTTCTTGGGTAGACAGGAAGTTTACTGTGACAGCACAGGCTTCAGCTTGCACATATGTCATCGTTAATCCTAACCCTGCTACATGCTAGTTGTGCAAGTAACCATGAAAATGTATTCAGTCTTACTAAAGGTCAGTCTCCTAATCTGCAAAATATAGTAAGTGTGTATCACAGAGTTCACTCAGTCAATATATATTTGTGAAACATAAGAGCCAAGTATTCTTCTTAATGATTAGGGCACATCTGTGAACATAACAGAAAGCCTAGAATTTATGGCACTTATATTTTAGTAGGGAAAACTAGACAGTAGGCAAATCAACATAAAAGCATAGTATATAGTGAAGAGTGATAAGTTTTATGGAAAAAATTAATCCAAAAGAACAAATAGAGGATAATTGGGTCATGTTGCAATTTTATGCATTTGTTGATTTATTCTTTAACTCATTCATTTGTTCAAATATTACTGAAAGCCTGACACATGACTGGCACTGCTGTAGGCCCTAGGAATATAGCAGGAACCAACAGATAAAAACCCTAGTCTTTATGGAACTTTCAATCTGATGGGGAAGAGAGACAAGATACAAGATAAAAATAGGAAAATGTGGAGATGTTAATGTAAAATAGAGAGATGGGGAAAACGAGTATGTTGGAAAAGGGGGCGTCAGTTAAGCTTTGTGAGAAAGTAAGAGGTTATTAATGATGTGAAGGAAGTAGAGACAAGGCGTGTGATCAAATGAAGAAAAAAATTCCAGGGACATTAAGTATGAAGCTGTCAAGTAGGCTGGTACTATGTGAACTAGAGAAGTGCATGAGGGCAAAAGCCAAAGGGCTAGAGGGCCTAGAGGGTAGGCAGCTGGGAGATTACTGCAATAACTTAGGCAAGGAGTAATGGTGACTTAAATCAGGGTGGTAGCAACAGAGGACAGAGGTGAAGTGGCAGTATTTTGGGTGTATTTTAAAGGCATGACTAATGGGACTTATTATAGGTTAAATTAGGGTTTGGTCAATTCTATTTTTGGTTTGAGCAACTGTAAGTGTGGAAATGAGAAAAACTCTGGAAGGAATAGGTTGGGGAAAATATGAAGAGTTCAGCTTTTGACACATTGATCGAACAAAGTTTCACTGCAAAAGAGATAGCTGGGTAATGATCTGCAGGAGAGGAAGCAAAACTTGAGAAGACTAAAAGAGGTTGTTGAGAGAACACCTGGCACAGTGCGATGTCAGACATGGCCAGGCCCAGTTCATGCCACGCTGTTGTCCATCACAGTCTCCCTGTGCTGGAGGGAGCAGCGGCTGATATTTACTCATTGAACGTCCTCCTCCTAGTGGGTAGCTGTACCTGGTCCACTGTGGTTGCCAAACTGTATTTGCTTGAATGCCTGATGGAAAGAAATAAGCTCTAACCTGTCAAGAAAGGGTTCCAATCAGCTTCTCTTTCTCCTTTCCTTCCAAGCAATCAATTCTGGCCAAGAAGTTCTCACATCTAGAGAATGAGAATTGGAGGGCTGCATCCCCTGTCCTCTGCCCCGTGATTAACAGTTCTCTGAGTGTGGCGCCACCCACAGCTGAATCAGTGGAGATCATGGTAAAATATGAACTCCTGGACTCTTTCCCAAACCTTCTTCTTCTGAATTTCTAGGGGAGAATCTGGGCTTCTTCTGTTGCAGACACATCAAGTGAGTCCTTGGAAACCGAAGTTTCAGAACTACCTACACTAAAGAAGATGACCCTTCGTTGACATTTTTCCTCAGAGGCAGATAATCACTAACCATGATGCAGTGAATTACAGCCATTCTGCAACTTTATGATAATGTGTGCTCATCACCTAATCAAACTGCTCACGTCGAGTTAGATGCTGGCTGGCTCAGATTCCCTCTCACATTGTCAGGTGATTGCTTCAGCAAAAGGCCTGGTGCCAGATACCTCTCGGTCGAACTTTGCCAATTGAGAAGTATGGGAGAACATGTAAATGCCAAGTCTCTTCTCTTATATTCTAGGAGTTTTCAAACAGTGACCATGATTCCATTCCACATTTCCAAGAAATAGGACAGCACACCTATCACGCTCACAACTATAACACAGCAACGGTCTCTTCGTATTACTCAGTGGGTCTATGACACAAGCAGGACTTAAAGTTACGTGTTGACTTTTGGAAACATCTTTATCAAGCTCTTTATTGCCCAAATTCCTATTCCATTAAAATGTCAGCTCTACAAGGGCAATGTTAAGACTGCTTATCGCTTTCTCCACAGTGCCTGGAAGAGTGACCAGCACACAGTAGTCATTCCATAGGTGAACAAATCCATTCCACTTCCTGAAGTGAAGAATCAAATCTACATGCATTTCCATCTGCAGAGTATCACTGTTTCTTGTAGTTTACATCTACATTCCTCACCCCACCAGTTAACTACCCCCTACATAAATCTGTACAGTTTTTACTTAACATATAACTTTCTGGTGACCCATAAAAAATTGGCAGAAATTCTCGGAAAGGATGATACTGTAATTGGTCTGTGGGGGATCCATGGAAGGATAAATTTCACATTATTCATGTTTCCAGATGGGCTTTAGTCCCCAGGGCAGTCATTCCAGAACCTTTCTCAGTGTTAAGTTTACTCCAAGAAATATAAATAGTGATTTAGAACTTGATTGCTCCCACAAAAAGCTTCCCTGTTTGGGTGCAGGGTGGGAAGTAGGGCAGAGGAAGAGGCAGCTGGGAAGCAGGATGAGGGGCTGCTGTCCACAGGGAGAGTCCTGGGTGAGTGAGATGCAAGTCTGCAGTGTCTCCGAGGGCTGAGAGCTGATGAGGGGACCAGCTAGAGACAGAACTGTCCACCCACGGCCAGGAAGTTCAGGAAGCTGTGAACAGCAATAGCCCTTGAATGCTTATATGCCAAGGCTGGAGCAAGATGCAAGCCTATTCCTACCCTTCCATGGAAACATCTTCAAACACCATGGCTAGTGTCCGAGTCTTCAAACACTTCTAAACTAGTTGGTATGCTGTGATACTAAGACTGCCTGTACTATGTTTGAAGTGCTTCCTAAGCTAATATATTAACACCTTCAACAAATATTTGCATGTCAGTTTCTGTGCGGAGTGCTATAGCCAATAGCAAGGATGCAGGCTAAGTACCATTTTTACTAGTGCATTTGTCTCTATTTCTTAGTTTTGGATTCTGGCCATTCATATACTTTTCAACTACCTGATGTTTTCAAAAAGGTACATTCAGAGCAGGGAGATCTGAGAAAATTTTCAGGAGTTTCAATTGTGGGTCAGTGGAACACTTATATTCTAAGGATACGATGACATGATTTATGATTACAAATCATATATATAGCCAAACACATATTAGGCATTGGATTCATGGAAGTCTCAGTCTGAGTTTCAGGATGATTTTGAACAAAGGCAAGTTTATTTGTAAAGAACAATGTCATGGTTTGTCTGGGCTGCTGCAAAGTCTCCAAACTGGAATATTTTTCTAGGAGGATCTGTTTTTCACTCAGGAACCAAAACCTTTTATCGTGACTCAGTTGAAAACCCTCCAGTGGCTTCCTGTTGCAATCAGAATAAAATTCCATTTCCTTACCAGGATCTGCATAGCACAAGGGTGTGGTTCTTCTTATATCTGTGTCTTCTTCAGAAACATGCTGGCTTTCAGCTGACTTGAGATTCTTTTTCACCTTATCTTTGCTTGCTTGGCTTTTCATATTCATGGCTCAGTTCAAATACTTTCTCAGACAGGTCCTACCCAGCCAACCTATCTAAGTACTTTTGTTTCTTTTCCTGCAGTTTCTATTTATCCCCCTAGCATATTTCATATATTTCCCAGCAGGAATATTATAGCAATTTACAGTAATAAATATGCATTGAATAAGTGAATATGTATCACAGTTATTAAGTACTCATGGGTTTTCTGGAGATGTCTCTAACTGTTAAAAGATTGCCAATAATTTGACAGCAATTTTAAAATCATATTTAAATATGGTACATGACATAGACTTCTACTGCATAGTATTAACATAATACTTCATTTTTTATTAAATTAGCACCAGACCAGTGACTGGAACAGTCATGTGATCAAAGAACCTATTGATGGTTTCAGTCAGTGACCCAGGAAGGGAAAGGGGTTTGCAGAGGCTGCTGGTTAAAATTGCCAGTGTCATTCTGTATTTCCCTACTGGAAATGTGGTATGGTGGCAGAGACTAGCAGCTTGGTGCTATCGGATAAATGGAAAAGCACATAAGGAGAACTGGTTGAAACATACAGAAGGGTGATGGCAAGGCGATCTCAGGCTTGATGTCATATTGAGCCTGGAGGCTGGTGGGACGGTGCCCCTCCATGACACATAGCTGTACTTGCCAATTTGACAGCCTCTCTTTTTAAAACTGACATGGAGAAAATTAAAGTTTCTCCTGGGTTTGCTGTTGTTGTTATTTGTCTTTTTGTTTTTTGGTATGGTTACTTGTAAATAATCCATTGAGTCTTAGCAGTTACTTAAAATTCATATTTCACTTGTCAAGTGTTTAGCAGCTCTGACCATCAGCTTAATGTAAGTTTCCCCTCCCTATTTCCTCTTGGTTAGCTAACTAGCCGTACTTGCATATATATATATATATATATATATATATATATATATATATATTTATCCATTTCTTTGACAGCACACTATTGCAAATAGCATATCATCTTCATAGATCTTCCCTGTTGGAAATTTTTGACACACTTTGCCCATATCCAACCATTTTAATGATTTAAGGTCAAAGATGGTTTTCTTTCCCCCTCAAAGAAATGATCATCAATAAAAACAATTTGTCAGCCACCACTAGGAACTTGTGAGTTTTCTCAGCCTGCTGGACTGGAACATTCTCAATCTTGTGAAAAAGTTTTCCATTCATACAGTTTCACTTACATCGTCCTAAACCAGACAATGGTTTCACCGCCTCATGGAAAGGAGGACTCATTTCAACTTCAAGCATGTTTTTCACACCTGCAAAACACCTGGCTATAGTGAGACTTCGTTACCTTTCCCTTCCCAGTTCTGCAGAATGATCAAATCTCAGGCCATGGAAAACAGACAAGCTTTAACTCTCTCCCTGTCTTCCTGTCTCTTCTTGATCCACAGCTTGCATGAAATTGTGGCTGAGAGCCACTTACTGAAGCCACAGCCACAGATCTTCTTTCCCAAGTGCAGAGAAATAACTGAGTGTGGAATGAAGAGTTATCTTCAGGCTTCACAAACGTGACTCAGGAGCACTGCTGGTCATCACTGTGCAGTGAATGAGAATCAGAGAGCAGGATATGAATTTTTCTCACCTCAAAAAAAAAAAAACCCATGAGAGAGAGTCTCCCAAGGTTTATAGGAAATTTGTTTCTGACCCAAGGGTCAGAGAATCACTTACTATGAATTTTAATTGGCTGCGGAGTAATTGCTATTTCATCTCCTACTTTGGCAGGAAAAAAATACTTAAGAAATGAACTTAACAGAAAGACCTTTCTTTCTTTCTTTCTTTCTTTCTTTCTTTCTTTCTTTCTTTCTTTCTCTCTCTCTCTCTCTCTTTGTCCTCTCCCCTTCCTTTCTCTTCCTTTCCCTTCCCTTCTCTTTCCTTCCTTTTTTCTTCTTTCCTTTTTATGAGCTTAACCCTACAACTGCTGAAAACCTAGCAGAGGGCTTGGTCAATAGACATGTGGAGTAGGGTGTGTCCATTTTTAGAATTTTTTTCTTGAAGAGAATTCTGGAAAACTACAGCATTGATTTTTGATTATAAATCTTTCAGGCTGACAGGAAGTTATCCTGCTATTGCTCCAAATAGGCCAAACCAACTTTATATTGTTACGAGAAAAGGCGCAGTGGGTGGGAGATGCTGAAGGGATGGTCCAGAGGCCTGTCACACCCCACAAGTCAGAGGAAACTTATCCCAATTGGCTTTAGCTGGAGAAGCTGGAGTCCCAGGTCTTTGACTTACTTTCCCATCTTTGGGGACTTTGGAGGTTCCATCTTCGTGCTCATCCATTCCTCTTAGTTTTTCCTTTGAAATTTTTTTCCTGGCTTTTCTCTGCTCAAACATGTGTTTTCCCTCTTTCTCCTACTTGATGTCTATTCCATATATACCATGAAAGGCGTTTAAATATTTATAGTTGAATCAGCAAACATCTAAATATCTGTAACGAAACTGAGCATTCTTTCTGGAAATTTATGTCCATCTGTTCACTCCACATGTATTCCCGCTCACCTTCGCACCTTGTCTTCATTTATTATAGAGGCTAGAGAGAAACTTTTCCAACTTGCGTTGTGGCTAGGTGGGTGTCAAGCAGGCCAGCTCCTGCTGGGAACCCACATGTGCCTCATCAGGTGTGCTCTAAGCAATGACAAAGGCTGTCCTGGCAGTCCTCACAGGGAAGGTGGCCTCCCCACAGCAGGCTCCCATGCACTGCAGTCTCTGCAGGGTGGGCAGGCAGGGAGGGGTCCGGGATCCCTGCCCCCCGTAGTGCTTTTATGCTCATCTTATTACTAACCTAGGAGCCTCCATTTGCCAGTTTCAGAGAACTTGCAAGACCTTTTCTGCACTCTGACTCAATAGTTTTTCACTCAGTCCTAACCCTCACTGTTTCCCCACTGGGCCCCAGGTTCATAAAACTCATGAAACTGCAAGTGCCTTTTGGGTGAGTCTCCTCAAGAGTGGGTAAAAAAAAAAAATCCCACATCTGTGCTGATCCACTCGATCCTCCAGCCGTGCAGGTGCACCATTTCAGGGGGGGCGGGTTGTGCTTTGTCTATTGCGGTAAGTGATTAAAGACTTCTCAGTTACTTTCATCTTGGTTTGTTGTCTTAGTCTTTGCTTTAATTGGCTACTCTGACACCTGACAGTTCAGCCTAGTTCCCCCCTCCTCCTCCTCCAGCTGTGAGCCACTGACAGAGCCATACTCAACAATTTTGTACAAGTAAATCTCAGAGAAAGTCAGCTGCATGGTTTATAAGAGTGGGGAGATGCAGGACCCAGAGATGCAGATAAGCCAAAACTCTAAATGCTGAGAAAAAGAGGAGAGAGTGGGTTCTTGGTAACATTGTCGAGCCACTGCAATAGCTTGTAGATACCAATCTTTGCATTTCTTGTGTCAGAAAAATAAACTTCTTATAGTAACTTAAAAATACCTCACAGATTCTTTGCCTTTCTTCCCATCAAAAGAAAATGTTTAATTCCCTTCTCCTTAATTATGGGTCGACCTTAAGGCTCATTGTAACAAATAGAACACAGCCTAACAAATAGAATATAGTCATATGCTAGAAACAAACATGGAGAAACCACAAAGAGACAGATGTCCAAGGAGCCCCAGCTGTTCCAGCCTCCAGATGTTTGAATCTGCCCAGGCTTCAGACAAGTGAATGAATGAGCCTTCACACACGGGTGATTGCAGCCCCTTTTGTGTTGATTGCAGCTCCTTTCAGTTGAGGCAAAGGGAAACACAGACAAGCTGTCTCTGTTGAGTCCTGACCAAATTGCAGATTTGTAAGCAAAACGAGTATTTGTTTAAGCCACAAAGTAGTGGGTGTTTCAATACATAGCATAGATAACCAGAAAAGCTCTGTTCATTTAAGCCATAGTCAAGTATGCCATTATTTATAGCCAGAAGCATTTCTAGCTCCTCAGTGTTGCAATGTTAAGGAGGAGAAGAAAATGTCATAATCCTATCAAGGTAAATAGGAGATGCTTCTTAAGAACAGGCACTTTCATGGCAAAGTCTCAGTCTCACAACCTCAAAGATTCAAGTGCAATCGAGAGCTGCCACCTCGTGTGGTATATGAAACATAAATATGGTTTTGCAAAATTTTACATTAATAGATTTCTGCAATTTAAAATGTTGGTCAGATCGAGTGTTTTTTTCTCCACTCTTTTTTTGGTAAGAATTAATATTCGTTCATCAAGAACTTGCTATGCAAACTGGATGCGGTGGTGCATGCCTGGAATCCCTGCACTCAGGAGGCTGAGGCAAGAGAATCGCTGGGAGCTTGAGACCAACCTGGGCTACACAGTGAGTCCAAGGCCAGCCTGAACTGCATAGTGAGACCCTTTCTCAAAAAGCCAAACAAAACAAAGCAAAAACCCCACAAAAAACAAAACAAAACAAAACAAACCCCATAAAACTTGCCATGTACTGGATGCTAAGAATGCAGTGGTTAACAAGACAATTGATGTAGGATCCCTGCCCTATGAAGCATACTTTCTACTGTGGGAAGAGGTGATGTAAATGTAGATGAGCATTAGCATGATAATTTCTGATGATAGTGAATGACATAAAAAATAAATGAGCAGCTGGGCTGGGCTGCACTTGGCTCAGGGTGACTGTGGCCTCGGTCAGGTGCCCAGGAAGTGAACTCTCCTACAGACAAGGAAGTGAAACTCCTGTGTCCAGGAAAGAAAGAGGTGGTTTCCAGGTCAGATGTTAAACAGTTGGTAAACAGTTCTTTGAAGGAACTCAGCACAAGCCCGCCTCAGGGGTGGGCTGCCCCCAACCACCACCGAGGGCCTGCCCTGCCACCAGGAACTCAGCTCAAGCCTGCCTCAGGGGTAGGCTGCTGGAACCTCCCCCGGGGGCCGCCCTGCCACCTGGATGGATCATCAGAAGATCTCAGTGGGATCCAGTTAGTGTGAGAAAATTTGGAACTTTGCTCCCAGGTGGTGAACCTTGGACTACAGCAGATTAACTGTATCAGTGTGGTGAGTATACCCCTAAAATAGAGGTGTACAGGGGATAAATAGGGTCAGTAGTAAAACCCCTCCAACTAACTGTAAGACTTTGTTGTGTCTGAAAAGAGTGTGTGTGATCCCCTCCTACACATAGAAAACACCAGGCAGAGTGAAAATGACAAAATGAAAAACCAAAATGTGGTCTCAAACATATAGTTCACCAGAAGCAAGTATAGGAGACATTGAAATAGAGGACCCCAAAAGTAACACACCGGGAATCTCTGAAAAAATAGCGAATGCAATAAAAAAACAACTGCATCAGGCTATAGAGGAAATCAAATTAGAAGTACTCTCCCAAGTAAAGATAGAAATAACAACTTTAGTAAAGGAGTTGTTGACCACAATCCTCAAAACAACAACAGAAAGAAACCACCAGGTAGGACAATCAATTAAATAAGAGGAAAAGCAGAAAGAAACAACTGGAACATAACTTGGCAAAGTCGAGCCAGTACATATCAGTGATATCCATAAATATAAATGGCCTCAATTCACCTATAAAAAGAAATAGAGTCACAGAATGGATCAAGAAACAGGACCCCACAATATGTTGTATACAAGAAACACATCTGACCCAAAAGGAAACTCATAGATTAAAAGTCAAAGGATGGAAACCAGTATTCCATGCAACAAGAACCCAGAAAAAAGCAGGGGTAGCTATTCTATTTGCAGACAATGTGAACTTCAAACCTAAAATGATTAAAAGAGATAGAGAAGGTCACTACATACTTGTTACTGGTAAAATTCAAGAGGAAGAACTAACAATTATAAATATATATGTGCCAAATACAAGTGCACCCAACTATATAAGACAGATACTAATGGACATGAAAAACCAAATACACAAGAACACAATTATAACAGGAGATCTTAACAACCCATTGTCACAAAGAGATAGGTCAACTAGACAAAAAGTCAGCAAAGAAATAACAGAACTGAATCATACCTGTGAGCAATTGGACTTAGTAGATATTTACAGAGTGTTCCACCCAACCACATCAGAATACACATTCTTCTCAGCTACACATGGGACATTCTCCAAAATAGACCATATATTATCCCATAAAACATTCTTAAGTAAATGCAAAGGTATTGAAATCATACCATGCATAATATCTGACCATAGTGCACTGAAGTTAGAAATTAATGGCAAAAGAAATTGTAAAAGCTACATAAATACATGGAAATTAAATAACAGCCTTTTGAACAACCAGTGGGCTACAGATGAAATTAAAGAAGAAATAAAACAATACCTACAATTCAATGAAAATATGGAAACAACATACTGTAATCTGTGGGATGCAATGAAAGCAGTCTTAAGAGGGAAATACATAGCAATAAACTCTCATATTAAGAAAACAGAATGAGCACAAATAAACAACCTAATGCTCCATCTCAAGCTTCTAGAAAAAGAAGAGCAAGCTAAACCCAAAGCTCATAGAAGAGAGGATATTGTAAAGATTAGAGCAGAAATCAATGCAATTGAAACTAAAAAAAAACAATACAAAGAATTAATGTATCAAAAACCTGGTTTTTTTGAGAGGATAAACAAAATTGACAAACCCCTAGCTAACCTTATCAAGAGAAAGAAAGAAAAAACCCAAATTCATGCAATAAGAACTGAAAAGGGAGAAATTACTACAGATCCCATGGAAATTCAAAAGATCAATACGTACTTTGAAAATCTCTACTCACACAGAGTGGAAAACACAGAGGAAATGAACAGATTTCTAGAAACATATGAACTACCAAAGCTCAAACAAGAAGATATAGCAATTTTGAACAACCCAATATCAGCTATTGAAATTGAAAATGTAATTAAAAACTTACCAACAAAGAAAAGCCCAGGTCCTGATGAATTCACAGATGAATTCTACAAGAAATTTAGAGAAGATTTGATGCCTGTACTCCTTAAGCTCTTCAATGAAATTGAGAAAAAAACAATCCTCCCTAAATCATTCCTGGAGGCAAGTATTACTCTGATACCAAAACCAGAGAAAGATCCAACCAAAAAAGAGAACTATAGGCCAGTCTCACTAATGAACATTGATGCAAAGATTCTCAACAAAATACTGGCAAATAGAATGCAGCAAATCATCAAGAAGATTATATATCATGACCAAGTAGGATTCATTCCAGGAATGCAGGGATGGTTTAACATACACAAATCAATAAATGTAATACACCACATCAACAGAGCCAAAAACAAAAACCACATGGTCATCTCAATAGATGCAGAAAAAGCTTTTGACAAAGTCCAACACATGTTCATGATAAAAACCCTTCAGAAACTCGGAATACATGGTGTCTACCTCAATCTTATAAAGGCCATCTATGACAAACCAACAGCCAACATTATACTAAATGGACAAAAACTGAAAGCTTTCAATTTAAAATCAGGAACAAGACAAGGATGTCCACTATCACCACTCCTTTTCAACATAGTTCTGGAAGCACTAGCCAGGGCAATCAGAAAAGAAAGAGAAATAAAAGGAGTAAAGGTAGGAAAGGAAGAAGTTAAATTATCACTATTTGCAGATGACATGATACTCTATATAGAAGACCCAAAAACCTCCATTAAAAGACTGCTAGAGGTAATAAACAAGTTCAGCAGTGTAGCTGGATACAAAGTCAATGCTCAAAAATCAATAGCATTCCTGTACACAAACAAAAAACTCACTGAGAGAGAAATTATGGAAATATCACCCTTTACAATAACATCTAAAAAAATGAAATACTTAGGACTCAACCTAACTAAAAGTGTAAAAGACCTATATGCTGAAAATTATACTACAGTGAAAAAGGAGATTGAAGAGGATATTAGAAAATGGAAGGATATTCCTTGCTCTTGGTTAGGAAGAACCAACATTGTGAAAATGGCCATACTCCCAAAATTGTTATACAGATTTAATGCAACCCCAATCAAAATACCATTGATGTACCTCACAGATCTAGAGAAAACACTCCTAAAATTCATTTGGAAACAGAAGAAACCTAGAATAGCAAAGGCAATTCTAGGCAACAAAAGCAAGGCAGGAGGCATCTCAATTCCTGACTTGAAACAGTACTATAAAGCCACAGTGATAAAATCAGCTTGGTATTGGCAAAGAAATAGACCTGAGGATCAATGGAACAGATTAGAAGATGCAAGCACAACTACAAAGGCACTCAGCCACCTGATATTTGACAAAGGGGCTAAATATGTCCACTGGAAGAAGGATAGTCTCTTTAATAAATGGTGTTGGAAAAATTGGCTCTCCACATGCCGAAGACTGAAACTAGATCCATGCCTATCACCATGCACAAAACTGAAGTCTAAATGGACCAAAGACCTCAATATTAAAACAGAAACACTAAATCTACTGGAAGACAAGGTAGGTAGAAGTCTTGGAGACATAGGGGTAGGCAGAGAATTCATGAACCAAATGCAAACTGCACGGGAAACACTTCAAAGATTCAACAAATGGGATCTCACAATATTGAAAAGTTTCTGCACTTCAAAAGAAATCAGCAACAGCGTGAAAAGAAAACCAACAGAATGGGAAAAAATTTTAACCAGCAACCCCTCAGACAAAGGACTTGTGTACAGAATATACAAAGAATTGAAAAACATCAAGCCCCCAAATTCAAAGACCCTCTCCAAAAATGGGCATCTGAGATGAACACACAGTTCTCAGAGAAAGATATACAAATGGCAAATAAATACATGAAGAAATGCTCACCATCACTGGTCATTAGAGAAATACAAATTAAAACAACACTGAGATTCCACCTTACTCGGGAAAGAATAGCTGCCATCAAGAAATCAACTGATAACAAATGTTGGTGAGGCTGCGGGGAAAAACGAACACTGCTCCACTGTTGATGGGAATGTAGACTGGTGCAACCATTATGGAAATCCATATGGAGAATTCTCAGAAGACTAGGATTGGAAGCCCCATTCAATCCAGCTATCCCCTTCCTGGGTATTTTCCCCAAAGAACTGAAAAGTTCATATCACAGTGATATATGTGCACCCATGTTCATAGCTGCACAATTTGGAAACAACCAAGATGGCCATCAACTGCAGAGTGGATGAAAAAGATGTGGCATTTTTATACAG